>ML660204.1:16651235-16692079 GCA_007570785.1 Antilocapra americana
GATATCATGACAATGTATGGCAAAAACAATTAAAAAATAATAATAAATTAAAAAAAATAATTTCTAATTTTCTGAATGTCAGTAGCCACATAGAGCTGGCGGCTGCTACCTTGGACAGCTCTGACACAGAAAAAGTCTATTGCTAATCATTTATACACGATGTTTCAATCATCACTCACCATTGATCACTGCTGGTGCTGCACAGAGCTGATGTCAGACACGTCTCTGCTCTGCCCAGTGAGAAAACCTTCTGAGCATGAGGGGGCGAAACGTTCCTGAAGTGTCTCTTGTCTCGGCTATTGTGGTCAGTGTCTAGGACCTCAGGCTGCTGGTGATACACATGTATGTGGCTTCGTTGGGTTTACCTCTGGGCAGACTGGCAGGTAACAGAAAGAATGTTTGCAGAGCTCATTAGACCAAAATTTAAGAAGAATGTGGAGTGAGCTGAAAAATGTGCACACAGATGTTAAGAGATCGTGAACTGTTTGCACACGTTAGAATGAGCCGCAGCAACGGGTGTCACATCTCAAGCATTTTCTTACAGTCACTTTTATATTTTCTATTCATACAGTGCCAGTTATTTTTTTCTCTTTCCTTTCTTTGTTCTTTTCTTTCTCTCCTGCCTCCCTACCTCTCTTCCTCCATCCCTCTTTCTGTGTTGGCAGGAGGTGTGTGGGTGTGTCCTCTGGCATGGCACTCAGGTGTCACAGTGGTTACCTGCTGAGGGTGCTGGAGTCGCTGCTGAACGCCTGTGGCTGACTAGACGTTTTTGTTTTTGGGAAGCAGTAATGGGAACTGGCTCCCAGCATAGCCTCTCTGGAGCAGTGGCTCAGTGCCTGCTTTCTGCACTCTTCTCTGCTCTTGGAAACCACGCTGTACAGTGAGAGCTGCGGCATCTGATGGGGTAACAGGAACCTGATCCGTGGGGCCAACACTTGTGGGGTTTCCCCTCAGTTTCCCCGGCAGCTTCTGTTCATCCTGTCTTGAGCTAGCAGAGGCAGAAACACCTTGGCAAAGAGCATGTTTTACGGCACATGTGAGGCTGGAAATGAGGCCTGACTCCAGCCCTTTCTGTCCACAGTGGGGCATCGCCAGGTCCCCACCACTGGCCTGTTCCCAGTTCAGGTCATAGCAGGAGAGGCTGTTTAAGCAGTGGCTCTCTGAAGCCCCTGCTTCATCTTCAGCTCACCTTAAAGCTGTTTTCAGCCGCCAGAGCCAAATTTATAGCCATGTGTGGATTTAGCAAATGTGGAAACAAAATGTTTCTTACAAATGGGGAAGTGAGCCAGAGAACTGATGGGGAAAATGGTTAAATGAGGCAATGAGTTGGGTCCAGAAGACCCACGGGAGAACTAGGGGTGGTTCTGAGTCAGCTCAGGAGGAAGATGGGGAGAGACCACAACAGAGTGCATGGCTGGCTTCGTGATTTCATTTTCAGTGGTTTTGAAGAGAGGAAACTTCTATAGAGCAGACATTTGTTGAAAACAGTGTCAAAATTGGCAGAAATTGGATTTATCTCATTCAGAAAAAATCGACTCATCTAAAAATAACAAAAAAAGAAAAAGAAAGAAAAAATTCATTCTGATTTTTCAGAAATTTTGACAAATGTGGGTCTGTGCTGACCACTTGAAGATTTGTGTGGTATAGAAAATAATGCTATCCATTAAATTCAATAATTTATTTAATATGATGAATGATAACATACAAATAATCAATTAACCACTGTGCTCCATCAGATCTATCTGTGTGTGTGTAACTTTAACATAAAAATGAATATAGGCTTTGTGATTTAGTGTGGCCCAGTTCAGTTCAGTTGAGTCACTCAGTTGTGTCCAACTCTTTGTGACCCCATGAACTGCAGCATATCAGGCTTCCCTGTTCATCACCAACTCCTGGAGCCTACTCAAACTCATGTCCATTGAGTCGGTGATGCCATCCAGTCATCTCATCATCTGTCGTCCTCTTCTTCTCCTGCCCTCAATCTTTCCCAGCATCAGGGTCTTTTCAAATGAGTTAGCTCTTCTCATCAGGTGGCCAAAGTATTGGAGTTTCAGCTTCAGCATCAGTCCTTCAAATGAATATTCAGGACTGATTTCCTTTAAGGTGGACTAGTTGTATCTCCTTGCAGTCCAAGGGACTCTCAAGAATGTTCTGCAACACCACATTTCAAAAGCATCAATTTTTTGGTGCTCAGCTTTCTTTATAGTCCAACTCTTGCATCCATACATGACTACTAGAAAAACCATAGCCTTGACTAGAAGGACCTTTGTTGGCAAAGTAACGTCTCTGCTTTTTAATATGCTGTCCAGGTTGGTCATAGCTTTTCTTCCAAGGAGCAAGTGTCTTTTAATTTCATGACTGCAGTCACAATCTACAGTGATTTTGGAGCCCTCCAAAATAAAGTCTCTCACCAGACCACCTGACCTGCCCCTTGAGAAACCTGTATGCAGGTTAGGAAGCAACAGTTAGAACTGGACATGGAATAACAGACTGGTTCCAAACAGGAAAAGGAGTATGTAAAGGCTGTATATTGTCACCCTGCTTATTTAACTTCTACACAGAGTACATCATGAGAAACACTGGGCTGGAGGAAGAACAAGCTGGAATCAAGATTGCTGGGTGAAATATCAATAACCTCAGACATGCAGATGACACTACCCTTATGGCAGAGAGCAAAGAAGAACTAAAGCGCCTCTTAATGAAAGTAAAAGAGGAAAGTGAAAAAGTTGGCATATAGCTCAACATTCAGAAAACTAAGATCATGGCATCTGGTCCCATCACTTCATGGCAAATAGATGGGGAAACAGTGGCTGACTTGATTTTTCTGGGCTCCAAAATCACTGCAAACATTGATTACAGCAATGAAATCAAAAGACATTTACTCCTTGGAAAGAAAGTTATGATCAATCTAGACAGCATATTAAAAAGCAGAGGCATGACTTTGTCAACAAAGTTCCATCTAGTCAAAACTATGGTTTTTCCAGTAGTCATGTATGAAGGTGAGAGTTGGACTATAAAGAAAGCTGAGGGCTGAAGAATTGATGCTTTTCAACTGTGCTATTGGGGAAGACTCTTGAGAGTCCCTTGGACTGCAAAGAGATCCAACCAGTCAATCCTAAAGGAAATCAATCTTAGGTTTTCATTAGAAGGACTGATGTTGAAGTTGAAACTCCAATACTTTGGCCACCTGATGAGACGAGCTAACTCATTTGAAAAAGTCCCTGATGCTGGGAAAGATTGAGGGCAGGAGAATAAGAGGATGACAGAGGATGAGATGGTTGGATGGCATCACTGACTCGATGGACATGGGTTTGGGTGGACTCCAGGAGCTAGTGATGGACAGGGAGGCCTGGCATGCTGCGGTTCATGGGGTCACAAAAAGTCAGACACAACTGAGTGACTGAACTGAACTGATTGCTTCCATTGTTTTCCCATCTATTTGCCATGGAGTGATGGGACCAGATTCCATGATCTTGGTTTTCTGAATGTTGAGTTTTAAGCCAACTTTTTTCACTCTCCTCTTTCACTTTCATCAAGAGGCTCTTTAGTTCTTCTTCGCTTTCTGCCATAAGTGTGGCATCATCTGCATATCTTAGTTTATTGATATTTCTCCCAGCAATCTTGATTCTAGCTTGTGCTTCATCCAGTCCAGCATTTCTCATGATATACTGCATAGAAGTTAAATAAGCAGGGTAACACTATACAGCCTTGATATACTCCTTTCTGAGTTAGACCAGTCTGTTGTTTCATGTCCAGTTCTAGCTATTTGCTTCTTGACCTGCATACAGATTTCTCAGGAGACAGGTCAGGTGGTCTGTTATTCCCATCTCTTGAAGAATTTTCCACCATTTGTCCTGACTGACACAGTCAAAGGCTTTGACATAGTCAATAAAGCAGAAGTAGATGTTTTTCTGGAACTCTCTTGCTTTTTTGATAATCCAACGGATGTTGGCAATTTGATCTCTGGTTCCTCTGCCTTTTCTAAATTCAACTTGAACATCTGGAATTTCATGGTTCAGGAACTATTGAAGCCTGTGTTGGAGAATTTTGAGCATTACTTTGCTAGCATGTGAGATGAGTGCAATTGTGCAGTAGTTTGAGCATTCTTTGGCATTGCCCTTCTTTGGGCTTAGCTCAAAGTGGGTACACAGATATCAGTTACATGATTAAGTTTTTTAATTTATTATAGTTACCACTTCCAAATAAACTACTCATCTTAACTTCTAGTTCTCATAAGTATATGTCTCTTTCTTTGGAGTTTGTTTCTTAATTCATAAAAAAACAGTTTCTCTAATGTTTCAACACTTCCAAGGGCTGTTGTTATTGTTTAGTCACTGTTGTGTCCAATTATTTGTCACCCCATGGACTGCAGCATGCCAGGCTTCCCTGTCCTTCATCAACTCCCAGAGTTTGCTCAACTCATGACCATTGCGTCAGTGATATTTCTAACCACCTCATCCTTTATCACCTCCTTCTTCTGCTCTCAGTCTTTCCCAGTATCAGAGTAAGAGACCAAAATAAGATTCAATGTAGACAAGTGTGTTCATGATTTCTATTATCACTGACATCTTCCCCACAGTAAGTATGTGAGTACAGGGGTCAGACATGATGATGCCTATTGGCCAGGGAAAGCAAAAAATGGTTTGGTGAGTCTCTAAAGTTGTGTGTCTTATTTGTGGCAAAAGCACAGACCCGCATAACCCACGTCTTCAGGTCTATGGCCCAGGGCTGATGCATATCAATTGTGGGGGTGGTCAGTGCCAGCAGACCTCTGTGGCTCAGACAGGAAGGTTATTGCCTCATCTCACCCACTGCTCGCGGTTCCAGAGGAGAACTCAGCAGAGTCCACATACTGAAGACTCCCGTTTCCCCAGGAGCAAAAGCTTGTTCCAAGTCTTTATTCTTAAAAATCACAATTCCATATTTAGTGTTGCCTAAAGGCCTGGGTGGAATGATGGTGATAAGGTTTTAGCACACCAGACTCATCTCCTATTTTCTAAAACCCATGAAATGGCTCTGTCATATGGAGGGCTGGGGTGTTACTGCAGCTGCACTTTTTATCAACCTGGGGCTGACAAGCACATTTCATGTCATCAGCCTTTGGCAGGAATCATGATTCATGTCAGTTCTATCATTGAGCATTTTGGTCTTAGATGAAAGGGTGCAATGAATTCCCCATCAGTGTTGCAGGAAGAATGAAGTTTACATTTTCCTGGCATGTGTGACTTTCACAGTCTTAATTTTTTTCTGAAAAAAAAAAAAAGTTTTCTCTTTTAGTAGGGCAGAATCTGATCCCGGTGCCATTGTCACTGTGTTCGTACAGAGTGAGCGTCGAATCAGCTCAGTGTTGATATGTGGGTTTTGATACTTGAAACTGTCAGGTAGGCATTGTAACTACTGCACACACAGCACACACACACAACACACACACAGGTGCAGGGCCTTTTTAACTGAAGCAGAATGTGGTCTCTAGTGAAGAGGCAAGGTGTGTGTGTGCCTCTGTGTATGTGTGTGTGTGTGTGTGTTTGTGTGTCAAGCTAGAGACTAGGAGTGAAATGAACACAGATGAGTAGTTGGGCATCTGTGCACGTTTTCCAAATTCTAAGTAAATGAAGCTATGGAGAAAGGCATCACAATGCAGGCTTTGAAGAAATCATGGATTTTATGGCATATGAAAGGGTCCTCAGTGCACAATGTTCTGTTTCCTAGCAGAAGGCGATGGATCAGACTGAAGGGCGTGCATGTGGCTCTTGGTTCACTGACTGGGGACACAGTGAATCCACACGCGGACCCGAAGGAAGCAGGGTCTGATGGGCAGCCTCCCAGGCCTTGGCATGACCACAGCCCCCTGCCCCGGCTCCTCACATGTGACCTGAGGACAGAACCCAGAGGGCCCGCTCTGTTGGACTAAGGGCCAGATTCACCCACAGATATGATTTTCTTGGAGTGGGGTAAAGAATGCTGAATCAATGGCTAAACACACAGAAATCCCACTTGGGACTAGAAGGGGTGACAGAGGGGCCTTTGGGAGCATTGGACTTTGGAGCTATTACCTGAGGCTGAGACCGCTGAGTGATGGTGGCTGGATGCCATGTGGTGGCCAGGCCGACATCCCACATGGGTTAGCATCACCTGGCAGCTGCCCATTCATGTTTGCTCCCATGGCGCTATTTTCATGATGTCTGTCTATCCAAGCTGGGGAAATGAAATCTAAATTAAAAGATGTTTGAGATTTCTCATACTGACTTACCTTGTCAGGACTCGGAAGGTGATGGGGTTTGGGATAAGCATAGCAGTCTCCTTGGAAAAGCCAGGTCAACACCAGTTCCCCCAAATTCCCCTCAGCCGCCCCATGACCTTCACCTCGGGCTCCATGGGCTCTGAGCACAGGGGTCTCCCTGTCTGTGCAGCTCCCCAGGCCCATCCAGGACGCCCACCTATAGGGCACAGATACCAGCAGCCCCATCTGACAGGAGCACGGCCTGCCTCCCATCTCCAGTTATGGACTGTTTAACTGTGTGGACGTGTTTTATTAGCCACACCTCACCTATTTTCAGAATAAACTTGGTCTTTTGTTTCCTCTCACTTTTGGCCTATGTCACTTCTTAGAGTTTGGCACTCAGTGATGTTATTGATAAATGACCCAAGATGTTGTGCTTGGTTATTTTTTGTTTATTTATTTTTAGACACTAGAATATCAGTCTTGTTTGGCAGTCCTGAAAATCACAGCCTTTGAATAGTTATTGGTTGAAATGAGACTTCGACTTTGGGGGAATTTGGTGGTAGAAAAGTCCAAAGTCAGCTCTGCTGAGTTTTTTTGTGATGTGACTGGACCTTGACAGTTTCTGCATTTCTTAGGTGAACATCAGGGGGGTGGAAGTCATTCATGAGACCATTGGATTGATTGAGCTTTACCTCAGGGGGAGCATGCTCCCAGGCAGTGACCAAGCCAGAGGGAAGATGAAGAAATGGCTAGTAATGTCCATGGGGCCCTGAGGAGGAGGGTGCCTGCTGTGGTCCACCTCCCTGGGGTCCAGTTGCTCTCTGCAGGAACTGCTGACCTGACAGCCCCCACACCAGGGCTTAGTCAACATTCACCCCGCCGGCTTGGCCAGCTGCAGGGATGGAAACCACATGCCTTTGTGATATTTAAAAATTAGTCACAAGTCTCTTGATTGAGGTGATGTTTTCTATCTTGATCTCCAGACACAAATGAAGTGGTCCACTAATAATCAGAGTCACAAGGCAGTCATGTTTATTCGGCAAAGCTCCAGAAATAGTTGGAAGGAAATCTGGAGATAAATGGTAGAAATAGATTTCTTTTTTTTTTTTTTCTATTTGGAGCTCTTCATTTTATGGAAATATGGATCAAACAGTGATTTCAGAACTGGGAAGATCTGGTTGACGTGCCAACTGTGGTATGATGTGGTCTGTACAGAATGAGATGGCAAAGTGGTTTTTAGATCTGCTTTCTTTGCTATTCTCCAAATGCTGGTTCAGTGATAGAAATCAAAGAATGTTTTCATTTATTTTTAAGATATAAAGCACTTTTTACATTTAATGTATATTTCTTGAAAAAAAAAGGTATATATCAGTAATTTGCAATCAAGGGATATTGTCCGCCCTAACCCGGGAGGTATTGGTAATGACTAGGAATGTTTTCTGTTGTCGGAACTGGGGGTGGGGAGGGCTATGGGCATCTAGTGGGCAGAGACTGGGGAGGCTGCTAAGGGTACTACAGTGTCAGGATAGTCCCCTCAGCAGATAATAACATTACTGGCCCCAAGTGATGTCAGAAGTGCTGAGGTGAGAAAATCCCTGAGATGTGTTTATGTGTATAAAATTGCATGTTTGTATATATATGTACATATGTAGATATGTATCTATGAATATATGTAAATACATACATATACCTATAAGAGGTGATGGGGAGAGGTATTACCTTTTAGTCAGTCATCTGTGGATCCACAGCAAGGACTAAATTTTATTTCCTGCATAACAAACAGATCTTGATGTTCGAAAAAGCAGGAATTAAGACTAGAAGAAATACTAGATTTTTGTTTTTGGCTGAATAGCCATTGGATAAATCACAGTTTATGTACCCGCTCACCTTTTGAAGGACGTCTTGGTTGATGATATGTTTTGACAATAATGAATAAGCTAGCATTTTTTAATGACTTCCCTGGTTGCTCAGATGGTGAGGAACCTACCTGCCAATGCAGGAGACATGGTTGAATCCCCGGGATGGGAAGATCCCCTGGAGAAGGAACTGGCAACCCACTCCAGCATTCTTGCCTGGAGAATCCCATGGACAGAGGAACCTGGTGGGCTACAGTCCATGGGGTTGCAAAGAGGGCGACCTTACTATGTGACTGAGCACATGACAATGACAAATTTTACATTCCCTAAAGATTCTCAGAAGGAAAGATATTTCTTTCTTCCCCAGAGTTAGGTTTTCAGATAGAATCCTGTTTCACCTTGATATTCCAAAATGATCACAGGTAAATCAAAGCATAAAAGTACTCAAGATGTCAAGTGAATATGTATATACTATCCCCAACCAACAAAATAAAACCCCGAAAATAGTCAAGTGGGCAAAACAGACTCAATTTCCTATGTGTTCTGTTCTAAAAGGAAAGCTTGAGAGCACCCATTCCGTTACGAATTTTACTTGACTTGACCCTAATGGATATTCTTCTTCTGAATGAGGACACTGGCCAATGATGAGTCAGTGTTTCATGCGATTAATTGAATGCTATGGAGCAGAAAAACAATGTCTGGCAATCACTGTGCTGATCCAAACTCAGAACCATGCCAGAGAGCCAGTCCCAGGAGTGGAAGTCAGCAGTCCCTCATGTTACTGCTCCCTAATCACAATTTAATTAGATCAGGGCTAATCACCTCAATTTCTATTATTACTGCTCAGGCCACCTTGGAATCTTGGACTCATAATGTGACCAAGGAATCTAGAGCTCGTCACTTTTCCCCAATTCTGAGGAGCAAGAGAAACCAGGCTTCGTCCAAGAGTCCAAGACAAAGATCACACAGATAGCTGTTTGCACAATGGAAATTAATTGCATCATTCAATAATTAATATGCTTCATCAGGCGCCAGTGCCTGGAGTGTGGACTATCCACGTGTGGCTACTTTTAGAGGAAGAATGGGGCTTGTCTGGTTTCCCTGGCAGCCTGTGTTCTTGCACCTTCCAGCCACCTCAAGTCATTACTTGTGTACTTTTCTTGCTTCTGTCTGCTCTACCAACAAGTCTCTCATTTCTTTTCTTTTTTAAAATTTTTTATTGGAGTACAGTTAATTTACAATGTTGTGTTAGTTTCAGGTGTATAGCACAGTGACTCAGTTATACATAAATGCATATCTACTTTTCTCCCATATAGATCATTATAGAGTATTGAGTAGAGTTATCTGTTCTGTACAGTAGGTCCTTGTTGATTATCTATTTTATATATGAAGTGAAGTGAAGCCTCTCTCTCTATATATAGAAGCTCAGTTGTGTCTGATTCTTTGTGACGCCAAGATTGTAGCCAGCAAGGCTCCTCTGTCAATGTATTTCTCTGGGCAAGAATACTAGAATGGGCAGCCATTCCCTTCTCCAGGGAATCTTCCCAACACAGGGATTAAACCAGAGTCTTCTGCATTGCAAGCAGATTTTACCATCTGAGCCACCAGGGAATCCCTCATTTTGTATACAGTAGTGTGTATATGTCAACCCCAATCTCCCAATTTATCCCTCCCACTCCCTTATCCCCGGTAACCATGAATTTGTTTTCCACACCTGTGACTCTATTTCTGTTTTGTAAATAAGTTCATCTCTAAAGCCCCTGCCATACCTCTGATGGGAACTCAAGAAATAGGAGCCAAATGAATATTAAAAGCTCATGTTTCTGAAACAAGTCCTGTCCAGATTTCTCCAGCATCCTCTTTACACGAGGCCCATTGACCTTGTGCCCACAGATGAATTTACAGCCCGTGGGTCAGAGCCCGTAGCCAGATTGTTCCAGTCATGGTCACACCAGGAGACTATGGTCATCCCTTCCGTGTGGTCCTTCTCCATCCAAGGTTAAAGGTTGCAGAGCTCAGAAAGGGCATCCAAGAGCTGTGCTTTCTCCTTCCTTCTACTTCATAAAACATGTCTAAAACACTTTTTCCAGGAAGCTGGGAGCAGGATGGGATGGCAGGAAATCTCAAGATCAACCTGATGAGGGAAGTGCAGAATTTGGGGATCAGGAGAAGAAGCTGGGTGACTCAGGTTCAGGGAGAGAAACACTACAATTAGATGTCAAGGTGAGGGGCCCCCATGGGCCAGTGGCCTGGGACCTCTGTGCCCTTGGGATCCTGGGTTCCCCGGGAACTGGAGAGCCTGACAGAAAATCCCTGTGGGCACCTGGGTTCCTTGGGTGCACGGAGTCTTCTTGCTCTGGGTCTGAGGCTTTATTTCAAAGTAAGCCCACATGCTGTTTCTCAGGCAGGGCCTCCCCCAAGGCTGAGAAATATAGTAATTTTTACAAATATGTCAGCCACTTGGATGGAATGTTAACAGCCTGTGAGGGAGATTTAAACGAAGAGGGAAAGTCTGGCTGTTGTTTTAGAGCTGTTTTCCTCCAGGCTCTGCTCCTCGCTGGTGGAGTTAGCCCGAACCCCCCCCTCCCCAACCCACTTCTCAGCAAGAATGTGTGGAGAGGCATTCTTTTCATGATTGGTCTCCCTGCTCACATAAGTTCCGTATCAAAAGTAAGATTTTTGGACACATTTAAGAGAAGAATAAGACATCTAAATTACAAGCTTAGATGCTTTAGGTAAGATTCTTCATCCTTTTCAGCAGAGAAGAGGTTCTCCTGAATGTGTTATTTTAGGTGAAACCTTTTCTCAGGGGCAGAATCCTGGGTGGGGGTGGTATTGCCCTGGAGTTGGTCACCTAGGACAGAGGACTAGAGGGGTCGTCTAGGCCTCTAGGCCGGGTACTAAAGACTGGCATGTGAGAGACACGGGCTCAGGGCTCTCACGGCTCTGGATCTTTCCTCTGAGTGTGTTCATGCTCACGACTTCAGTCTCCTATTTCACATCTCATTAGGTTTACTGAGACATTCATGTCCACGTTCACCAGTAGGCGAACATGACTGGGTACAGTTTAGACCCTGGTTGTTGAAAACATATTCATTTTTCAAATATTGAGGTTTTCATGGTTCTTAGGATTTGACTCATTAAGCTAACACTAGCTGGACAGTCTTTCTGGATTGACTGACTGAAGAGTGACTGTAGGTACCATGGTAGGACAAGTGGCAATGTGGGGATCACGTCCAGTTGGTATTAGGCGGATATCAGCCTGAACAAATACAGCCAGATTTTCAACCTTAGTTGAATTTGCTCTGCAATGAAACAAGAGCTACTGTGAGGCTGTGAAATAAATCAAACCCCAGGACTTAGGCTGGCGGGGAGGGATGGGATGCAGCAATTCATCTGGGGGTGCAGGGAGGGACTTACACAGCAGGTAGAGCAGCCAATAACCCTGGCAGGGGAGAGATGGGCTCCAGTGCAGTGACCAAAACCATCTGCTTCAAGGGATGGCCACATGTTCACATAACACGCTATATTAGTAGACAATTACACGTAACTACTATGTATTATATATAGGGACTACACTGGTGGCTCAGACAGTAAAGCGTCTGCCTACAATGCAGGAGACCAGGGTTAAATCCCTGGGTTGGGAAGATATCTTGGAGAAGGAAATGGCAACCCACTCCAGTATTCCTGCCTGGAAAATCCCATGGACGGAGGAGCCTGGTAGACTATAGTCCATGGGGTTGCAAAGAATTGGACACGACTGAGTGACTTCACTTAGAACTTCTTAGAACTTAAAACTATATATTATATATAATATAAATTGTACAGTATATGTACATATATAATACATTTTATATTATACTCATAGAAATGTTGGGCTGGAAGAAGCACAAGCTGGAATCAAGATTGCCGGGAGAAATATCAATAACCTCAGATATGGAGACGACACCACCCTTGTGGCAGAAAGTGAAGAGAAACTAAAAAGCCTCTTGCTGAAAGTGAAAGAGGAGAGTGAAAAAGTTGGCTTAAGGCTCAACATTAAGAAAACTAAGATCATGGCATCTGGTCCCATCACTTCATGGGAAATAGATGGGGAAACAGTGGAAAAAGTGTCAGACTTCACTTTTTTGGGCTCCCAAATCACTGCAGATGATGATTGTAGCCATGAAATCAAAAGACACTTACTCCTTGGAAGGAAAGTTATGGCCAACCTGGACAGCATTTTGAAAAGCAGAGACATTACTTTGCCAACAAAGGGCTGTCTAGTCAAGGCTATGGTTTTTCCAGTAGTCATGTATGGATGTGAGAGTTGGACAGTGAAAAAGGCTGAGTGCTGAAGAATTGATGCTTTTGAATTGTGGTGTTGGAGAAGACTCTTGAGAGTCCCTTGGACTGCAAGGAGATCCAACAAGTCCATCCTAAAGGAGATCAGTCCTGGGTGTTCATTGGAAGGACTGATGTCGAAACTGAAACTCCAAAACTTTGTCCACTTCATGTGAAGAGTTGACTCATTGGAAAAGATCCTGATGCTGGGAAAGATTGGGGGCAGGAGGATAAGGGGATGACAGAGGATGAGATGGCTTGACGGCATCACTGACTTGATGGACATGGGTTTGGGTAGACTCCGGAAGTTTTTGATGGACAGGGAGGGAGGCCTGGGGTGCTGCGATTCATGGGGTCACAAATAGTTGGACACGACTGAGAGATTAAACTGAACATAATATGTAAATTATATAGCATATATATAATATTCAATATTATAAATTATATAGCATGTTATATAATATAGTATTTGTATTATAATTATATAATCACAATAAATAGAATATATGTAATTATATGTCAAATAATGTATCTACTATATAGAAATATATAATCATATGTAATATACTTTATTCTAATATATAACATATCATATATATTATACAATACTTGTATTCTTATTTTATAATTTATATAGTGTATAAATATCTATATTATCTAGAGCACAGGGGACTCTATTCAATACCCTGTAATGATCTATATGGGAATAGAATCTAAATAAGAGTGGATGCATGTATATGTATAACTGATTAACTGTGCTTTACAGCAGAAAGTAACACAACATTTGTAACTCCACTCTACCCCAATAAAAATTAAAAGAAATTAAAACTTAGAAAAAGCCCTCTCAATCCTGAGTCACTGCCCATGATGATCCCACAGTCCAGCACAGACTGTCCTCTAAGAACACATAAACTTCTGTGACTGCCCCACCCCCATGGATACGTACAGTGGGCGTTGTTTTGGGGGGATCCTTTAATCCAAAGTGTTCTGCAGCTTGCTAGGTGTGTGTCATTTGGCAAACTTCTTTATCTTTATAGCTCACAAGGTGCTGCTGCTGCTGGAACAATGTATCATCTATAATATGTGAACTGTGAACTTCCAGATGTTCAAGCTGGATTTAGAGAAGGAAGAGGAACCAGAGATCAAATTGCCAACATCCTTTGGATTATCAAAACAGCAAGAGAGTTCCAGAAAACATCTACTTCTGCTTTATTGATTATGCCAAAGCCTTTGACTGTGTGGGCCACAACAAACTCTGGAAAATTCAAGAGATGGGAATACCAGACCACCTGACCTGTCTCCTGAGAAATCTGTATGCAGGTTAAGAAGCAGTAGTTAGAACTGGACATGGAACAATAGACTGATTCCAAATCTGGAAAGGAGTACATCAAGGTTGTATATTGTCAACCTGCTTATTTAACTTCTATGCAGAGTGCATCATGTGAAATGCTGGGTTGGATGAAGCACAAGCTGGAATCAAGATTGTCAGGAAAAATATCAATAACCTCAGATATGCAGATAACACCACCATTATAGAAGAAAGCAAAGAACTAAAGAGCCTCTTGATGAAAGAGGAGAGTGAAAAAGTTGGCTTAAAATTCAACATTCCGGAACTGAATGGCATCTGGTCCCATCACTTGATGGCAAATAAATGGGGAAATAATGGAAACAGTGACAGATTTTATTTTCTTGGGCTCCAAAATAATTGTAGATGGTGACTGCAGCCATGAAATTAAAAGATGCTTGCTCCTTGGAAGAAAAGCTATGACCAATCTAGACAGCAAGTTAAACAGCAGAGAGATTACTTTGCTAGCAAAGGTCCATCTAGTCATAGCTATGGTTTTTCCAGTAGTCATGTATGAATGTGAGAATTGAACTATAAAGAAAGCTGAGCACCAAAGAACAGATGCTTTTGAACTGTGGTGTTGGAGAAGATTCTTGAGAGTCCCTTGGACAGCAAGAAGCTCCAACCAGTCCATCCGAAAGGAAATCAGTCCTGAATATTCATTGGAAGGACTGATGCTGACGCTGAAACTCTAATACTTTGGCCACCTGATATGAAGAACTGACTCACTGGAAAAGACCTTGATGCTGGGAAAGATTGAGGGCAGGAGAAGGAGACGACAGAGGATGAGATGATTGGATGGCATCACCGATTCGATGGACATGAGTATGAGCAAGCTCCCGGAGTTTTTGATGGACAGGGGGAAGTCTGGCATGCTGCAGTCCATGGGGTCGCAAAGAGTTGGATATGACTGAGTGACTGAACTGAAGTGAACATCTATAATAGCATTTCTCTGCTTTAATAATAAGTATCATATAATAAGATTAATAAGTGTGAACTGGGCATTATCTATTCCGCATTATCACAGTGTCCAGTGTATTATACATTGCTTGCTGTGAAGGACGGTTTGTCTATTGAGCTGGATGCTCAGGCATTGAGTGATGTGTCTCATAGACATGAATCTAAGTAGAAAATGACCAGAAAACCTTCAGTTATGTTGATATTGGGCCTCCCTCATAGTTGGTAAAGAATCTGCCTGCAATGCAGGAGACCTGGCTTCAATTCCTAGGCTGGGAAGATCCCCTGGAGAAGGAAATGGCAGCCCACTCCAGTATTCTTGTCTGGAGAGTCCAATGGACAGAGGACCTTGGTGGACTACAGTCCATAGGGTTGCAAGAGTCTGACATGACTGACTCCAGTATCACAACCATGTTGATACTGGATACACACACACACACACACACACACATTCACACATCTCCATATCCATTTCAACTTAGGGATTATTACTGAATAATTACACTTTTTCTTAGAGAGAGAAGTACAATTTTATCTTTGTTCTTTCTTTTTTCATGTTTACTTTAAAAAAAATCCAACTGTATTGCACTGTATCACTGTGAAGACGCAAATTGTGCACAGTCAGCAAATAACTTCAGCTAAATTCTTTTTCACTTTAAAATGAGCAGTTTAGTCAGCTCCAAACATAAGAAAAGCCGACCCACAATGGCTTGTCAGCCCCACAGACTGAGTCCCACCTCTGCTGGTTTTTCCATGTGAAAAACTAATGAGTTGATAGATATTTACTCCACAAATATTTAAGGTGATTCTGCATGTGCTTGGCTAGATGGACAGCATCTTTCAAGGTTCACTCATGTCTTATTTAGATGTCAGAGGAGAGGCTTTTCCCAGGAAAGTCCCCATCCCAACCCTATCCACTGAGCCCTGCGGTCATTCCCCTGTTAGAAACAGAAGCTTCAGGAATGTATGAGGGAGAACGACTCCTCTGAAGGAGCATTAAAATGAGATGATCTTGTAGAAGAGGAAAACCTTCCTTGCACACTCTTAGACTTGCCACTGACCCATAGATCACACGGACACAAGACAGATGAACAGAAGAAAAGCATTCAAATTGGGCGGGATACGTTTATGTGCACAGGGAAGTGTTCAGAAGAAAAATGATGATCTGAAGAAGCTCTGCATTTCCAAAGCTGATATGTCTGTTATATAAAGAACGTGGAATGGTGGGGAGGTTACAAGAGGAAAAGGCTTGGATTGGGGGTGATAAATTGTGGGACAGGGGCTGGGAGATAAGTGGGAGGAGTCTAATGGATGAGTTGATCTATTTTAGCAGATGGCTTATACAGGTTTATTCCAGCATCAGTAAGAACATTCTGATCTTCCTGGTCCAGGGAGAGTACCCGTCTCATGGAAATTTGATGACTTGCTTTTGGGTAGCAAATGGGAGGTCAGACAGCCCTTCCTGTGTCTGCTGGTTCTCCAGATCTCCAGCTCAAAAATGATCAATATGCCAAAGTGGTGTGCAGGGCGGCGTTTCTGAAGCCCCTTAAACATTAGAACCTTGTATGTCCATAATAACCGCAAAAGGATGTTCAAGAACGCAGAGCATCTCACAAAACTCACTGAGGTTGATAAACACCAGGGAGGGCCTCTCTTGTCCGTCAGCGTCTGTGCTGGTCTCCGACGGTTGAAAGCAGAGCACAGTGTCTGGCATGAGTAAGAAAGGCAAGAATGTTGTTGGAGAAATCTATGTCCCAGCACATCAGGCTCATGGGATTTATGGCCCCAGAACAGACCGACATCCAGATTCTTGTAGGGGAGCCTGCTGCCTGTTTCTGGCAAAGTCCAAGCTTAACTCTGCAGGCCTTGGAGTTTTAGATAACCAGTTATTTGTTTACAGTTCTAGCCCCATGTCTGTGCTCTGATTTGCTCCCTAAATATTTAGCCAGACAATGAAATATGGTGCAAGGTTGTGTCTTAGCACCCTGGAAACCTTCTTTATTTCAGTTGATTCCCACATTCTGCACATGCAGGAGAGCAATAGAGAGATTTTGTCTTCAAGGGAAAATTGAAAAGCTTAGAATTAATTTTTTATAACTTCCAGTTTACTCTGGTAAGAAGCCATATATTACTCAAAACCATAAAAGTATTCTTTAGAGAGTCCAGTTACAAAATATTCCCTTTGTTGTCAAGCAAATTACATTATGTACGAGGAGATTTCTTTTCAAAGTTTAACTCCAAGAACCGAGCTGTCTGGTTATTGAGTTTATGTCAGTTCTTTGCTATGTGCCTCTAACCCTAAATCATAATTGCCACCAGCAGGTAAGGGAGTTAACAAAAATAAGCAATCAACTTTGCAATTTAGTTTGGTTTTACTCATCTGTTGGAAATTAATAACACAGACTTCCTAATTTGAGGGAAAAATCTAATTTAATCCTAGTATGCACTGGGGACAGCATTCCGAAATAGAAACAAGAATACTAGAATCATTGAAAGCAAATGATTCTTTGTTATCGTTGTTTAGTAGTTAAGTTGTGTCTGACTTTTTTCAGCTCCATGAACTATAGCCCCCCAGTCTCCTCTCTGTCCATGGGATTTCCCTGGCAACAATACTGGAGTGGGTTGCCATTTCCTTTTCCAGGGAATTTTCCTGACCCAGAAACCAAAGCATCATATCTTGCATTGACAGGTGGATTTTTTTTTTCTTAACCATTGAGCCACTTGAGAAGCCTGTGTTAAAAAGAACACCATTTACACTGATTTCCAGTTTTGTATAAAAACAGATTTTCTTATGTCAATTGTTAATCTCATCAGAAAAATTTTAAAACATTCAGACAAATACTTCCCATGTTGACTTCTTACCCTGATTTTTTTGTTGTTTTTATAGGGAATGGCTCGTTTATCACAGATTCTTTTTTTTTTGTTTGATACAGATATTCACCAGATATAATTATTCTTTAAAGAACATATTTGTTTACATATGCTCCCCCTCCATGGCGGTTTCATGTCATTGTATGGCAAAACCAACACAATAAAGTAAAGAAAATTTAAAAAAAAAGAACATATTTGTTTTATATATATGTCTGTATATATATATTTAAAATTTTTTTTTTGGGGGGTGCTCTTGTACTTTTTTTTTTTTTTAATTGTTTTTGCCATACATTGTCATGATATCACCATGGGTTTACATATGCTTCCCCTCCGGAACCCCCCTCCCTCCTCCCTCCCCCCCGGGAAATCTCGCTGCACCAGCCCCTAGCATCAATCCTGGGCTGGCGATTGATTAGACACATGACAATTAACATGCTTCAGTGCCCTTCTCCCATATCATCCCACCCTTACCCTCATCCACAAAGTCCATGAGTCTATTCTATACATCTACGTTCCTTTTGCTGTCTCGCATGTTGGGTTCTCGTTACCCTGATGTTTTATTTAGTCTTGTACATTTTATCTCACATTAATTTTAAAGCATCCACAACTTATTATGTCAAATTTGAATATATCAGAAGTTGGTATATAACTTCTTTGGCTTCCTCTTACTTCTTCATAAAGAGAAATGCCTGCTTTTGGTAATCCACTTGTATGTTCAGGGTGAAGTCACCGTTTTGTCCCAGTCACCTTTACCTCATTCCTGCCTTAGGGAATATGCCCCCCACCCCACCCCCCAAAAGCCACTTATAAAACAAATGCAAATCTTTATTTTGTAATCATTTTTCTCCTCCTCTTCTTTCCCCATCTTACGGAGTCCTCTCTGATTTTTGCTTTTACACAATAGGGATAGCACTTACAGACAAGATGCTGGGTGGTTGGTTGTCATGCTTGAAACAGGCAGGAGCTGGTCACTGCATGTTAAATGGCAGGATAGTGGCATGTAAACGGCGGGATCGCTTTTCAGTTCAGGAATGTGACCAGGACAGAATGCCTCTCAATAGAGAAAATGTTATTCTTAGATTTCAGCTGAGAAGGAATGTTGAAACTTACTGCAAGGGAGGAGTTTCTCATGTGTGAAATGATTTTAATACATACACATAAACACACACACACAAATACCCATCCTTTTGCCTTACTTCCAGGATTTATGCATTTTTCTTAACATGATTGTGAGTGTGGCTGCCCTTATACATATTTGTTCGGTACCTCTCAATGAGGGTGTATTATGACCCTCTCCCCTATAAAACACTTCTGACGTTCGGTCTTTATTAGTTTTAGCAAATAGCAGTTTGTTGCTAACAATTCTAATGTTACCCCTGGAACTGGTGTGTTATTTTCAGAGACACATCCTCCAGTGCGTTTGGAAACATCTGTTCAGATCAGAACATAGCAGTTAAAGTTATTTTCTGCTCCTCTCCACAGGCATCCCAATGGTTACATCTATGGACTGTACACTGTAGAGTCTTACCACCTACTGTAATTTAATTCATTTTCTTTTGTATGTTTGCTGAAATTATTTAATAATAATAAGAACTCCAAATACATTCTAAAGTCTTAAAAGTTAAAATCTCTAAGCACATGTGCATATGTGTGTTTCTATTAAAATGCTATATGTTTCTGTTAAAACGTGTGTATGTGTGTGTTAGTCGCTAAGTTGTGTCCACACTCAACAATTCCATGGATTGAATCTCGCCAGGCTCCTCTGTCCATGGGATTCTCCAGGCAAGAATGTTGGAGTGGGTAGGCATTGCCTTCTCCAAGAGACCTTCCAGATCCGGAGATTGAAACTGGGTCTCCTGAATTGCAGGCAGATTCTTTACCCTCTGAGCCACAAGGAAAGCTTAAGACATGTATGAATCACACTATTTAAAAAACACTGAAACATTTATTCTGAGGGAATTTTTAAAAAATTCAACAAAATAAACATCATCGGAGGTGTAGCTTCAAGAAAGATCATCACTGGAAATTATGATGCAATTTTTAGGTAATTAAACCAAATAATACATACTTCACCATTGAAACATGAAAGGTACTTGTCATTGATTGCTATTTTGAGAAAAATGACAAAGATATTCAAATAAATCAAAAAATGTCATATTTCAGATAACTTTGCTTTGGAATGGATGTTTTGTGATGCTGTCTAGATCAGTAATCTTCAAATATTTTTCATTGTTATATTCTGTTATTTTGAAAACTGCAACCTCATAATCCTTATTAAACCAACATATAAAATTTTCCCTCATGAGTTTAAATTACTGCAAGAGAAGTAAATTTCAGTAAGCTGTGACATGGACAGATAAAAATGAAATGATTAAGTCACTCTTCCATGTGGTCAATGATTTGACACTGACCACTTTCCACTGGAGAAGGAAATGGCAATCCACTCCAGTATTCTTGCCTGGAGACTTCCATGGCCAGAAGAGTCATGAGCTACAGTCCATGGGGTCACAAAGAGTCAGACACAACTGTGAGACTAACACCAACACTAACTCTATCCATTAAAAGAAAATACACAACCGTCTAACTATAGGAATTGGACATTATTCTTACAGTATGATTTGAGCAGTACCCTGGCAATGATTGTTTGGATTTCTCTGGGGTTTGCTAACTAACCCTGTGATTCATCTTTGTCATTTCCCTCATGATGAAATGGCTGCAAAATTCCCAAGAATTGAGTTTGCATCCCATACTTCTTCCAGAGAAAGAGAAAGAACTTCTCTCTGAGGGGTCCTAAACTGCACCAGAGAAACAGAACTCACCCAGGGGATGGAATGCTGCCCAATCATCAGGGGTCTAGCTACACATACTACTCCTTGAGTGAGAAATACACATCCTGTTTATTCTGTCATCATTTATGGGTTCTTAGGAGGTCAAACTCTGGGAGATAGTGGAGGACAAAGGAGCCTGGTAGGCTACGTCCACAGGGTTGCAGAGTCGGACACAACTTAATCACTGAACAACAACAACAATGAAGGCAAAAACATAACTCAAATCTTAACTGTAATCTAAATATACAGGAAATTGGATTATTATATCCAGTTTCATAAAGTGACAGCTTCAAGATGCTGATAACAGATTGCAAGGACACATGTTAATATTTTTGTCTTTTTAGCTCACGGCCGCGATTCTGGAGTCTACTGCAGTGCCTGACATGCAGTGGATTCAGTCTGATGAGCTGCTGAAACGAGTAATGAAGAACATCAACCAAGTGATAAGGAACAGCTTCGAGTGAGGACAGGAGCAGCTCCTCTGGTAGGAGTTGTTGACTGTTGACGGCCGTCAGCCAGTCGAGAGCTGTGACCCAAGACACACCGAGTGTTAGTCGCCCCGGTCTTGTCATCTGTGTTGATTCCATTGACCCCACTTCCCAGCACTCACCTCCCACCTTCTCCCCACAACAGCCCTCCCTGCATCTAATCTTCCTGGAGCCACGTGGAAAGGCACTTCCTCTCCTGTAGTGGAAGGAAGTAACTGCATGTGTGGAGACATGGCCATCCGGTGCCAAGAAATTCTATTTCTGTTCCCCTCCATTCATCAGGAGGAAACACCAACAGCTGTAGCACCACGTCAGCACTTTCTAGCAACACAGCTATTTAGTGTCCGCTGATGAGGTCATGTTGATTTACTGCTGTTTCGTAAAGAAATTATTGAGACATTTACACTCATAGAAATACATTGGTTGAGAGTATAATCAGTGATCGAGAGAGCCTGGGATTCTTTGCACCATAAACAATAT
Source organism: Antilocapra americana (assembly GCA_007570785.1). Classification (NCBI taxonomy): domain Eukaryota; kingdom Metazoa; phylum Chordata; class Mammalia; order Artiodactyla; family Antilocapridae; genus Antilocapra; species Antilocapra americana. The sequence continues at coordinate 16,672,607 of ML660204.1, forward strand.
GTTTCTTTCTCATCTTAATCTTAAAATGTGAAGCCTTTGGTTTTAAAGAAAATAAAGAAATAGGGAAAGTTTAAAACATGCTCAAAGGAAAAGCAATACACTGTCCAGATGAACAGGGAAAAAGAGACAAAAAGCGATATTTTCGTCTTTTGATTACCGCCATGGAACGCTGATGGTGAACAAGGACACATTTGATTTCTGAACTGAAACCCATCCTTGGTGTGAGGATGTGACAGTTAAATTCTATTTTTAAGAATGGAAAACTAGCAAATCTGTTCCCAAGGTTTTTGTATCAGGGACAGAAATTTCTGTTATTCTACAAATCAAGTTCAGTCTTTCCTTTTATGTCTGAATTCTGGTCAACCAGTTTGATCCTGTTTTCCCCACCTCACAGCATCTATAATCAGGCACTTTGCTTGGAGGAACCACCTCTCCCAGGCAGGTTGTGTGGTCCTGCAGAGGGTTTGCTCTGATGCTTTTCTGCTCAGGCCTTCGTCTTGGCTGGATCTCCCCATACCTGTGGCCTCTGCATATCCCAGCAGGTAGGTAGAGGAAGCTGGACTCTGATGACTTGGTGGGTCTGGTGTCTATAGCTCTGCCAGGGTCCTTGACACCATCTGCCCCTTATCAGGCCCGGGATGATGGAAAAGCTCGAGTTGGCAGGGGGAGCGAGGTTGGGCAGGGCACACACTCACACCAAGTGTGTTGAATCACCATAACTAACACCACCAGTGGGGCGGCTTCAACAACAGGAACTTATTTCTCGTTGTCCTGGAGGCTGGGAGTGCAAGAGCAAGGTGAGGACAGGCTGCTTTCTCTGAGGCCTCTCTCCTGGGCATATCAACAACTTCTCCCCATGTCCTCACATGACCCTCTGTGTCCTGAACCCTTCTTCTTCTAAGGACACCAGTCAGACATGACCAGGGCCACCTTAATGACCTCATTCTTATTTAATTACCTCTTTACAGACACTGGGGGGTGGGGCTGGGGGTGAGTTTATAGAGTTTTTAATTGAGATATAGTTTATGTACAATATTATGTAAGTTTAAGGTGTACAACATAGTGATTCACAATTTTTAAAGATTATACTTTTCATAGTAATTATAAAATACCAGGTGTGCTGTACAATATATCCTGTCACTTATCTATTTTATACATAGTAGTTTGTATCTCATAATCCCCTACCCCCATCTTGCCCCTGCCATCTTCCCTCTCCCCACTGGTAACCACTGGTGTGTTCTTTCTATGAGTCTGTTTCTTTTATTTTTTTATTACATTGACAAGTTTGTTTTATTTTTTTAGATCCTACATGATAAGTGAGAAGTACAGTATTTTTATTTCTCTGAGTTATTTCACTAAGCAAAATAATAAGTCCATCTATATTATTGCAACTGGCAAAATTTCATTCTTTCCTATGGCTGAGAAATTATATATATATATATATATATATATATATATATATATATATATATACATAATATATATGGGGCTTCTCTTGTGGCTCAACTGGTAAAGAATCTGCCTGCAATATGGGAGACCTGGGTTCCATCCCTAGGTTGGAAAGATCCCCTGGAGAAGGGAAAGGCTACCCACTCCAGTACTCTGACCTGGAGATTTCCATGGGCTATATAGTCTATGGGGTCACAAAGAGTTGGACATGACTGAGCAACTTTCACTTTCAGTGGTTATATATATACATGTATATATATATGATGGATGGAGAAGATGTGACTATATAGACACATAGTTATTTAGTCGCTAAGTTGTGTCCGACTCTTTGCAACCCTGTGGACTATAGCCCACTATGCGCTTCTGTCCCTGGGATTTCTCAGGCAAAAACACTGGAGTAAATTACTGTTTTCTTCTCCAGGGGATGTTCTGGACCTAGGAATTGAATCCACGTCTCCTGTGTCTCCTGCCTTGGCAGGCAATAGATAACATTCATCAGCTGATGGACACTTTTTTTGCTACCATATCTGGGCTGTTGTTAACACTGCTGCTATGAACACTGAGGTGCGTGCAAACACAATCACTTTCTGAGGCACGGAAGTGAGGATGTGGATGTGAGTTCAGCCCACGACACCAAGAGTCTTTTTTAAACCAGGGTTCCTTGAAAGACACCCTCTTGCCTGCCTGTGGCCCCTGCATCCTTAGTAGATTCTGTGTAAGCTACACTCTCCAGTGGCCCCTCCCACTTGACAGGAGAGGACTGCTGGGTTTGGGGAGGCCAAGAGAAGTTGTGTTCTCTGCAGGTCAGCGTGGGGAGGGTGTGGGGACCCGGAGGAGGAGCAGACAGGATGCAGGAGGAAGTAGGCTGGCTTCTGATGCTGCCTGGGGGTGGGGCAGCCTAGCAAAGCCCCAGAAAAGATTGTAGGATATTTAAGTTTTCAAACTGATGACTAAACTCTAAATACCATTGTTTCCCTACACATGGCAACTATCCTTTGCTTTTTAAAAATATGTCCTTTTAGAAAGTAGCGATTCATTTAAATTTGAACTCATTTGACAGGTAAAGAATTTACAGGTTTTCAAAACAATATAGACATTTCGACTTAGAAAATGGGCAATTTATTTCACTGATATTTAAGTCTGTGTAATGAGTCTTTCCAAATAAACTGGCTCAGAAAATGACAGTTTCATCCGAATTTCCTTTCTAAAGATTTTCATGCTACATTTTAGAGGATTTTTTTTAAAAGTTTTTAAAAGAAACAGGCAAAACCCAACAGCATTGTAAAGCAATTTTCTTCTAATTAAAAATAAATATATTAAAAATATACTCTATAAAATAATTGGGCTCAGGGAAAGAAAAAAATTCAAAAAAGAAATAGAGTTCACCAAATGGAGAACTTATAGGGAGAGCTGACAGATAAAAAAACCTCCAACATTTGTTTGCCAAACAAGAATAGCCAGAAAACCAGAATTACAAGTATAACTGCTTTCCTTCTTTTCTTTGTCTAGGTCTCTACCTTCGATTTCATGCCTCCTTCTTAGTTATGGGAGGTGCAGCTAGATAATTTATCTTTGGTGTCATATACTGTATTAACCGTCTCTTCATTGCTTACAAGGCCTTATGACAATATCACAGCGTTTGGTTTTGGGGCGTAACACATGTTCCCAGGATTCAGAGGTTGGAAGTGGAATTCAGCAGTGATGTGTCCTTACTAGAAACGCTGCAGTCCCAGGCATGACTTAGCCAGGTGAACACACTGAAGGCCCCAAATTTGCCAAATCTAAACAGCCTGTGACAGCCAAAATCGATTTATCATTGCTTTCATTAGAATGGTGTTTTAGATACATGAGTGATTAAGGTTGTTAGTGCTATCCTGCACTGTGAAAAATAGTAAAGAAAAAGTTGCTTTCAGTAATTGGGAGGATGTTTTGAAAATAAACCTTTAAATGTGTTTCATTATAAAGGATATTTTGGATATTGTGCTCCGTGAGAAGAATACTAGGTCTGCTTTATTAAGGGTTATAACCCAACCCATGGGAGACCCACTGACCTGCAGTTGGACCTGCTCACCAAAGGTGCTGAAGGCGTCCTGATAGGGAGCCGGGTGTTGTGTCCACACCCAGGCCATCAGTCATTCTGGCCTGATGAGGGGCTCGGGGTCTGCAGCTCTGGGATCAAGCCTCCAGAGAAGGCGAGAAGTTATTCCTGTGAGATTTGTAGAGTGGCCAAGGCTCAAATAATGAAAAGGAAGTATATTTCATTTAACAGTGGAATGGCAGGGTTATGGGTGAGGAGCCCCCCCTGTAAAGGAACCGTGTTGGTCCTTTAGGAGGTCTGTGCAGGGTCTCCTTCAAAACCACTGCTTCCTTTAGTCCTGAGTGCAGCCCCAAAGCTGATTCAAAGTCATTGGTTTTCTGGAAAACAGGGAGAACCATATATTCCAAAGATACCTTCACTATTCCCTCAGACCACCAAATCCTATTATTTCCCCTATTTTTTCTAGGTGTGTTTTTTTAGGAGAGGTTGTGACCGTCACCCTCAGAATCATTGCGACAGCCTCACAGTTGAATGGCCAGATGATTCTCCCCATTCTGGGCACTACAGCCAGATTAACCTTCCTCAAAGGTTACTTTCATCTGTCTCTTTGCTCATTCATTTTCCATCACCACATGTATTGCAAGATACCAGGTTCCCCCTCACTGCCTCTTGAGGTCCTCCAGGGACCAGCACTGATGCTCACCTGCCATGGTCCAGGGCCAGCTCACTGTCTATCTCTTATCATGGGAGGGTTCTGACGAGCAGGAACACCTCCCCAGGAAGTTCTCCCTGATTGTGCCAGCTCTCAGGGATGTTCTTCATTCACAAAGCCACCATCATGCAATCCCTGATTGTCCCACCTTCTCCAGTTTTTCCACAATGGTTGATCCCACTGCCCTTCCTTAGATGATAAACTCTCGGAAGACAAGGACCCCTGCATTTAGCTACTTTAGCATCAGTGATAGGAATGGAAAACAAATCACCAAACCATATGAAGCCAACAAAAAAGAGGTATTCCCAAAGCATTTGGTGTGACATTTAGAAATGATATCTAACCATTCTTTGCTTGATTGTCTCAGTAACCTGAAACATTCCAAATTCAATAACTGGGAGAAAAAAAAGAAAGAAAGAAACAGCCTTGTTTAAGATTTTTGTAGCTGTGGCAGTAACAGGGTATAACATTATGCTTTCCTGATAGCTCAATTGGTAAAGAATCCACCTGCTGCAATGCAGGAGACCCTGGTTCAATTCCTGGGTTGGGAAAATCTGCTGGAGACAGGATAGGCTACTCACTTCAGTATTCTGGCCTGGAAAATTCCATAAACTGTGTAGTCCATGGTGTCCCAAAGAGTCGGACACGACTGAGCGATTTTCACTTTCACTTTCAGCAAGTGTTTAGGGACAGAGATGAGCCATTAGTTAGGCTGAAAGACAAGCTTTATCCCATCACATGGCTTATTAAACAGCTGTCAGTCAACAGTAGGGACAGCTCCTGGCTTGTCATTCACAGCAAAGAGGAAGACACATTCTCTGTTATTTTCAGATGTCAGGACCTAATGATTAGAACAATGGCATTTAACTTGACAGAAATCTTACTTTATTTTCTAGTGATTAGCAACATTTGACCTGGTATTAACAGAGTGACATTTATAAAGTCCTGTTTTCACAGGCTGTAGCACCTTTGACGGGCTGGGTAAGATCTGTATGCTCATTTTGGCTTCATCTATCTGTCTGCTCTTTTTAAAGGTTTTGCAGAAAAGCATGAGGGACTTTAGAAATGAACTGCCCATGCATTCAAGCTGGAAAGTGCACATTTGGGATTTTCCGGGTGGTTAGGAGCCGGACAAGTGGAGAGAGGGGCCAGAAGGGGAAGCCTGTAGACAAAAGAGGATGGGCAAGTGTCCTCAGGGGTCGTTTGTAGGGCTGGGAGGGTTTCAGGCACCAGAAAGGATTTCCCTGCATAGTCGGCAGAGCTGGTTGGAGAGTCTGGCAAATGACAGCAGCTCACGAGGTCAGCAGTTTAGTTCTGCTGCTCCATCCATACTAATCCTCCATTTGGTGGCAATGACTTTGTTTTGGGCCTGTCTCTGTGATGGCGCAAACCCATTATCCTGGTCCTGATCCCCTGAGAATACACGTGTGTGGTTCCTCGGTGGCCCAGCGAGTTCCGGGTTCCTGTATCGTTGGGAAGGCAAAAGATTTTGTTGTCAGTCTTGTGTGAGCTAGATTTTTATCTATTACTTGCTTCTCTTTAAAAAAAAGAAATTTTTTTTTTCAATTGAAGGATAATTGCTTTACAGAATTTTGTTGTTTTCTGTCAAACATCATGAATGAGCCATAGGTATATATATATGTCCCCTCTGCTTCTCTTTAACAGGATGTGTGATGTGGGAGGCAGTGCGTCACGGAGTGATTTTGGCCTCATCACCAACAAACACTTGTAAAATCACAAAGTGTAACACTGTGGAAAGTTAAGGCAGACGGCCTTGCGACGTAATCCACAAACACACATTATTTGGTGAACAGCCTTGCAGGGCAACGTTATCATTCAAGCAACACTTTGCCTTTGAGCAGTCCTGACTATGCTCCAAGTTTTCACACAGTCCCATCTGGTAATGGGCCTTTTATTTTAAATAAAATTTTTAAAATTTAATTTATTTGTTTAAGGCTGTGCTGGGTCTTCATTGCTGCAAGCAGGGGCTACTCTCTAGTTGCAGTGCACAGGCTTCTCACCATACCGGCCTCTCTTGCTGTGGTGCACATGCTCTCAGGCGCATGGGCTTCAGGAGTCGAGGCTCCCAGGCTCTCGAGCAGGGGCTCAGTAGTGGTGGCCCACGGGCTTCGTTGCTCCATAGCATATGGGATATTCCCGGACCCATGTCTGCTGCATTGGCAGGCAGACCCTTTACTGAACTACTAGGAAAGCCCCATGGTCATCATTTAAAGGCAGCCTCTAATTATTACTCCCATATTATAGATGGGAAGGCTGAGGGTGGGAGCTGTTTATGAACATACAACAGCTAGCACTTCCTGAGCAGTTACTGTGTTCCAGGCTTTGTTCTGCTCACTCATGAGTATCAGCTAATTTCATCCTCAGTCAAACCTGGGAAGCAGGACTAGTATTATTTCCATTCTACAGATGAAGCAGCGAAGCACAGAGAAGTTAAACAAGTTGTCCAAGGTCACACAGCTAACGACTGGAACCTGGTTATTCTTCAGCTCCTCCAATCCTAACTGCTCTGCTGAGCTGTGTTTGTCATTACATGTTACTACCTGAGGCTGAATTGTACATGTATGTTTACACATATGCATGTCTTTACAGAGTTTGGGCTGCTTCTTGACTGAAATCATTTGCTTCATTCACATCTTTAAAAATCCTGGTTCCCACACAGCTCTGTGTCCTGGTGTGGAGCTGATGTTCAGAACATGTTTGCTCGAGAGTTCTCAAAGTTTTTGGATGGTAAGTATTCATGCTCCCATTTGAAATCAGACTTTTGGCTCTTCTTTGAAATGTGGTTTGATGATTTACTTTTTGTCAAAAATAGGTCAACTTGTTTTCCGAATGATACATTCCTTGTTGTCCCAATTCCAACTGGGAGTATGGATTAGACTGCTAGAATGTTCAGGAATAGCCAAGACAAGGAAGCAACCTAAGTGTCCATCAACTGATGAATAGATAAAAAAGATGTGGTATATATACACAGTGGAATATTACTCAGTTGTAAAAAAGAATAAAATAATGCCATTTGCATCACTGTGGATGGACTTACAGGGCATTAAGCTAAGTGAGCCAGGTCAGACAGAGAAAGACAAAATACTGTATGATATCACTTATATGTGCAATCTAAAAAGATACAACTGACAAAACAGTAGCAGACTCATAGAGAACATACTAGTGGTTACCAGGGTAATACAGGGGTAAGAGAGTAAGAGGTACAAACTACCATGTATAGAATAAATAAGCTACAAGGACATATTGTACAGCACAGGGTATTTAGCCAGCATTTGATAATTTCTATAAATGGAATATGATCTTTAAAAATTGTGAATCACTGTTTTATACACCTGAAACAAACATAATATTGTATATCAACTATACTTCAATAAAAAAAATAATAAAGGGAAAGTACTATGACCACAGGCATTCCCCTTGCTCCAAAGCTCTTCATTCTTGGGGCCACCTGTGGAATGACTGAGTCCTCTCCCCTACCCATCCCCCAATATTCTTCAGCTTCTAAGCCCCAAAGAAGCTGAGGTTCCTAGGCTTCCTTAGGAATCCCTGAAAGCTTTAAAAGGTTTCTAAACATGTTAAAATGTTTTCATTGCTTAACCTATTTAAAAATTGATTGGTGAGAGCAGAAGTCAAGAAAAAGTCTTCACAAGCCAGAAGTTGCTTCACTTTGCATTTCCATTTCTCTCCCCCAAGTCTTTCCCTTCCCTGATGTTTCCAGTGTGCACAACAACGCTAACATCACCAGTGTATAAACAGCTCTTTCCTGTCCCAAGAACCAGAGAAGCAGTCCAGGAAAAATGGATGAAGGCTATAAATAGGACAGTTTCAGAGCATGAATTCTACAAGGCCAGTAATCATGTGAAATTTTCTTTCAATGACACTGGGTATGTTTCCCCAGCTTGGTTTTCCCTTCTTTCCAAGCAAATTGCTCCACTGTTGACATGCTCTCATCCACAGAGTCAATGGCACAGCATTTCCACCCTCTTGAGCTTCCTTTCAATTATCCAGAGATCCCGGGGCTTACATGGTCCCAACGACTGCCATCCTACTCTAAACATCAGGCAAAGAGAAGGAGATCAGGGATGCAGGAGTCAGGCTTGCGCCCTGTAAATGGATGTGTACGTTGGTGGGAATGCCTCTCCTGGTCTGGGTACCAGACTGCTGCCCTCAGGTCTGTAACCTTCGTGGTTCACAGTCATTGCTTGACACTAAAGGGGGTCCTAAGGTGGCTCCTGGTAGGCTGTTCCAGCTTCACCTACACCCTCCGTGGGCATGACCCCTTCCAATATCGTAAATCCACTCACCCTCAGGGTGTCTTCCACCATGAGCACATTGTATTCCCTTAGAACCATGGGCTGAAAGAGCCTTCTCAGGGCTTGTCTCCTGAAGACAACCCAGATGCTCTGGGTCCCCTACAGGGCCCCGGCCTCCCCTTGTGTCCAGGGGACGTGCAGTCCTCTCAGTGTGTCACAGTGGTTTGCTGTCTCCCACTTTCTACCTCAACCTGGTGACTTAATTTCATGAATGTCACCTCACCGCATCTTTTTATACTAGCAATCAAAGCTAAATGCATTATCATGATGAAAAGATAATTTGGGGCTAAAAGATTATCAAAGGTTGAAAAGGTGTGGGAAAGGAGATGCCCTCGTGTGTTGTTTGTGGGGGTGTACACTGTCACGATAGTTTTGGGGGCAACTTGTCAGCCTGGATACAAAATCTTAGCAACATGGACCCTTTGAAGTGTTCAGTTCCACTTTGTGGAATTCATCCAATAACGGGGCACATTCACAAAAACTGAAAAGTAAGCAACATCGTTACAGACAAGGCAAAAAGGAAGGAAGAGCCGTGAAGGTCCGTTGTTGGGAGACTGCTCAGGCAAGTCCTGTTTTCGGTACACTGTGGACTACCAGGCGCCCATGAATGACGATCTAATCCAGGCCTGTGTTTACATTTAGCAACATCCCGGCCATAGCACTGCTTGCAGAAGGAGGTGATGAATCTCAGGGAGTCTCTCCTATTTCTGCAGCAAAACCACACACAGAGATGGGACCAGAGAGGGAGGTGTGGGGACGGCAATGAGCCAGTATGCAGTTAGACAGGAACTCCTCTCCACTGTGGAATTGCTGGTGGTTTCATGTGTTTATGGCATTTTAAAAACTGACTTCATATATTTTAACAAAGATTAGTTTTAATTTTTCATTGCCATTTGTGTGGTTGTGGTTCCATATTGCCTGCTCCAGAGAAAATTTTATGGACTCTTCCAATCAAATTTTCACAAAACCTCCTGAAGCGGGCATCACTGCAATCCCACCTATAAATAAAGCAAGTGAACTGGAGCAATTTTCCAAGTTCATAAAACTAGTGACCCCTGCAGCTAGGATTTGACATGCCCCTTTTGTCTACCCACAAATTATCCTTCATAATAAAAAGGTGGGGCAATAACTATACATGTATGTATGCATGTATATATTTAAAAAGAAGAAGAAAGTTATTCTCTAATCTTCATGAGTATTGGGCAGTATTTAACCTCTTTATTCATAATAGAAAACAAACACATGCAGAGTGAAACAAGGGGTTGCTTTTTTTTCCCCTTCCTAGTGGCAGTCAAATGTGTCAGAGTTAATTCTCTGGTTAATAAAGATACAATCAAACTGAACAGTCTTCCCTTACAAGGAGTAAGCAACTCATTTCTCTGTTTTCTTGCTCAGAGAAACTGTCTTTCCAAATATACCGATGAACGTATTAAAAAGAGGACTTGCTACCCTTATGCCTGAGTGGGTATAGGCTGCCTGTATTAGGAAGGCAGGCGAGGCTGGGATGAAGGCCTTGTTGTCCCTGGGTCCCCCAGGTCCTGCCCAGAGGGAAACATGGATTTGCTCTTCCACAGAACGTTTATGGTGAGAACCAGGTGTTTAGTGCCTCTCCAAGGACCCAGAAAACATTGGCAGATGCGGGGGGTAAAAAAAAGTGCTTCCTGCTATTCATGGGCTTTCCCACTTCTTGGAATAAATACTCCACGTGCGTGTGCACACACCAACATACAGATGTGCGCAAATATGATCTCATCTTCCTCTCAGGGACCAGAAGGGCCACAGCCCTCCCACTCCCATTTACAATCAGACCGGAAATGCAAGACATAAAGTTTCCTAACGATGGAGCTGGGATAAAAATGAAGTTCACCTCCTGCTGGCTCATCACAGGGAGCCCTTCATGTGAAGGGCACGAGATGACCCCCAAACACAGCATTAAAACAGGGGCTGGACATACTCAGGGGTGGGAGCTGTCCTGAAACCACGGAGAGGATTGCACAGGGACCCACTAGCTGGGTAGTCTGTGCAGAGTGCCTCCAGCAGTGATCAACAGAGCACTGGAGACAAAGGCCACCTGGCGACCCCATAAGCTGCCCCTTCTCATCCTCAGATGGTCATGACATTACTGGGACCCTGCCCAGAGACTGGTCATTTGAAAACTTGGTGTGTCCTGTGTGAAAGAGCCTCAGACTCGTATGTGCTTCACACTTAGTCATAAGATTCAAATCACCAGACACTGTAGCAAATTTAGCTCATCTAATTTACATGTATAGAATCATACATGTATAAATAAACAGGTAAACATTTACATATGCATTTGATATGATTTATAGCTAAGCTTGGGGCTTCCCCTGTGGTTCAGCAGTAAAGAATCTGTAATGCAGGAGATGCAGGAGACCCTGGTTTGATCCCTGAGTCAGGAAGATTCCCTGGAGGAGGGCATGGCAACTCACTCCAGTATTCTTCCCTGGAGAATCCCATGGACAGAGGAGCCTGGTGGACTACAGTCCATGGGGTCGCAAACAGACATGACTGAAGCATGTACAAACAGCTAAGCTTAGGTGCACCGAACAATGAACTATTGAGAGGAAACATTGTCAGAGCTACAGGGAGAAAGTGACAGCTTTCAACATTCTATTAGCAGGGACTTCTTTGGTAGCGCAATGGTAAAAGAATCCATCTGCCAGTGTAGGAGTGATGGATCCCTGGGTTGGGAAGGTCCCCTGGAGAGGGAAACGGCAACCCACTCCAGTATTCTTGCCTGGGAAATCCCATGGACAGAGGAGCCTGATGGGCTACAGTCCATGGGGTCGGAAATAATCAGATACCACTGAATGGCTGAGCACCTATGCATTATTGTAGAGCTGAGCTCAACTTTCTAGCTTTGTGATATTTGGCTGTTACTTAAGGTGCTACTGATTCTTAATGGTAAAATAATACAATAAAATAATAAGAGCTTCCTAATGTGATACTAAATAAGCAGTGTGGATAATGTACTTAGCAAAGTGTCTAGTGGGAAGGAAATGCGCCATAAAATTAAATAATATTGTTGTTATTACCACAGTGTTCTTGAGGAAGGTGGCAACATGATCAAGCAATATTAGAGACAAACGATTCTAATTGCATTGTGTAATAACTGACAGGAGATAGAACACTCAGGAGAAAGGGTTTTTGTGGAGCTGAGCAGTATCTGGAAGCTATTTTCAAATAGGAAATAATAACCTTTTCATTTTAGGTTGCTGCCATGACTACCAAGATAAATAAATAAAGAAGGCAATGATGAAAAACAAACAAAAAAAGCTATGTGATGGTGGAGATTATTGCTCTATTTGCCTTGGAGGCTAAACATATTGCCAAAATATATAGGTGTTCAGAGAAGAGTAAAAATCCACCAAATTCTTCGAATTTTGTCTTTAAACGTTTACCTACTGAGAAATAGAGTATTTCTTGCCATCTCAGTGAATAAGGATGTCACCATCCTCAGAGATTCCAGCCGTCCAGGGCACCCAGGAAGGAGAAGACCTGGGTCACCTGGCAGCCATCAAGCTGGATGTAGTCATTCCGGACAGGGAACCCTGAGGAGCTCAGGGTGTGAAAAGCACAGGACCCTGGCCCTAAATACAGGAATGATTTCAGTGAACCCAGAAATAGAAAAGCGCTAAGTTCCTTAACTTGAGATGTCTGTTTGTGCTAAGTTATGTCCGACTCATTTGTGGACTGTAGCCTTCCAGGCTCCTCTATTCTTGGAATTTTTGAAGCAGGAATACTGGAGTGGGTTGCCATTTCCTTCTCTAGGAACTGGAGATATCTGGTTTTCTTTAATTCACAAAAATACTTTTGATGTTCAGACTACCTACCTTTTGTTGCAAACTTCTATACAACCTGACTCCCCCGACTGCCCCCCAACGCCCCCCCCCCCCCCCCCCCCCGCCCCTGCCACAGCTACCCTCTACCTCCTCAGAGCAGTTTTCTCAGGATCATTTGAGATGCTATCTTGTGGGCTTGAAGTTTTAAAAATTCCCACAAAATAAAATGTAACTTTCAACTTTTAGGGTATGACTATTTTTTATGTTGACAGTACTTACTGCTCTATCCTACTTTTCTTTTCCTGCCCAAGGAATATATTGGCAGGCAGCTTTCCACCCCTCAGTCCTCCCACCCCTGATCCTGACTCGTTACCCTGAAGTTTTTGAGGTTGAGGTGGAGATGTACTGAAAAGATGTGAAAACTGGAAGCATGGCATAGTATCAGCTAAAATAAAACTCACCCTCCCTGCCCACATTGCCTATGGGATCCAAAATGTGTTCCCCGATTTAGTGTGGAAGTATTTACTCTGGTCACTGGCTTCTAAATTATCGTGGAAACGGACAGTTCCCAGCCTGATTCCTTCGGTTACAACCGCGATCCTGCTGGCTTTTCCATTTGCTTTAAACGCCTGGGCGTGACAAGTGGGTACAACACAAGCTCAGCTGTCTTTGATTCAGTTCCATGCAATAGTCTGGCTAAGGAATCAACATCATCAGTGTCACTTAACTTTGGATTGTTTCTAAGCATCTTTGAAAACCTTGGGGCGCTCAGACAGTACGACTTCACCCCCGGGGCTGGTTGGCTCACAGCCCTACTGCTTACAAACAGAAGGTGGTTAAACAAGCATTTTTCAAAAAGGCATATTTGGTGGCTGTAAACTGGAGCAATAAAAATTGCACAATCTAAAGGAAGGAACAGTTTGTTTTGCCCTGTTTATTGCCAGTTAAATGCCAGAAGACTTTTAAAGTAACAGCAACAAGTATAAAGGAGGGGGAAAAAAATCAAATAAAAATTTTTATGACCTTAAGATAAACCTATTGCTCTCTCCCCTTCCAGAGTTTTGCAAAACTTCCTACACCTTTTGGCGTTTAAAACTACATGTAATGTTTTACTCTGCAAATGCCGGCAAGGCATCATATAAAATTACAGCTGTAGGAGTGGAGGTGCTGTAAAATGGAACAGGAAAACTGAAAATCTCCACACAGAGTGAAATAGTTGATGCTACGTTCTCTCCAATAAAGCGAAATTTATTCTAAGAGGAAAACAGTGGAATTGAGCATGTGCTTTATTTTCCCCTGGATAAAACCTTTTAAAAGCAGCGCTATAGGTGGTTCTGTTTGCCTCTAGCAACCTGTGTCCAAGGGGACCCTTTCTGGTAGGTTTCAGCCTGGTTGCATCTACCCCTTGCAGGGCCAAAGGGCACCCTAATTTAATAGCGTCCAGGATTTGTTCTGAGTTTCCGAGTCTCCCTAGTTGATGCCAAAGGGCAGGCAAGGTTGAGAACCACAGCTTTAGAGCCAGCCCAGCAGTGAGGAGTGCCCTTGGATGAGAAGGGGAGGTGTAGGTCATCTGGCCGTGAGGTGGGTGGTCCCCCAGAAGCAGCCACAGCCCACTCGGTGACGCCCACCGTAAGTCCTGTGGTCCTGGTTTTAAGGAGCCCTTAAAGCTGCACCTTGGACTGCAAGGAGATTGAACCAATCAATTCTAAAGCAAATCAGCCCTGAATATTCCTTGAAAGGACTGATGCTGAAGCTCTAATACTTTGATCACTTGGTGCACAGAGCCGACTCACTGGAAAAGACTGATGCTGGAAAAGATTTAGGGCAGGAGGAGAAGGGGGCAGCAGAGGCTGAGATGGTTGGATGGCATCACTGACTCAATGGAAATGAGTTTGAGTAAACTTTAGGAGATAGTGAAGGATAGGGGAACCCGGTATGCTGCTGTCCATGGGGTCACAAAGAGTCGGACACAACTGAGGGATTGAACAACAGAAAGTTGCCCCTGACCATCCAGCTGAGGGTCTGTTCTCATGACCAAATCCTATTGGGATGATTTCAAAATATGCAGGAGTTTCTACGTTTGTGGACTCCACCACAGGAATGACTGCATGTCAAATATTAATGCCAGAGCAGACACGGTCTCCTAACCTGCCTCCAGGTCTGTTCCCTACCACAGACCCGCTTCCTTCCTGCCTGAGTCCAGGGCTTCTGAGCAACTAGGGGCTGAGGCATTCTTTTGTCTTGAGGATTAATAAGGTCCCTGGGCCAGTTCTCATTAGATGAGCCTTATGGTAAGATCAAATTTTATTTGGGGATAGAAAGTGGCTGGTACAGAAGAAAAAAAAAGCCTTAATTGTAATTGCTTTAGAATAAACAAGTCTTAGGCTAAAGCTCTTTTTTACACATTAAATAATATTCTCCGTTGTTAGTTAACCAATCAACATGCCTGAAAAAATGGGGCATATGATTCTAGTTGAATGCCCTCTTGCATGTGTGGGCCATGGATCAGCAGCCCAGACATCATCTGGGGGATGGTTAGACATGAAACCAATCAGACCCCACCCCTCTCACCCAGTCAAAAACCTTCTTAACAAGATGGCTCAGTAAATTACATACATAAAATTTGAGGCCCTTGGGCTTAATGCATGTTAAAGAAGCTTTACTTCTCTATGAATCTCTAGGATCAAGCAGAGTGATTTTCCTTTCCTGTGGTCCTGGTTGGAGTGGGGGTGGGGATGGGTGGCTCAAAGGCATGAATGATTATGTTAATCATATTTTGTATTTTCTGTATTTTCATATCATGGGCCCATGTTGACAAGGGAGAGATTGCCCCTCCCAGATTTGGTGAATTCCTAAAGGTAGCAAAACTCCCCTTGAAGCTGTGCTGTGCTCAGTTGCTCAGTCGTGCCCAACTCTTTTTCGATCCCCTGGACTGGCTCCTCTGTCCATGGGATTCTCTAGGCAAGAATACTGGAATGGGTTGCCATTTCCTCCTCTAGGGGATCTTCCTCAACCTAGGTCAAATCCATGTCTTTTGTGTCGCCTGCATTGGTTGTCTGAAATGAAAACTGTCTGTTAAGTCAGGCTCGCCCCCTGAGCTGAGACTAAACAGTTCTGAGAGTAGTAGGGAGGTGACGGTGCCCTCCCATGTCCCAGGGGAGAGGCTTGTGTGGGGGTCCATGGGTGGTGTCTCACTCCCCTCTTATGTTGGGAGAGAATTAAATTTGAGAACAACTAAGGGGATGCAAGGGCTTCCCTGGTGGCTCAGTGGTAAGGAATTCACTGGCCAATAGCAAGAGACCCGGGTTTCATCTCTGGATAGGGAAGATCCTTTGGAGAAGGGAATGGCTACCCACACCATTGACTGGAGAATGCCATGGACGGAGGAGCCTGGTGGCTACAGTCCATGGGGCTGCAAAGAGTCAAACATTGACTTAGCATCTAAATGGCTACCAAGGGGATACAACTTTAAGGGATTTGAGAAGGAAAAGAGCACAATTGGAAAGTTATATTGGAGGATGGGATGGTTCCTGAAGGCAGTTCCAGGGGTAGAGGACCAGAAGGCAGAGAGTCAGCAGCTGTAGGGTCTCCATCAGCCTCCCTCCCTGGAGCACAGAGGCTGTACTCCTTCTCTGGGGCTTGTCACATGTGAGTTATCAGAAGGCAGGGCCAGTGTGCAGAGGTTTGCACAATTTATTCCTTCTCATCAATTCTTTCAATGGGCCTTTCATGTATGTACATATAACTGTGGACGTGCATGACTTAGAGAAATGAGTGGAGAGTAGAGAATTTTTAAACAAAGATGTTATACTTGAAAGAGGCATCATCTGATCACAGGACAACAGTGGCTAATAGCTATGGCTGATGTTTGTTTCTGCCTGGAGTGTGTGTAGCCGCCATCACATGATGAACTACACCAGGATCAGGGCGGGCGGTGGTGGGGGGGAAGGGGGGGGCGTGGTGGTGGTAGTGTTTCTGCCTCCACCCACCATCAGCTGTTTTCATCTATTTTCTTTGTCCTCTGGGGCTCTGGCTGAAACTGGAAGGCAGACTGCAGACTGTGAACTCTGTTATCACATTATCATCTAGAAGGGCAATCTTTCCTCCTGGATTAGGAAAAAGTGACTCCTTGTCCTTAAAAATTTTAAATATTTGTGTGCGTGCATGCTAAATCACATCAGTCATGTCCAATTCTTTGTGACCCCATGGACTTTAGCCCTCTAGGCTCCTCTGTCCATGGGATTCTCCAGGCAAAAATAGTGGAGTAGGTTGCCATGCCCTCCTCCAGGGGATCTTCTTGATTCAGGGATCAAACCGGTGTCTTCTGGGCTACAGCCTAGCCTCCAGAGAGAAGTGAGGCTGGGGCTCTCCTGACTTCAGGGAACCGGCTCTGGGACCCCCTAGGACTCTGAGTCTGACTGGGCTTTCCTCCAGTGGTTCCTGGCCTGTTCCACCCATGGATTGCCCTCTCAACACCCACATCAGGGTTGATGGGTTGTTCAGGACACCCATGGCCTTAACCTCTGTCTCACTTCTTGACATCAATCAAGCACACGCCATACTGGGGTGCTCTCCCCAGGAAGGCCCCTTCCTAGCGAGATGCGTGTGCTCCATGGTGTCTCCGAGCTCGGCCGCCACTCCACCCAGGGTTTTGATCAGCTGGTCCTTGTCTCCACATCCCACACATCTTGCCTCTCTATCCTTCCAGTCCTGGACAGAGAGTATAATTAAACTTCACCCCATCGCCCCATCAGTGTGCACTCACGCAGTCAGCAAATATTTACCAAATGACACGGCTGTTCAGAGTCATCTCCTCCACTTCCTTCTACATCTTTTATCCACTCACAGCTCCCTCTCCTTAGCTGAGTCACTCATCATACACCCATATTTTATGGAACCTAAGCAATATTGATCATAAAATGTACCATTATGTTATGAGCCACAGAGAATGAAAAGATGCTGCCAATAAACACTGAAAACTGCCATCAATTAAAAAATGCATTCTGCTTTCAGAGCTATTAAAATAGTGAAAAAACAAGTATGTGATCATATACACAGCCATGGTCTTTGAGAGATCAATGCCTAGATACCTCCCAGTCTTCCTACAGATGTGAAACTTCTAGAAACAGATCAAGCTGTATATTTCTAATAAAACCACTGACTACAGAACACGAGTTCGGTTATAGCCACCAAATCTAACAGACCAGCTTTTAAAACACTTCTGCTCATCTTTCTCAGTGTTTCAAACTAATTGCTTTCATTGACCGTTGTCTGTTTTTGTTCCTCACTGTCCCATAGGCAACACTTGTCACCTGAAATTCCTCTCTGGGTACTTGAAAACCCCTGCAGCGGGCTTTCCCCAACAGCTCTTGCCGAGGTCAGCTTTCACCTGAGTTCCCAGTCCAGCCACCAGCTCTCCATCACTTCCCCCGACCCCTGACCATAGCTGGCATTGGGCGCAGATGGGCATTTCAGTCTTCCCTGACTCTAACTGCTTTTATTATTTTTAGTGTGATGACTATCTCATCCCTTCATTTCTTGGAATATCTTTAACTTCCACTGACAGTTCCCTGCAGCCATGCTTCAAAGGTGTGGGTAATCAATTCCAAACGCAGATATTTGAATGAGTATTCTGGACTGTGTCCGTCATTGGACAAAGAAAGCACATGGACAGGATTTGAAACTTGGGAGTTTGTATACATTTTCAAAAAGAAATTGCCATAGGGAATTCACCCTTTTAACTTCCAAGTTTCAAATTTCAAACCCTGGACCTCACCCAAGGTCCTAAGTAGTGAATGTGGGAAAGCATCCATTGAGTTTTCTCTCCAATGACTAAAAATGTCTCATTAATTCCATAGAGGCCCATCTCAATGTTTGTATTAAAGTAAAGAATTTGTGAATAAAAACTTGTGATAGAATACATATTTAGAGAGTGGGGCAATTCAGAATCATACTAAGTGAATAAGTCAGAGTGAGACAAGCATCATATGATATCACTCACATTTTGAATCTGAAAAAAAAAAAACAATGATACAAATGGCCTTACTTACAAAACAGAAATGGAATTCCAGACATAGAAAACAAACTAATGGTTACCAAAGGGGAGAGGGAGAGATAAATTGGGAGTTTGGGATTAAAATACACACACTACTATATGTAAAATAGATAACCAACAAGGACCTACTGTATAGCACAGGAAACTATTAATATATTCAATATCTTATCATAATCTATAAGGGACAAGAAAAAAATACATGTGTAACTGAACCGCTTTGCTGTACACTTGAAACTAACATGACATTGAAAATCAACTATATTTCAATACAAGTTAGAAAGACAAATAAAATCACAAACACAAATTGAATACTACTAAGTGGGGATTAAGTCGTGGAAGTGCTCTGACATTTCGGACAGGAAAAAGTCCGCAGGAAGAAGGCCTTCCTTGGAGAATACACTGTTTTCCAGAGCTCTGCAGTCCCTAGTGAGCCCCGAGGGGTCTTGGGCACTGATGTTGCTGCAGGCAGCCCGGGTGCCCCTTTCATCTGCCCCCCTCAGTTCTGATCCAAACTTTCATGGCTTTCAAAGGCCAAGGTAATGAATCTCTTAAGTGTTGACATGGGCTTTAATCAGAGTAAATAAGAGGCAGCCACTAAGCACTTATCACATCTCCAAGGCAACCAGTGACCCTCTAAGCAAGTCCTGAAGCTGTGTCCTGGTCATGTGATGAAAGTCCTCCACCTGGGGTCCCATGTGGACGGTGGGAGTGACCAGACCCCCTGACAGCCACGTTCCCATCTCTCTCATGTGCTTTATTGACCAGCAGGAAGTTAAATGATCAAATATTCCACGTTCCCTTTATCAAACTGTCAAAAGACTAAATAAGATTGGAAGGATTATATAAAACACCCACAGATGTATTTTTAGCTTTTTTTCTGTACAGAAAGCAGTGCAGGAGAGTATTCTAATTTCATCTTTGGAATTCATAAGGTCTTAGTAGAAACCTCACAGTACAGAATAGACTGTTGAGAAACTCCAGATATATGAATTTCTTTTCCCACATTCTCTCTAGAGATTCTCCCTGTGTTTACTGTGTAGTGTGTGTGTGTGTGTGTGTGTGTGTGTGTGTGTGTGTGTGTG
>ML660204.1:16692089-16990036 GCA_007570785.1 Antilocapra americana
GTGTGTGTGTGTGTGTGTGTGTGTGTGTGTGTGTGTGTGTGTGGTTACTGTAGGGCAAGGGAATTTTAGCTGCTTCGAATAACTTTATTTTCCATGTCCTGATGAAGTGCTTCAATGGAAAAAGCAGCACACACTCATTCCCATTGTGTGCCCTGCTCTTTAAAGAAGAGTAGAGTGACAAGTAGGGGGACCTCCCATCCCTGCGGAGGTTTGTCATCATGATGCCCAAGTTCTAGAAGCCCACGTGTGGCCAGCTAGGCCTCCTTTGTGGGACATGCCACCTAGCTCCTTAGCAGTCTCTTCATGATATTTAAAATTCTACCATACAAATCCTTAGCTTTGTGTAGAGCTGGAAATAGAAACTTGGCTGAAAAGACACTCCTTTTGGAGTTCTTTTATGTGTTGTATTTTTAAATACTGTCATCAAGGTTTGCAATTGTTCATCATATCTAAAACAGGTTTTCTCCCCAACAATCCCATCCTCCACCATGACTAACCAAGAGACTCAGAAGTCACAGGAACACAGGTGTGCAAACCAGCCTGAATAGATCACAGATGCATGTGGCTGAAAAAAGATCAGAAATGGCACAGCAAAATGTCCCACTTTCTAAAATCACAGGCGGGTATTTCCCTGGTGGTCCAGTGGCCCGGATTTCACCTTCCAATACAGGGGGTGTGGGTTCAATCCCTGGTCAGGAAACTAAGATCCCACAGGCCTCGTGGCCAAAAAACCAAAAGCAATATTGTAACAAATTTACCAAAGACTTAAAAACAAAAATGATTCACATTAAAAAAAAAAAACTTAAAAAAGAAATTCACAGACACACGCCCCATATACCATTTCTATTCATTCACGTCCTCATATCAAAAAAGAATCATCATCAAATATATTCAGGTTTGACTTCTCTCAACTTACTCCTATCTCCTCTCCTTCAAAAGGACATCTAGTATAAAGGCCTGGTGTGTGTTATTCTGTGTCTTGTTTATCTGACTGACTTCTTATTCATTTCTTGTCATTCATACCCATTCTAAAATTTACAGGGCTCTTCCTATTTCAAAAAAAAGAAAATGATGGAGTCCTAATTAAATTGCCTTTTTAGTTCTGTAATTTCCATCTAAAAAGTCTGCAGATAACAGTTGAGAGCATGTTTTTGTGAAGGTATCTTATGTCAAGATAGAAAATAGCATGACTATTAGCAGAAATGGTTTAATTTTCATTCAAAGAGAATCTGAAATATTCCTTGTTCTGTGTTCTTAAATTTATGTAGCAATAGCTTTCCGACAGATTTTAGCCATGGTAACTGAGGTTTCAACTGTTCACTTTCTATTGGGGACAGACTGGAGTTTGGACTTCCAGTTAGCTTTGGTAGCTCCCTGGTCCATGAGCAGCCTTCGGAGTGTCCACGACAGGAGGAGAGCAGGGAGCATCCCCATCTCCTGTCAGGGTCAGATGTGCTCCCCTCCATCTCACCCCTGTCAGGAGGAGACAAGTGTTTATTTATATCTGATTACCTGGGAAACAGACTTTGAAAGACCGAGGTCTGCAGGCAGTTTCCCTTCCTGCCCCAAAGCTTTGAGAGCTGAGCCTGGGGAATGCAGGAAGCAAGGAGGTGGGACGCAGGTGGGACCCCTCGAGGGAGAAACGGAACTGGAGTCTGTCACAGTGACATCCCTGCCAGTCCCGCAGGGACTCAGGCCGGACGCCCTTCAGAGCTGCAGTCATCTGAGGCCCCCTGTGCCCTTGTGTTGGTCGGTCACTGGACCTGAGTTACCACAAGTGGGGGGCACATTCTAGGGCAGGGGGGCTCTGTGAGGCTGAGGGGGATTCTCAGAAAATGTCCAGAGTGACCACGGTTCCCGGGCGAGACTGCTCCACAGGGCTCTGGAGGTGGGCGCCTGGGAACACACCATTGCACCCATCACACACACAAACACGTCACCACGAAATCCATGTGGGTGCGCATGCGTGTGTGCTGTGCAGCCTTGTGTGTACTGTTAGGTGACGTGCGTGTTTCCTGAAACAGCAGAGGGTGTAGAGGGGTCCAGCCACCTGCTCCTGAGATCACGTGGGAGCCCCGTCTCAGCCTCCTGCGCCCCCGAGCCCCATTCCCCAATCTAGGAATGATCGGCCCACTGAAAACTAGTCTTTAGGAAGACGAACGTTTTTATCCTTGTGAACAGACTGTTAATAAAACTCCCAGTGCTGTGTTCCTCATCCTGGGGTGCTCGCTCCAGGCTGTGGGTGTGATCTGCTCCTGGCCTCTGCGTCCCTGGGTCATGGTCTGAGCTGTGGCTAATGCCCGGCAGTGTGGTCACTTCTTTAACTTCTCTTTTAGATGGTGGGCCAGTGGCAGCAGAGGACAGTGGGTAATTCAGTCCTATTCCATCACTGACAGATGATTTCATTTGCTTTTGTTTTGCCTCTGACTCCCTCGATGACCTTTCCTGTGATAATCGTATCACTGCAGTCCCCAGACTTGTTTGTTCCCATCACAAAAGACACATAAAAATATGGAGGGCCCACAGAACTTTTGTGTTCCGGGGGAGGTCGAATTCACCTCCTTCACTGGACCCATTAACAGTATTTATAATCAGGAGAGCTTCATCAATGACAAAGAAATACAAATGCCTCACAAGGAAAGTCGATACCTACGATCACTGAATAATAATTTATAAAGCACCAGAAGCAATTTTGATGCAGGCATGCCATGACTTTTTTAAAAAGATAAAAACAACTTGAAATAAATTATGTGGCTTGTCTCAAGACAGCACGGAAATGGGTTGAGGACTTTTGACTACCTGAACTTGAATTCAGCACAGCTCCTACTGTATGACCTTGGGCTAGTTACTTTACTTCTCTGGGCTTCGGTTTCTTCAGGTGCACAAGGGAGGTAGTGAGAGTACCTGCCTTTGAGTATTTCTGTGAGACTTATGTGCATTAATATATGTAAAGTATTTAGAACATTAAGTGGTGTAGAATAGGAACATGAAAATGTTAGCTGTAGGAATTATGCTAAAACTATTCTAAACGATTTCTTACTACAGGAGTGTCCTGGCCTTGAAAGATGGGTATCTGTTCACTTTTCTTCCTTTCTTCTTGAGACTCTCACTGACAGCAAGGATGAAGCAGCCATGGAAGGGAACTAGTGGCTCTCCAGGGCCTGGTGTGTGTGTGTT
The DNA here is from genome assembly GCA_007570785.1 of Antilocapra americana. Lineage (NCBI taxonomy): Eukaryota > Metazoa > Chordata > Mammalia > Artiodactyla > Antilocapridae > Antilocapra > Antilocapra americana. Next base: position 16,695,267 of record ML660204.1, read on the forward strand.
ATGCATACCTAATAGCCAAATGCTCATCTCAAACCATCCTGCAGATGAGCAATGGTAGAAGCAGAGCAAGAGGCTTCCCTGCAGTCACATGGCTTCTAAGAGAACGCTTTATCATGTCACCATGGGCAAGCAATCTGTTTTCTGGTCCTCAGTCTCTCACTTCAAAATGAGTTGATGGATGGACCCTAGGAGTCATTCAAGGCCAGACCTGGGGCTACTGTGGAATTACTGGGGACATTGGACTTTGTAATTATGGGAAGAATAAAGGCCAGCATCTTCTCACTGCATCCTCACCTGGAGGAAGGGGTGAGGGGTCTCCTTTATAAGGCCACTAATCCCATTATGGGGGTTCCACCCTTGTGGTTTCATCAATTCACCAAGGACCCCACCTCCTGACACCATCACCTTAGGGTTAGCTTTGAACACATGGATTTGTGGTTGGGGGGAAGCATGAACATTCAATCCACAGCAAAGCAGATCAGTTTTGTGTGAGATGAACGTGATAACCACTATACTATGGGCCCTGATGGGCACGGTCAGCTTGGGAGCTTCACCAGAAGTCAATGGAGAAGACACTCAGCTTTGGAGGACACATTGCCAGGAGGAGCCACTCACAAAAGACACAGCTCCGGAAGATTCCAAAAGCAGCCATGGAAAGCAAATGCATCATGAGACTGAGGTGGGTGGGGAAGCATAGAGAAACACAAGTACTGTAAAAATCAATATTAATTTCTTTCTAAGTGTCTTATTAGATGAGTTTTGACAATTGCATAATTCAAAGCCTGAAATAAGATGAAAGTTTCATTTTCCCAGAAAGCTTTCTCCTGCATCCCTTCCAAACACCTCCACCACACCCCCTCAAAATCTGATTTTATCACCTTAGTTTCTCCTGCATTCGAATTTATATAAACAGAATCCTGCAGTATGGATATTTTTGTCCAGCTCCTTTCTTTTTAAAGATGTACTTGAGATCCAACCAGGTGGTTGCATGTGTAAGTAGCTGGGTTTCCATAGCGAGTTGTACCCCAGGTTGCCATTCTAGTAATAAGCAGAATGGCTCCTGGGGGTGTTTTGGTTTGGGGCTTTGACACAGGAGCTTTCATCCTGTCCAGCCTCATCTACAGACTATCCAATGCTGTCGCCATCCACTCACCAGGCCCTGAGCCCTGTCTTCCAGTGGGTGGGGAAATTGTAAACTATTTCTTTTGGTAAGAACAGCTTAAGCTCCAACCTAAAGCATGTGGATGCCGTGGGTGAGAGCAAGCCACAGAGTGAGTTCCTGGCAGAGGCACTGATGTGCTCCAGGTCAGGAGACCAGACAGGTCTGGGCCCATAGAGCAGAAACTAAAACAGTGAGTGTTTCATGGGCAGGGAGAGAGGGGGCCGGAGAGGCGGCTGGGCCAGGTCATGAAGGGCTGGGTAGCGGGAAGTGGGTGAAAATGTCTGAACGTTACTCTGAGGCAAATGAGAAGTAACCCAGGTGCATCCAGCAAGAAGCTGCTTGATAGGATTTTCCATCTTAAAAATCTCTCTGATTTGAGTGCTACTTTCTGTGTCTATTTTCCATTTTCTCTGGCTGTATATGGTATTTTGTTTCCCTCCTCTTTCCTCCCTCTCCATTTATTTAGGGTGATTAAAGAAGGAATTGGGCTTCCCAGGTGGTGCAAGTGGTAAAGAATCTGCCTGCCAATGCAGAAGACCCAGGTTTGATTCCTGGGTCAGGAAGATCCCCTGGTGGAGGAAATAGTAACCCACTCCAGTATTCTTGTCTGGAAAATCCCATGGACACAGGAGCCTGGCGGGCTACAGTCTATGGGGCCAAGAAGAGTCAGACATGACTGAGCACAAAGAATGAACTACTTCATGGCAAACAGATAGGAGAACAGTGGAAACAGTGGCCGACTTGATTTTTCTGGGCTCCAAAATCACTGCAGTGACTGTAGCCATGAAATTAAAAGATGTTTACTCCTTGGAAAGAAAGCTATGACCAATCTAGACAGCATATTGAAAAGCAGAGACATTACTTTGTCAACAAAGGTCCGTCTAGTCAAGGTTATGGTTTTTCCAGTGATCATGTATGGATGTGAATGTTAGACTATAAAGAAACCTGAGGGCTGAAAGAATTGATGCTTTTGAACTGTGGTGTTGGAGAAAACTCTTGAGAGTCCCTTGGACTGCAAGGAGATTCAACCAGTCCATCCTCAAGGAAACAAGTCCTAGGTGTTCATTGGAAGGACTGATGTTGAAGCTGAAACTCCAATACTTTGGCCACCCGATGCAAAAAGCTGACTCACTGGAAAAGACCCTGATGCTGGGAAAGATTAAAGGTAGGAGGAGATGGGGATGACAGAGGATGAGATGATTGGATGGCATCACTGACTCAATGGCCATGGGTTTGGGTGGACTCCAGGAGTTGGTGATGGACAGGGAGGCCTGGTGTTCTGTGGTTCATGGGGTCACAATGAATCGGACACATCTGAGGGACTGAACTGAAATGAACTTTCACTAATATGAATTTCCCTGAGACGATGGCTGTGCTCTTGGGACAAGCCTAGGTCCTTGGTGACTTCATGTGTTAGAAAGATAGTTACTTATTCTTTTAGGTTTTGGGCTGCATTGGAGAAAACATAAGGTTTCAGTGATGTGAAGAGGTTTAGTGTTTAGACATAGTGAGTGTTTTCCTAGGGGATATAGACTCCTGGAGGCCTGGAAGTGGTACTGGAGTTCTTAGTCTTCAGGTGGATGAATCTGAGGCTCAGATCTCTTATAGCTCTTGCCTAAAAGCTGACCGTCCATCCCAAATGAAGAGTTCTTCACAAGAACCTGGGCCTTCCGGAGGAGTTTAATTTCAATTTCCCATAACTCTACCCATGACAGAAAGTACTTTCTTGTATTGGTCAGAACATCTCTTTTTTACAACCTGAGCCATGACCCCCAGTTTGTGGCCGCAGATCAAGCCTGTCTCATAGTGGCCGTGATGACCCATTTGTTCTCTGAAGGCACAGGTTATGTCCCTCTAAATCTTCTCTTTCCTAGATCAAAAGTTCAGATATTCTCGAAACATCCCTGGTGTGCTGTTTCCCTCCCCTCCTTGTCCTGTTTCCCCAGGACACGTTCCAGAGCCAGACTCCGGGTTGAACTGTGCTGCTCAGGGATGAACACAGTGCCTCCTGGCTGTGGAGCAGCAGCACCACCTCGCATGTCCTGGCTTCTGCACTTCCTTTCACAGACTCCAGACTGGAGTATACGTCCTGGAATGAACATCTCAGGATTGACCTGAACTGAATTTGAAGTGCTTTAGTATTAATAGGACTCAGACACAGATTTGCAGTTACAGCTACCAAGGTGATACCAACCAGAATCTAAGAAGCATGGCTCATAGTCTGGGGAGTAATTCATTTTTTTGTGCATGGTAAAATACTTATTTAATATTCAGTCATTCCTACCGCAGATCTAGAACAACCTAGAAGAGAGCTGTGAGGCAGAGCTTTCCACACTTGTGAAAATGTCTTCTGTCTGCACTTTCCCACGTGGCAGCCACAAGCCACATAGCATGAATGAGAAACTGAATTTCAACATTTTATTTAATTTTAATGAATTAAAGTTTGAGTAGCCACCCCTGACTAGTAGCTATTGTATTAGATGCTAACAGTATATAAAACCACTCTATCGCCAAAAGGGAGGTAGAGGTGGGGATGAGGAAGATGTTGGAGAAAGAGAAAGAAAAAATAGTTTCTGAGATATTTGATTGTGAGCCAATTTTGTAGAACAAAGAGGAAGAGAATGGATTCCTTACTTTCTAGTAGTAATATTTTTTATAGACTTATTAAGAAAACACTATGGTTGTACAAATAGAATTTTTTTTACAAAACTTTGTGAGTTTGGCAGTATTGATTATCTTCTTACAGATAAGTATAAATGTAAGAAAATTGTCTACTTTCATATACATATTAAGTAGGGGAGTCTGGATTTTAACCCAGATTCATTCATCTGTATATGTATCATATGTTATTTTAATATATATTTATTTATATGCAATTTATCTCATGCTGCTGCTGATGTCTAGCTGTTTGTGACATACCAGTCTTTGTATATTATATACCAGCTGTGTGCATAGACCTGTACATGTGTTTATGTGTAGAGATGTATGTACTTATACATGTACAGCTGTATACATTTCCATGCATTTCATATTTGTTTAACTGGAAGAGTCTGTTGCTCAGGAAGAACATTTTCTAAGTGAGAAGTCATCTTTCTGCATGAAACTCTGATGGTGAGCAAAGTCCTACGATAAATCTTGATAAAGGTCTCAGAACAGCTATAGAGACATATTCTTTTCATTTTGGAAACTGAATTAACACACTTTATTTGAGCACCATAAGCTAGAAGACTGGCCGATAGCCCATCTTCGTGGTTAACTCGATCGGGTCTCTGAGGTTCCTTTCCAGACAGTGGATGCAGCCGGGCATCACTGGGTGTCCTCTCCACTGGGGGATCAGAAATACTGGTTGATATTATAATTTTGCTGTTTTAAGTGAGGTTCTAAACACTGAGTCATGAGTCAGTGACTGAAGAGATTTAGAAGTGAGAGAGCCAAAGTTCACCATGGGGAAATGATTTACTCAGGTCTTAGGACAGCGAGCCTGATAGCTCTGAGTTAGTCCTCAACAGCTCATGTGCTGAGTTTATGCTTTTATGATGTAAATGATTGGCTTATCTGCTGGCTCAGATTCTTGCATAATTTGTGATTGATACTTGTCTTCCTTGTTCAAGTTTACTTCCTCCCTCGATAAAAGAGAAAAATAAAGTTGAAGAAAAATACCTCTGTAGATAATAATAATAAAATTTCTGTAAAAACAGGAAACTTCAAATGTAACACCCTTCAAAGTGATGGAATAAACAGGAAGTGGATGAATTATGGAGCAAGTGGCAGGGGTCTTTCTGCTCTGCTCATTCAACATCTATTTCAGGGCCAATGCCCTTGTGCACTGGTGTAGAGATGGTCACGGTAAATATGAAGGTGATATCTGTAAATACTGAGCACTTACTTTGTTTCAGGTTATGTGATAGTTAGCCTACTTGGGCTAATGTAATGCACGCCACAGATGGGGGCTCCAGCAACATACTTTTTTCCCTCAAAGTTCTGGAAGGCAGAGTCTGAGATCTCAGTGTGGGCAGGGATGGCTCCTCCTGAGGCCCCTCTCCTGGATGTGTAGACACCACCTTTTCCTGTGTCTTCATGTGGTTATCTTTCTTTGTGTTTCTGTGTCTTGATCTCTTCATATAAGGGCACCAGTCATATAGGATCACAGCCCCACCCACACGACCTCATGTTAACTTAATTGTAGTTTTATTTTATTTTTCTACCTCACAATATTGTATTGGTTTTGCCATACTTTGGCATGAATCTGCCATGGCTGTACATGTGCTCCCCATCCTGACCCCCCTGCCACCTCCCTCCCCATCCTATCCCTGTGGGTTATCCCAGTGCACCAGCCCTGAGCACCCTGTATCATACATCAAACATGGACTGACGATTTGTTTCACATATAATGATTTATATGTTTCAATGCCATTCTTCCAAGTCATCCCACCCTCGCCCTCTCCCACAGAGTCCAAAATACTGTTCTATACATCTGTGTCTCTTTTGCTGTCTCACAAACAGGGTTATCATTACCATCTTTCTAAATTCCATATATATGCGTTAGTATACTGTATTGGTGATTTTCTTTCTGGCTTACTTCACTCTGTATAATAGGCTCCAGTTTCATCCACCTCATTAGAACCGATTCAAATGTATTTTTATGGCTGAGTAATATTCCATTCTGTATATGTACCACAGCTTTCTTATCCATTTGTCTGCTGATGGACATCTAGGTTGCTTCCATGTCCTGGCTATTATAAACAGTGCTGTGATGAACATTGGAGTACACATGTCTCTTTCAATTCTGGTTTCCTTGGTGTGTATGCCCAGCAGTGGGATTGCTGGGTCATATGGCAGTTTTATTTCCAGTTTTTTTTAAGGAATCTCCACACTGTTCTCCATAGTGGCTGTACTAGTTTGCATTCCCACCAACCATGTAAAAGGATTCCCTTTTCTCCACACCCTCTCCAGCATTTATTGCTTGTAGACTTTTGGATAGTAGCCATTCTGACTAGTGTGAAATGGTACTTCATTGTGGTTTTGATTTGCATTTCTCTGATAATAAGTGATGTTGAGCATCTTTTCATGTGTTTGTTAGCCATCTGTATGTCTTCTTTGGAGAAATGTCTGTTTAGTTCTTTGGCCCACTTTTTGACTGGGTCATTTATTTTTCTGAAATTGAGCTGCAGGAGTTGCTTGTTAATTGTAGTTTTAAAGGGGCTTCCCTGGTGACTCAGACAGCAAAGAGTCCCTGCAGTGCTGGTGATGTGGGTTTGATCCCTGGATCCAGAAAATCTCCTGAAGAAGGGCATGGCAACCCACCCCAGCAGGCTTGCCTGGAGAATCCCATGGACATAGGAGCCTGGCAGGTTACTGTCCAGGGGGTCGCAACGAGTTGGAAATGACTGAGCAACTTTCACCCCTTCTCCAAACATTATCACATCTGAAGTATTGGGGCGGGGGTTAGAGCATCCACATAAGAATTTTAGGGAACATATTCAGCCCATGGGCTTCCGTGGTGGTTCAGACAGTAGAGAATCTACTTGCCATGAGGGAGACTTGGGTTTGATCCCTGGGTTTGGAAGATCCTCTGTAGTAGGAAATGCAACCCACTCCAGTATTCTTGCCTGGAAAATCCCATGGACTGATGAGCTTGGTGGGCTACAGTTCAAGAGATCACAAAGAGTAGGACACAAGTGAGTGACTAATACTTCAGACCATAAGAAGTTGTTTTTGTCCCTTATGTATCATTTTTACAATAAAACAGTAAGATACATAATATTGCCCTCGTTCTTCAGAAATTTAAGTTTAAACAGATGACATGTCCAGGAGGACATGACTCTGTGGAACAAGGCTTTGTCTGGTTTCTCCCCCAGACAGACCTCCAGAATGGATGTGTATTTAGCATCTGACTGGGAAGAGGGTGGCAGACTCAGACTCAGGAGTGGTCCCACGGGAGCCTTTTATCTGCTTTAGAAAAGCGTCCTGTCTTTCAAGGGACATCTCCACGCTCCCTGCATCTTCAAGGTTGGATTTCTCTATAGTTAGAATTACATCTCTGGAAAATCTGCATTTATTTCCTCTTTCCAAATAGCACGTAGTCTTAATAATGACTTCTTAGCACATGAGGTGCTTCGCCTGTGTGTGTGTTGTGGGTGTGCATTTGTGGATGTGTGTGTCCACCTGCCCATTATTCCTGGTGTTTCCAGAGGCATTGAATGAGAGGCTGATCCTGTCTCCGTTTCAAAACCTTTAGGATCTTCACTGATACATAGAAGGGCTTCCCCGGTGGCTCAGTAGATAAAGAATCCACCTACAATTTGGGAAACCTGGGTTTGATCCCTGGGCTGGAAAGAGCCCCTGGAGGAGGGCATGGCAACCCACTCACGTATTTTTGCCTGGAGAATCCCCATGGACAGAGGAGCCTGGTGGCTACAGTTCATGAGGACACAAAGAGTCAGTCGTCAGCACACTGCATGCATAGAAAGAAGCCCCACTATATGGAGCCAGAATTGTTGCATGACTTAGATCAAGAGCTATGGACTGAACCAGGGCTCTGTCTTAAAAATCAGGCAGTTCTCTGGACCCCTGCGACCTAATTTCCTCATTAAAGAAGTTGTGTGATGCAACTTCTGTCTTTAAGATCTAATGTGCTTGTATTTTCATCATGGTTAGCAATATTTTATTTGAAGTAGATAATAGAAAAAAGAACCCCAGAAATCTTGTTTTAAAAATACAGACAAAACTCTAAGACTAGAAAGTTGATTTTTTGTTTTTAAATTTTTAAGACTAGTATTTGTTTAATTCTAAACACTTGGCTATGAATTAGAAGCTTCAGTATCCATTTTTGAATAGATATTTTATGCTGTTTCTAGAAAACAGTGAAAGTAGTTATGGATCAATTATTCTAGTTTTCATATCAGATTTTATGTTCCTATTAAAGCTTTAGTTTAGATGGAGTCTCTTCATCTAGCTTTAGTTTAAAAAGTACTTTCAAAATCATTTCCCAGTGCTTATTTATTATAAGAAATTCAGAAAACGGAGAAAAATGTACAGAACTTGACAAATTGCCCCTCTGTCCCCCCCCCCCCCCCCCCCCCCCCAGCTCTCAGCACTCAGAGATGAAAGCCAAGCGCATTTTGACATCTGTGGTCCATGCTGAGGGACACAGTCCAGTTACTCTGCTTTGTAGTTTAGCTTTGTTCTCTGTGCATCTTTCACTCGAGCTTTCCCATCCCAGACCTTGGGTCACATGGCCTTGGGTTCAGAACAATTATTTGCCAAAGTTAACATGCCTTCTCACCTACTTTTTAAACACCTTTATTATTTACCGTTAGTCTACATGTGGGAGAGTACGATAATAATGGACCTTTTAGAATCAAAGGCCTGGCTGAGAAGGGAGCGTGTAGAAGGATCTTCTATGGTCTAGATAAGTACGTCTCTCTGAATTCTTCCTGGACTTTTCTGAGCATGTTTGATGGCCTCTGTGAGATGAGAATCAATGCCACTACAGACAGGGCAAAAGATGTTAAGGAACAGTAATGACAAGGGTGTCATGGTTACTACTATTTAGGTATATCACTGTTATTATTATTATCAACTGTAGTTATGGGGCAAACAAACCAAGGTGGTGCCCATCCATGTATGTGAATCAAAGTAGAATGAGCTTTTGCTGGCACAGATTTTGGGTTTTGAAGCTGCCACAGTCATTTGCCATTGAGGTCCAGATGAGAAAGTGGCGTGGAATGACAGCTGACAGATTGCAGACGCCTTTAGAGCAGCAAATGCTGATATCTGGTGTTGATACATCTTTATGGGAATTCACAACATTCTCCAGGCAGAGGGCCAAGAGATAAGCACAGAGCCTTGACAGGAGAGTGGGAACAGAATGGGCTGTGTAATGCTAAGTGCATGCTCCAGGCACAATGAAGGTACCCTCCTTGCTCTGCCATGGGGAATTCTCAGGGCTGAGCATGGAGAGGTGTCTGGTGTCCAGGAAGTTTGTGACCATGGGCTGAGGTGAGCTCAGCTCTGGCCAGGGGGAGTCTGAGGTTGCTGACTTGCCTGGGGCCCTCTCAGTTCTTCATAGCTCGTTGGTGCCTTGGAAGCCACTGGCTTAGATAAACATGGGTACTCCGGCCAATGTGGGCATGTGCACCGGTCATCTTTCACTCTCTTTCAGCTTTTTCCTGGACACTGCACTGATCATTTCAAGAGCTTTCATAGATGTGGGCCAGGCTTCTATTTTGCCGTATCTAACTGCAACTGTGAGATACTACGGTCACAAAAGGAAATTCTCCTAGGACAACTAAGGCTCGCCGATTGGTTATAGTGTGCCAGCTTTGCACTTTATCATCACTGAATATTTGGTTGCTTGAAAACTTTTTAAACAACAAAGCAATGCAAAATTTGTTTGAATTTCTTAGATTTCTTTAGCTTTCGTATTTGTTGGTTTACTTCTCCCAATTAATTTGCTAGTCTTTGGCTCATTTGTTGAATCATTAATACAGTAAGAGGTAGAGATTTGTGGAAGTTAGCGGATTTAGGGCTTATGTTTTTCAAAGCTAAGAATTCTTTTCTCATGTTTCTTTGTCATGCTGTTAGCACCATGTCATAAAGAAAAGAAAGGTTAGAAAAATTCATTGGCTTCAAGAAGAAATTATATTAAAATCAAAAGTGTCTTATTGGCCAGATATCTCTGATGGAAATACAGATTTCAAATATGCCTTCAGAAATAATCCAGTTTTCTCCACTACCTAGAGAGGAAGAGATCACCATAATTCACTTATTAAGCATGTTATTTATACTGGGTACTGTGGGAACACTTGCCATGGATTCTTGCTTTAAAAATAAAACACAAAGAAGTAAGATGAGAAAAATGGTGTTTTAAGAGTAATGTACAGTTAATTCTAAGCATTTGGTAGGAATTCAAAATTTCATTATCCATTTTTTAACAGATCTCTTACATGGTTATCAGAAACCCGATTAAGTGAGTTTCAATAATGTCACAGGTTTGATGCTATTTAGTCCTTTTTCAACCTGACAAACACTGAAACCGAGTTTGTAATTAGTATTAGAGGAAATTAGTAATTACCCCATCCTCATGCAGGGAGGGGTGTAGCTGGGTTTTGTCTCCTGATCTCTGTTACCACAAAGCCCTCACTTCTGTGTTTCTTGAACTTTGCCTTCTGAGCAGAGTCCAAGGCTAGCGAAAAGCATGATCTTCATTTAAAATGATAGCACAGGTGAAGTCTTACTTGTAGCTTTAAATTTTATGCAGTAAAATGCATGAAGGCTTCCCTGGTGGCTCAGTGGTAAAGAATCCACTTGCCAATGCAGGATTCATTTTCATTCCCTGAGTCAGGAAGATCCCATAGAGAAAGAAACAGCAAATCAGGCCAGTATACTAGCCTGGGAAATGCCATGGACAGAGGAGCCTGACGGGCTATAGTCCATGAGGTTTCAAAAGAGTTGGACACGACTTAGTGACCAAACAACAGCAACAAAACGCATGAACTTGATCTACAGAAATCGTTGTCTTTGAAATATTCCTTGGAGGGCCCTGGTCCCTTGTCTTCTTCCTATTATCAAGGCCTTTAACAATGTCACTTCCTTCATTAGGTTTAATGATGATATAAAAATCTGTGCAAATAAAAAATGCATCCACATACGTCAGGCTGAGACTTACCAATGTTTATAAGTCACGTAACACCTAGAACCAGACAATTCAGATGATTGACAAATATTTTTTGTGTATTAGGGTTTGGTCACATGTTAGACATTGAGCCATGTTCATAAAGAATGCAGAAATGTTACTGGCATTCCTAACTAATTGGTGGGACAGGATGAATGCACAGCGTTTCACATTCAGCTGTGTGTGATTCCGTGCCAAGAAAATAGGCGTCCCTCCACACTACGGGCATGGAGAGTGGGGAGATGCATGGAGGTGAGGGGGCTGGGAGAATGGGGGCTGACTGCTGGCTGGCCGTGGACACTCTGCATGGGTGACTGGAGAAGAACGGAGCGTGGATGTATCTGCTCCTTTCTCCTGCTCCCACCTCCTTTCCTGTGAACTTCCCACACTGGGTGTTTCTCACCATGTGGCCAAGCCCTAAGCAAAACTCTTCATGGATTTGGAGATCCCCACTTGGGCACCTCCCATCCGTGGCAGGTGCTCTCCAGGTCCATGAGATGCCTGGGCTTCCTCCCACCTCCCTCTGCAGGTCAACCTTCTCCTTTCTGCTCAGCCTGAGGTGGTCTTGTGGTCCAAGCCTCCTCGTTCCCTCTGCTGCACAACCTTGGCCCCAGTTGCCAGGTTCCCATGAACTTCTATTTTTACTTCCACGATTCCCTACTTTCTGTTTCAAAACCATCTGTTTTCTGTCCCCAAATAACCTCCTTTTCCTCCCTAATCATCTTTCTCTAATTGTTTCCCTTTCCTCATCTGCCTCATCTCATCCTTTTACTCCTTGTCGGAGCCTCAAATGTCCTGAGGTTGCTTTGCTTACTTGCACTGCCTTTCCTTTTTCTTCTATTGTTATCATGTTTCTCAATATGCTCCGTTCTCAACCAAGATTTTCTAGATCATTTAGAAGTGGCGTGGACATTTCTCTACTTTTTAATCCCATCTAAACCTGCCAGGCTATGGCTTTTTTAGGCATCTTATGATTAAATACATCAACTCCTTTCTCTCTCTCTAGGTAGAGACAGATATAGATAGATATAGACAGGTATATCACATATACTATTTATCTACAAAATATCCTTAGATATAGGTCTCTCTTTTTAATGTATATGTAATAGATAGATACAGGTGTACCTCTACTGAGGGACTTCCACATGTGGGTCAGTGGTAAAGAATCTGCCTGCAATGTAGAAGATGCAGGTTTGACCCCTTGGTCAGGAAGATCCCCCGGAGAAAGGAATGGCAACCCACTCTAATATTCTTGCCTGGAGACTCCCATGGACAGAGAAGCCTGGCAGGCTACAGACAAGAGTCAAACACAACTGAGCACACGCATACATGCACACACATCTCTACTGATTAAAACATATATAGATCTCCCTGCATGGCTGGATTCATCTGTCTATGTATCTGCATATCTATGTATCTATTATAGATCTAATATAACAGAGAGAGAGAACAATTAAGCCAATTTTGCTTTAAGAAAATCTGAAATATTTTAAACATCTGGTGGAGAAAAGGGAAGGGTTAGTAAAGAGAAGAGAAGCAAGCTCTTGTGGGAATTATAATGAAGTTATAATGAATAATTATAATGACTCATTAAAAAGACAGTACATGCTGAGAGAGGAGGATGGAGCAGGGCGGGAGAGGAGCAGATAGGAAGTGCCCCGCGCCCCTGGCAGTTGGCTGTGCAGAGGAAACATCTTGGCTCTGGGACTCTGGGTCCTGACCTTGAAATGCCTGCTTCTTCTTCTGGACAAGCCCAGTTGTGTCTCTACTGCCTGAAGTCCTGAGACAGGCTGCAACAACAGTCAGGCTATATGGAAAACCAGGACATGAATTTGTTTTTACACAATTTGTTCAGTTTATGAAGGAAAACCATATGATAAAGGGAAAACTGTCCCACTGAACTTCCAGACCAGAGACAAAACTGTCAGTTCTAGTGGTTTGGGAGGAAAATTGCTCTCTGTGTGACTGTGAGCTTTTAGAAGTCAAAGATGGCCTTATTCATTGCCAGTATTCAGAGGAATGCCAAGCACTTAATTAGCACACCATAAATTCTTCTTGAAGGAATGAAAAAATGTAAAGGGTTATATATGTGTAGGGTACTATCCATTCCTGTGCCCAACTCAAGCCGCATTTATATTATTTCCAGAGAGCAGCCTTTAATGATAGCTATTACCAAACTGCATATCTTGAAAACTATCCTGGTGAACCATGTAAAAGTGCTCTGGGAAGACTGCCATTGGAGAAGCAGCCCAAAGGACCAGGATCATAGTGGCTAGAAGAGTGGAGACTCTTAGGAAGCGGACGACATTCTTCCTATAATAAAAATCATTCCTGCAGCTCTAGACAGCAGAGCGGAACCAATGGGTGGAAATGATAAGGAAGCGTAATTTTACCATAAATGAACATTTTCTGGTATTCAGAGTTCCCAGCAATAGGGAGGCCACTTTGTGAAGTGGGAAACATCACTGTAAGTTCAGTACAAACTTATCAAGAGTGTTATGGAGCCCCCTCCCATGTCCAGTGGGAAATGGACTCCCTGCAATAATGAGGAAGCCTCACACACAGTGTCTCATGAAAGAAGTCTCTCCACTTCATAGCCATGGTGAGGAGGGTGGAGTCTGGGCAAGGAATTCTGCTCCTGAATCCATGGGGGCCGGGGGGACACCTCTTCTAAGTGGCTTCAGTGTGTGTGAAGGGGAAGGGGCAGAGTTTCAGACAAGTGGTTGGTAAGTTGGAGATGATGCCTCCACAGGTCCAGTCAAAGTAGGCTGGCACACTGAGTCTCCAGGTGAGGAGGGCTTTATCTCCCCCCAGTCCCCTTACTCTGGATGAAAGGAAAACAGGCTTTGGGGAAAAACCAGAAGCAAGGGGTGTCTGCTTCTGTTACTCACTCACTCATTCTTTAAATAAACATTCGTGAATTATCTCTTATGTACCAGGTACTGTGTTAGATGCTAAGATATAAATACAGATAAGTCACAACTCCTGCTTCCAATAAGCACACATCCTAGGAAAGGAAGCAAACCTTTAAAAATTGTTATAATACACAGCAGTGCAGCTTGTAAGCAAGTATAAGGTATGATGAGCTGGAAAGAACATAATTTCAAAAGAGTCTTGGAAAGAATCAAGGCATTTCAACTGCCATAAAGAATGAGATAAAGAATCTCCTCAGCCTCCAGAGAGAAACAGGAATATTCTGGGTGAAGAAAAAGCAACTGCAAAGCCCAGATACAGGACACAGCAGACCCATCCCCAGACTGGAAAAGGGAAGGGAGGTGAGAAGAGAAGCCAAGCGGTGGGCTGTGGAAGGAGGCCGAGCGACTTGGCTGTTGCATCCTGTGAGAGAGTCTTATCGTCAAAGAGATGGACAGACATTCAGAAGCTCTCTAGGCTGGACCCGGTAGGATCATCTGTGCAGATGAAATTAGTGGAGTAAAGGGAGCATCCTTCAGGTGAGAAGGATAAAGACATACTAAAGACAGAGAGAAGGGCAGACAGTTTCTAGAACCTATCCAATTTAAGAGGATTTTTTGCTCATCACCTTGTTGGTTTTCTGTTTCAAAAGTATGCATTTTCTTGAATTGAAGACTTCATTTTCTCTGGATTCCTGCCATATGGTGTTGCTTGGTGTCTTGGTTACATGTTGCCACAGAGATCTGAGATGGGTGGACCAACTTGGATTCTTTTTAAGGCTGCAGATAGAAAAATGTGAAAGTTCCTTAGAGATTTTGATTCTGGCTTACAGTGTCAGAAAGTTCTAATGGTTTGAATGTTTTTCATTGGAATATTTGAAAAATACTGAGTAAAATTCCATATATTTTTATTTTTCTTCTTATCATGATGTAAGCGTCCAATCAAATGAGAAAAAAATTCCAGCAAGTAATAGAGCCCTTTGTTAACTTTTGAAGACAAATTACTCTGGGCAATTTCTCTGAGATAAAATACTTTTCATGAAACAACATAATTATGGGGAATTTGTTGAAACTTGAGAATTAGAGAGATGTAGATTTTCATACTTTAAGACCCAGTGAGTATGGCAACATACAAAATATCTCAGTTTTGCCTCTTAATGATTTTTTTGAAATTTATTAGCTTCTAAGCCTCGGTTTTTGCATTTTTCTCATAAATGGTGTATGTGTTGCATGGGTTCTAAGGGGGAATGAACAAGATGGCATATATGGGGCATTTACCATGATTCCTGGCAGTAGGTAGGGTCTTTGGAGCATGGTCCTTATTTTATCACTTCAGGAAGTTGTGATAAGTTTATTGCAAGGTATTTTTTGTGATCTTGAGGCCATCATTGTAATATCATAAAATTATAACAGTCTAATCATTTCCAGCACATTTCCCAAAGGCCACAAAGGAAAAAAAAATGACTTTTTATTGCCAACATATAGGAAAAATATTGATTTTTCTGTCTCTATTTTGCAGCTGAGAGATCTTGTTACTGAACTTTCTCATCACCATTTCTACTGTTTTCAAGTGCATGATTTCATCCTGGTTTAGCATCTCTGGTTTATTATCCATGTCAACCACAGTGTGGTCTCTACAGCTGTCACTGAAGGGGAGAGTGCTGTCCTTGCTGGCAGCTTGCTCCCATCTGGGCTTAGTCAACATCAGTGCATTTGGCTATCACATGGGCTATTTGCATCAATAGCGCTGGATGCAGCTGAAATTTAAATTTGGGTCAGGAATTGTTAGTTGCCTGAGAAGTAATTACACTTGACCGAGTATTGAAATAAAAACACATTGTGTGTACAGACAGTGCTTCCATGTACCATTTTAATGTGGTACTAATTTTTAAATGTTTCCAATAGATTATACAATTTTTAAATTTAAAGAGGTTGTTGTAACATATTCATGCATCATGTGTGAGAGATTATTACTAGGTACTAAATACCTGTCTAAAGTTTCCATATGTCTTCCAAGAAGAAGTTCATTGACTCTATGAAAGTCAGTTATAAAAAAAATAAACAAAACCACACTTTTGGCCAAACTGAAGAACTTTAATCTTCTCTACAATCCTTGAAATTATAGTGTCATACCTAAAATTTATGAGGGCAGGTCATTAAAACCAAGGAATCTACATGAAGACACACATAATGACCAAACATCATTCAGAAGAAAATCTAAACTAGGAAATGAAGACCATTAAGCTTAAATACAGATTAAATCTTACAAAAGGAGACAGTATGTAATTGTATGAATAAAAATTGTCTTACTGCCACCTAGAAAAAAGTATAAAAATATTTCAGTGTTTTATTTTTTAGGTAAATTGCTATAACTAAAGTGATTTTAAATAGTCCAAATGATTACATTTTAGAATCAAGTAATGACAGCCGTTGTAATAGTTTTCTTTTTTACTCTCTTCATTTCTATAGACAGATTGTCTTAATATCAGTAAGGAAGCAGTGGCTCTGCAGACAGTTAAAAACACGAACTTGGGAGCAAGAATGCTGAATCCCTCTCCATCATTCATTGTCCATGTGTCATGAGCAGGCTGAGCAGTGGGGGTGTAACTGGGTCAAATGTCTTACAAAAAAGATGTTGGAAAGATGAACATCAAATATATTTATATCTCATTTCTTTTATTTACATTTAATTTTTCTTGTCTTGTTGCATTTACTGCAAGTCCAGAGTAACATTAAATGATGACAGGAAGTGGGTGTTCTTGAGAGGTGCTTTCTCCAGACCATGAATAGACATTCACTATGTCTGCTTTACAGCTTTACAACAGAACACCCTTTTTACTTTCAGGAGGATTAAGGTCAGCTACATTTATTATCTTACTCTCTGGCATAGCTATTCAAATACCACAATAGTTTTGTTTCCTGGTTCCTTCTTGTCTAGTCCACATAATGGCTATCCTTTTTATTATTATTATTATTATTATTAATGGAAGATTTCACCAGGCACATGAATATAATTCATTAGATTGTCAGTTTTGTGATGCTTTAACAGATAAATTTTATTAGAATTTTTTCAAAGCTAAATCATCCTGTATCAGACTTATAAGAAAGTAACTTGGGGGTAAATTTTAGAAATAACTAACCTCATTCTTTCTGTGCGTGTTAGGGGAAGGGATTATTTGGATTAAATGATCTATTGGAAGAAAATGTCCCTGTCAGTACTCCTAAGAAGAGCATTATCATCACTCATAATCTCCCTTTTTTGGATAAAAATTGCACTAATTGGGAGGAATATAGGAAGTTTTGTGGGTAACAAACATTCTACCTAAATGCCTCACCTCATTCTCCTTCTGAGTTATTCTTGGGAGGTATGGAGCTGAGCTGTGTGTGAGCATGCTCAGTGGCTTCAGTCATGTCTGACTCTCTGCGATCCCATGGACCATATCCACCAGGCTCCTCTGTCCATGGGATTCTTCAGGCAAGAATATTGGAGTGGGTTGCTGTGCCCTCCTCCAGGGGATCTTCCTGACCCAGGGATCGAACCTGCTTCTCCTGAATCTCCTGCATTGCAGGTGGATTCTTGACCACTTGGGAAGTCCACTGAGCTGAGCTATATTTTGTTTTTTTAAGTTGTGTAGAAGGAAAAATAGAAGAAAGTCATTCAGTGTCAGATTTACATACAAAAAGATGTGATGTTCTTAGAAACATGATTATACCATTTCTTCTACCACAACACAGTATGGTATCACAGTCAGTGCATTCTTGTGTATATATCCAGGTAAATTAGCTTGTAGAATGGGTGTGTCCTTCCTTGTGTGTGAAACCTCATCACTTTCATATGCAGAGATGAAATAGATGGGACCACAAGCAAGTGAGAGCAGAATTAAGACAGGCATATGACTGCATCATTCTGCTGGGTTGGTTGCATACAACAAGTGAAAGATAGGAGCAAGGACCCACACACCTGACTCATTCTGGGCTCCGCTATGAAATATAGCCTCCTCGAATCATCTGTCCAATGCAACCTGAACGAGCAGAGCTGGGCTGGCCCAAGCCTTGCCCAAGGCTCCCATCTTTACCACATTTACAGCTTCTAACATGTACCTTGAAGGTGCCAACCTCCAGTGTTAAGAACTGAGAACGCCCACTCCCATCCTGCCTTCAGCATGTCAAGTTCTTCTAACAAGATGCTAGGTGGTCCAAGAGATTCAGCTGCTTCCTTCTGTGGTATTCATTTTGCTTGTGAAAGTCAGTTTGGTGATATGCTTAGTTAGGCACAATTTTTTTTTTTATTATTGTTTTTGCCATACATTGTCATGATATCACCATGGGTTTACATATGCTTCCCCTCAGGGTCCCCCCTCCCTCCTCCCTCCCCCTCGGGAAATCTTGCTGCACCAGTCCCGAGCATCAATCCTGGGCTGGCGATTGATTAGACACATGACAATTAACATGCTTCAATGCCCTTCTCCCATATCATCCCACCCTTACCCTCATCCACAAAGTCCACAAGTCTATTCTATACATCTGCGTTCCTTTTGTTGTCTCCCATGTTGGGTTCTCATTACTGTCTTTCTAAATTCCATATATATGTGTTAATATACTGTATTGTTGTTTTTGCTTCTGGCTTACTTCACTCTGGATAATGGGCTCCAGTTTCGTCCATCTGAGTAGAATTGCTTCAAATGAATTTTTTTTTTAATGCTGAGTAATATTCCATTGTGTATATATACCACAGCTTTCTTATCCATTCGTCAGTTGATGGGCATCTAGGTTGCTTCCATGTCCTGGCTATTGTAAACAATGCAGCGATGAACATTGGGGTGCACGTGGCTCTTTCAATTCTGGTTTCCTCGGAGTATATGCCCAGCAGTGGGATTGCCGGGTCATATGGCAGGTCTATTTGCAGCTCTTTAAGGAACCTCCACACTGTTTTCCATAGTGGCTGTACTAGTTTGCATTCCCACCAACAGTGTAAGAGGGTTCCCTTTTCTCCACATCCTCTCCAGCATTTATTGCTTGTAGACTTTTGGATGGCAGCCATTCTGACTGGTGTAAAGTGGTACCTCATTGTAGTTTTGATTTGCATTTCTCTGATAATGAAAAGAAGAAGTAAAACTCTCTCTGTTTGCAGATGACATGATCCTCTATATTGAAAACCCTAAAGACTCTACGAGAAAATTACTAGAACTAATCAGTGAATATAGCAAAGTTTCAGGATACAAAATCAACACACAGAAATCCCTGGCATTCCTATACACTAACAGTGAGAAATCAGAAAGAGAAATTAAGGAAACAATTCCATTCACCATCGAAACAAAAAGAATAAAATACTTAGGAGTATTTCTACCTAAAGAATCAAAAGACTTGTATATAGAAAACTATAGAACACTGATGAAAGAAATCAAGGAGGACACAAACAGATGGAGAAATGTACCGTGTTCATGGATTGGAAGAATCAATATAGTGAAAATGAGTATACTACCTAAAGCAATCTATAGATTCAATGCAATTCCTATCAAGCTACCAGAGGTCTTCTTCAAAGAATTAGAACAAATAATTTCTCAATTTGTATGGAAATACAAAAAACCTCGTATAGCCAAAGAAATCTTGAGAAAGAAGAATGGAACTGGAGGAATCAACCTACCTGACTTTAGGCTATACTACAAATCCACAGTCATTAAGACAGTATGGTACTGGCACAAAGACAGAAACATAGATCAATGGAACAGAATAGAAAGCCCAGAGATAAATCCACGCATCTATGGACACCTTATCTTTGACAAAGGAGGCAAGAATATACAATGGAGAAAAGACAACCTCTTTAACAAGTGGTGCTGGGAAAACTGGACAGCCACTTGTAAAAGAATGAAACTAGATCACTTTCTAACACCATACACAAAGATAAACTCAAAATGGATTAAAGATCTAAGCATAAGACCAGAAACTATGAAACTCCTAGAGGATAACATAGGCAAAACACTCTCTGCTATAATCCAAAGCGGGATACTCCATGACCCACCTCCCAGAATATTGGAAATAAAAGCACGAATAAACAAATGGGACCTAATTAAAATTAAAAGCTTTTGCACAACAAAGGAAACTATAAGCAAGGTGAAAAGACAGCCTTCAGAATGGGAGAAAATAATAGCCAATGAAACAACAGACAAACAATTAATCTCAAAAATATACAAACAACTCCTGCAGCTCCATTCTAGAAAAATAAACAACCCAATTAAAAAGTGGGCCAAAGAACTTAACAGACATTTCTCCAAAGAAGATATAAAAATGGCTAACAAACACATGAAAAGATGTTAGGCACAATTTTGAATGTACCTTTCTTTTTTTTCTTATGACTGTGCCTGCTTTTACTAGCGGTGTGCAGGCTTTCTTCTTGTTGCAGTATGTGGAGCTTAGTTCCCCAACCAGAGATTGAACCCACATTGGAAGGTGGATTCTTAATCCACTGGACCACCAGGGAAGTCCCTGAGTGCATGTTTCTTCTCTCCATTAAATGCCTCTGGTTTTTCTCAATATAGAGTCATTGGCAAGCTTTTACTCTCTGCCAAGGGAAGAGACTCATGTTTATACCCTGCACCTCAAAAAGACTCATTACTGAGTCAACCAGGTAAAAATCGATTGAGTCAGATAATCACATCATTTCTCTCTTTTTAACGTTTGCTATAAATATTTTATATTACACATTTTTATGAGCTTACATCTGAAGTATGAAACTGAGATAGAGTTCTGGTTTGAAAGAAGAAAACGCTACCAATATTCTTCAAAGCTACATCGATATGCCAATCCTCTGCGGAGTTTCACCAGGGTTTTTGAACTAAAGTTTAAAGGGAATTGCATTTGTCTGAGCATTCCAAATTAGGTTATCATGTCTATTTATGACCATCGGTTCCTGTCATGTAACTTGATTATGTGGGCTTGATCAGAAGTGACACATTGGGTGATTTATATGATGTGTCAGCCAGTGAGATACAAAGGCTGATAATTTCCTGTAATTACTTTCAAAGGAATTTTGAAAATGGACTTTAAATAAATAGTATGGGGTCGTTATTTGAAGTGATTTTAAAATATCATTCCAATATATTACATGGAATTAAATAATCAAAGATGCAGAATGCTAACAAAAGTTTCCCAAATAGTTGAAAAATAGAAGAATAGACTTTTTTTTTGTTTTTGGTATCTTCTTATGGTGAGAAGTTGGTAGAGAAGACCCGGCCATTTCTCAACCCTCAACAGGGAGAGAGAGATTTTGCCCTGTATCTTTGCTTTGTCATGTCCTCTAATCCCTGAGTCATTTGTGCTTTTAATTCACTTCTCTGCTCATTTCTTACCCAAATTCTCTGCACCTTTCACAGACAAGGAGGAAAATAAGAAACTACCAAGAAACCCTTCTTAACAACAGTGACTTCCAGGGATCCCTGTCTTTTTAGTAACCCCACCTGGAGATCTGTGCCAGCCCATTCCCAGGCTCTCCCAGACTCTGAGTCATCCTGACGATATGTCCTGCAGGGCATGGCAGGGCCACAGAGCATGGCAGGGCTGGGCACCATAGGTTTCCATGCTTGGGTGTGACTTCCTGCCACGACACGCAGCAATGTGCTTCAGCCTACTCTGCAGTCTCTTTCTTGATGTTTCCTTATCCCCACTTTTTGACCCGGCGACTTGTTTCCTTTTATAGTTTGTTTCTCCATGTGTCTGGAGTACAGTCGGCACAGCAAGAAGGGCAGACAACAGGATGCTTCAGAAAGTCTGACACAGAGGCCTGGGTTTAACTCGAGTTCACCCATCTATTCCCTGAGGGATTTTGAACAAGTGGCATGCCCTGTCTGAGGATCGCTCTTTTAATCTGTGAAGCAGTGTCCACAGCACTTGCTTCACAGGGCAGTACTAGGTGGCCAAGGCCAGTCCCTTTCCACTCATTCTTATAAGACTGGGAATGTGCACCCGGTAGATTTCCAGATGCATTTGGGGCTCAGAAATATCAGGCAAGGAAAATATTGGCTGAGGAGGGAATTTTACTTGCATTCTTGACTGAAATTCATATTCCTAGCCTACTTTAGTGCCTCTGGTGAGCCTGAGTTAACATTTTGCCCAGTTTGACTGGTTGCACAAATCTTTTACCAACAGTCAGCTTTCCCGTTCGGTTTATTGCTTCATAGTAGAAGTGATTTATCACTAGATAATTTGCTTCTGCCTTTCCTCCATTTTTTTCCCATAAAGCACACTTAAAAAAATCCTAATTAGATGATGATTTCTTGGTAGTTAGGGTGCATATTTTTTATTGCACCCTGCATTCACATTGGTAAAGCCAGCGTGCTTAGCATATACAAGCTGTTCGTTGTTTATTGACTAAACAGAGGGATGTACATATGTCTCTATAAAGATGTAGAAGAGGGAAAGAAAATTGATGAATTGATATTTTGGAGTGTGTGTTTCATAAGTCTGAGCTTCAGGAACTTCTCTGGAGGTCCAGTGGTTAAGATCACTATTTGAAGTAATTTTAAAATATTATTCCAATATATTATATGAAATTAAATAATCAAAGATGCAGGATGCTAACAAGAGTTTCTTAACTGGTTGAAAAATGATTTCAGAACCCCAGGGACTTAGCACATGTTATGACATAAATGAAGAGTGAATGAATAACTTCAGAGGAATTGAGGTTAATATTCATCCTTCTGATGTATCATAACTTTCCTGAGGTCAGAATATTCATCATTAATTGCTTTGTCAGAAGTCGTCTTGCCCTCAGAAGGCAGTCATGTCTTGAGGAGTAGTTTCCAGCAAGCTGAGAGTTTGACTCTTGGGAACGTGTCTACTGTTTATGTTCACTGGGTAGTTCATTGATTTATTATAGATCTCTGCGCTTGTGGAAGTGGGTGTGCCAGACAATGTAGTCTTTTCTAAGTTGGTTTCAATGCCAGAAATTCTACCAGGGTTAATTTCTATCTACTTCTTGCCTCACACATATACTTCAGAAGTTTTGATAAATCTCATCAGGTAACTGACACTTGCCAAAACATGAGCACGTTTCAGGACACTGCTAAGCTAAACATCCTTAATAGGACCACATGTTTTTACTAAAATTCACAGATTCTCTTAAGTGTTGAGCCATTACTTATTATTTATTTATTCAGTTTATTCATTTGTTGAGCAAATCTTGGGAATGTTCTCCATGCAAATGTCCAAAAATACTTGGATGCACTCAACTTAGGGTAAAAAAAAATAGTAAAAGCTGTTTCTTGGGAGAAAAAGAATTCCTTCTTTAAAAAGGATAATTTCTGTACCATATTAGGAAAGAATTGTTTTTCATCAAAACTGTTTATTCTAGCTCACTAAACCACCAGAGGTATGCTATTGAATTTGATTTGGTTGTGATGAGATTCTGAAGTATATTATTCTGCTCACCTTGGACATCCTTAGTAGCAAGAAGGATCTCTGTTGGATCATGGAGACTCCATCTTGGGTTTCATTTGTGGAAGACCAGGACTCTCCCAGGACTGCTGCTCTTCCTACAGAACATTTACGGGATGCCTTTGCCCAGCTTTGAGGATGTGTTAAGGGCCATCACACTAAAAGCACTCCACACCACGCTGGCCCAAAAAGCACTGCCTCAAATACACAGGAATGTTTATTTTATTTATTTAACCTTCAAAATCCTTATTAGCTGTTGTAGAAAAGTAAAGATTTATTCATCAATAAAACCCAAAGACTCCATTTACCAAATTTCCATTCTTTACTTTAATGCAATGTGTCTGTAGGGCTTTTAAAATTCATTTATAAAGTTAGAAATATATTCAGCTCTGCTGTCTTGGAGATAGATGGCCACATTATTACTTGTCTGTCAGATATAAGTAGGGCTGTTAATAATGTAAAGACAGCTACTAGAGATTCCAAATGTGGGTGTTTCCTTTAGAGGAAATTGCGACTCTAACCTTTGAGTTCCGTTTAGAATCAATTACCTGACTTTGTGTGTATTGTGAAATACTTTTTTTAGTTCGGAGAACAAGACATAAGTTAAGAGTCTTCAGAATATTTATTGAAAAAGGCAGAGGAAGCATAAGAATATTAGTGCTAAGAAGATGGTGACTATGACATGTGTTTCAGATTGGGACAAACCTATCCAATATATTACACAAAGGACAGTCTGGACTCCTCTCTGACTGGCATATGTCGGAACTGGGGCAGGAATCGAAAAAGTGAAAAACTATCAACTGTTGTAGAAAGATGAGATGCCTTCTTAGCCTATAGTTAATGCGTTGATACATATTCAGAGATGCCTTCCTTTCTCCTTACCCCCACAACGAGTTCCAAAGAGAGAATATAATCAGAAAGCCAGTGTTAGAATAAATCTGAAGGTGGATTTTCTGGCTTACAAAGTCCAATTTCTTAAACACCCACATAGAGGCACAATTAGGTCCACCCAGCAGCTCTCTGCCCCCTCTATCTTAGTATAAACCAGGCCCCCAAATATGAACTGGAGACATTATGGTATGCAGCAGTTAGTACTTTCAAGTAAAGAATGTTCATCCATTTTCACCAGTAAATATACTTTTATCACACACTACCCTTGCTGTTAATATATGAAATATGAATGCATGGCTATTTTCTTTTAGGGGAAAAAATTCTTAAAGTTGATTTGAATACATGAGAACGTCGTCCGAAACACTCCCGGGTGCTGTGAGGAACATCTGGATCTCAGAGAAAAGAAACGGAGGTCGCTACAGATCTGCTGCCCCAGCAGACTTCAGGCAGAAGTGGATGTGGATGCGGCTGACCGGATATGAGGGAGCATTTAGAAATACTTCAGTTATACATTGACTGCAAAAGGGTTGACTCATCAAGGTCTAAGTGAATGTTTTCATTCATTCAATTGTTGAAGGAGCAGAGCTGGCTTACCATGAAAATTTCCTTTCAGAATCTGTTCATTCAGATAATTTTCAGACAATGGGTGATTTAAGACTTCACCAGTGAGAAAATAAGCAGTAAAATATACGGTCATTTTCATAAACTTCAAAGATAGCATTGAATAATACCTTGAGATTTTGTTTTCTTCTAGTTGGGGGAAACTGTTAGGATTTTATATGGACGTGGCCGAGATTCAGGAGAGTGGCTGACCCAGCACTCAGGTTGATTGTTTTATGAGATTTCACTTTGCAACTTCTATGTGATGACAGTTTCCCTCATCTAGGACACACTGGGGACCTGTGTGATGCACGACTGTTCTCATCAGTTGGTGTGTCCTCAGGGTTAAGAAACTGCTTCGCTAAGAACAGCTGTGAGCTGGACAACAAAGTTCTGGCAGGAAGAGACAATATCTTATTTTTCTTTAAAATTCTGTATTCTGGCAGGGTTTCACTGCTCTGTCTGGGGGCAGAGGAGATGTCGAACCAGAAGAATAATTGCAGATTTTCACATAATTCTTAAATGTACAGTATCTGTGTTTGATGAAAGAGAGAAAACCACCCTGTTAGAATCTTAGCATCTGCCCGCGACCAGGACTGCATCCAGGAAGCTCTCTTTAAGCACTGCTCGAAAAACATGCAAGGCCATGTCTCCTCTGGCATGAAATCTCTTTTGTCCTTTGAGAGTTTAAAGAATATTCATTCATGACTGATCTTCATTCACTTTTATCAATTATTTAGTTGTTAACAGGAGTTGACTGCCTAATGCAGACGCTGTCAAACACATTGGGGCAGCAATGCAGCTTAATAGTTAAGGATGTTGGCTTTGACAGTCTTGTTGTGTTTTGAATCGTCTCTGTCATTTGTCAGGACAAATCGCATCTTTGAACAAATCTCTTAAATGATTCGGCTCTCATTCTCTTCATCTGAAAAATGGGTCAGTGACTGTCCTTGCCTCATAAGACTGTCTTGGAAATCACGTATAGACCAGAAGAAGGCTTTGTTTAACTGACTGTTGGTCTCCAGCGATGTCAGAAGAGGATGCAGCTGTGTTTCTTTTTGAGCACAATGGAGAGCGCTTTCCTTTCCTATCTCACCCTTTTTCCATAAAATAAGAGAAGCATGTCTGTTATTGTTCCTAACTCTTGAGGGCAGCTGTCAGCATCAGGGGAGGTGCAGGCAGCCCTGGGGACCGTCCTGGACTCTGCGACCCCCCGACATGATCTACATGTCAGCGTGCACCTTGAACCCTGGTGATGGAATTTGACCATTTTGGTATCTCCCTTGATTTATGAGAGCCTTTGCTAAGTTGGGGTTTCATCACAGGATTTTTCTTCATTTCTATTTGATATAGGTTATGGGTAAACACATCAGCCTGAGGTCTAATTTTGTCCTCTTGTTCCTGTTTTCATCAGCGTCTAAGTATTCTGTTTCAACATCCTTACAATGACAAGAATTTTAATTTCACCCACAGATGGAACTTAATTTTCATTTGTATAATTTTCATAGATGATGGATATGATCTTTAAATTAGTGTTGATGTGCTTGGGGACATAGTGATCAGCATTGTGACCAAGGCTGCCTGCACCTTTCCTAGTGACGACAGCTGCCCTCAAGAGTTCGGAACAATAACAGACATGCTTCCCTTATTTTATAGGAAAAGGGTGAGAAAGGAAAGAAAAGTGCTCTCCATTGTGCTCAAAAAGCAGAAATTTTAAAGATGTAGACCAACAAAAAAAAATGTGTATTTCTTGGACACGGTGCACACCGAATTATTTTCACATATCATTCCTCTACTATAAGCTAAAATCATGTGGTTAGCATTTTCCAATTAATTGAATTATAATGTAGTCTTTCTTTTTAAAATCTGGTTTTCAGAGATAAAATGCACTAAGACGCCTGGCAAGGCAGGGATCTGAAGATGCTAACACTCTCTGGACAGTTTCCTGTTTGTCTGAGTCAATGTTTACCTCTCAGCTTTTGTCTTAGTTTGGGTTGCTATAGTATAATGCTGTGGACTTGGGAGCTTAAACTATAGGAATGTATTTCTCTCAGCTCTGGAG
The DNA here is from genome assembly GCA_007570785.1 of Antilocapra americana. Lineage (NCBI taxonomy): Eukaryota > Metazoa > Chordata > Mammalia > Artiodactyla > Antilocapridae > Antilocapra > Antilocapra americana. Next base: position 16,721,999 of record ML660204.1, read on the forward strand.
GTTAGAGGTCCAAGATCAAGGCTCCTGCATACCTGGTATCTGGTGAGGACCTGCTACCTGGTTCCCCGGGCAGAGGTGGAAGCAAGCTCTCTTGTGTCTCTTCTTATAAGAATGCCAATCCCATCGCAAGGGCTCTACCCTCATGAACTCATCACCTCTCAAAGTCACCACCTCCTGACACCATTCTGGGTCCTGGGATTTCAATGTCTGGATTTTGGGCAGACACAGAAATTCAGCTCATAACAGCTCTTGACATTTTTTTTAATTTATATCTTCTATCATCATGTATAAAAACTACCTATTCCTCTGAGGACAAATTCAGCATTTATTAATTTACAATATATTATTTACTAATTATTTCAGACACATTTGGGTAGAATTCTAATCAGCATATAGACTAAATATGTGTTGTCAAATCTAAAAAAAATAAATAAAACTCCAGTATCCTGTGATAAACTATCATGAAAAAGAACATATATATATATACATATATGTATGTATGTATGTATGTATGTATGTATAACCAAATCACTTTGCTGTACTAACACAAAATTATAAATCAACTATATTTCAATAAAAAAATAATAAGAACTTCCCCAGTGGTCCAGTAGATAAAAATCTGCCTGTCAATGTAGAAGACATAGGTTCAATTCCTGGTTCAGAAAGATCCCACCTGCTGCAGGGCAACTAAGCCTGTGCACCACAGCTACCAATGCGTTTACACCTAAAGCCCGCGCTGCACAAGAGCCCCGTAACGAGAAGCACGCACGCCATCACTGCAGAGAGGCCCCTGTTCATTGCAACTAGAGAAAATCTTCTCACAGCAACAAAGATCCAGTGCAAGCAAAAGTAAATAAATACATAAACTAATTTAAAAAAAGAATCCCACTCAGCATTGAGTCCCGATAAAGTCATCTTGTGGCAAACAGTCAAAAGATTCCCAAAATTTTAACTCTATAAAATGACATTCTTAAACAGAATTTACTTCTTAAGAAGTTTCTCATTTATATCCATGTTAGATATGTTCCATACAAATAATTTTCATGTTGACCACTTTTCACTTCAAGAATTAGAAAATAAAAGTAATTTTCTTAAATATGTTAAAAATAATTTTCTCTAAGTGGGATTTGAACAGATTTTAAGCTTTTGGATGATTGATTATTGATTATTACTTAAAAGCCAGGGTTTTGTTGTTGCTATCTATACAGTATGATTTGAATTTTTTTTTTCTCTTTCTGACCCTTCCGTTCTAAGCATACTTCTAACATGATTGCTTTAGTCTCAAGTGGATTTTCTAGTTTGTTGTTTCTAATCTGGTATTAAGTGAAATCTAGGTAATAGACTATAGAATCTATCTTCTGTTGTCCTGAAAACAATATTTAGTATTCAAACGTAATGCCAGAAGAAACATTTTATTTAACCAATTATTTCTTGGTCTCAAATAATGTTTGTCGATACTGTAAAATTTTTTTAAAGAAATTTATTAGTTTTTAAAGCCAATTGACTTGTTCATCTTTTTGTAATTACACTGACAAGAGGAAAGCTTATTACTACCTGAGAAAGTAATATATTTCTAGTGAAAATGGAACCCTAAAGTGGATAGCAGATCTTTCTGAGTGACTTTCATTGGATTTTTTTAGAGGTAGAGAAAGGAGAAATTATTGATTAAAGTGCAGGACTTAATTTTACTGAGTTTATTGGCTAAAAGTTAGCACATTAAGGGGCTTCCCAGGTGGCACTAGTGGTAAAGAATCTGTCTGCCAACCCCTGGGTTGGGAAGATCCCCTAGTGGAGGGCATGGCAACCCACCCCAATATTCATACCAGGATAATCCCATGGACAGTGTAGCTTGGTGGGCTACTGTGACTTAGTACACATGCAGAGTACATTAAAATGGAAAGAATCTGAATAAAGTCTATGCTTTCACTAAAAAAGGAAGTCAAAGGGATTGCTTTTTAAAAGCCATTTGTTTTGTTAATGAGCCAGGCAAAAGTAATAGAGACTTAACAAGCTAATCAAAAAATTTTAAACATATAGAAGGCACAAGAAAGCAAATATTTAAGAGTTTTAGTGACCAGAGGTGAAAAAGGTGAAATTATTATTTTCGTGTACTATTGGTGTCATTGTAAATTGGCATCATTCTTCTGGAAAACCATTTGAGTCATAAAAATAAATATCTCCTTTGACTCAGTAATCCTATTTCTGGGAATTGACCCAAAGAAAACAACTGAAATGAAGGCAAAATCTATATGAACAGACCATATTCATTGTAGCATGTTTTCTAAGTGAGAAGTGGATACATATTAAAAAATCAGAAAACAAATAAATGATGGGCAGGTTTTCAATGAAATATTATGCTGTCATTAAGAATCTGGAAAGAGACTGAACACAGAATGCTGTGCGGAGTCTCATGACTTTCTCTGTGTTCCAGTCAGCAGGCGGGGCTACATGGATTATTCCCTCTCCTTCCTGAAAACCCTTTGGAGTAACAATAAAGAAGCCCAAAGAAGAATATTCATAAAATGTCTGAGAGGAGGAAAGGTGAGCCAACAGCCAATCAGTAATATTGATAAACATGTAGAACGTGGAAAGTATTCCGACTCATGGATAAAGAAAAGCAGAGCTAACCCCAGGCTGGACTACACAAGGGAAACAGCATGAGAGGAGGGGCAAGGTGCTCCTTTCTGAAGGGTCCCTGAGACCCTCCTATTGTTGCTTAAATGTGTGGGAACTGAGAGTGGGAAGTGGGGCAGAGACCACTGTCAGGAATTGCAAAACTGTCAGTGGAAGAGCTCTGTAAGTCACTGCAGACACACACAGACAAACAGACATACACACACACACACACAGATACATACACACACACACACACAGATACATGCGCACACACACACTGCCTTCCTGGGTAGCACTTTCTTCGGGGCCAAATGAGATGCATGCTCACTGAACTTGGGAAGGGTAAGTCAGGCTGCAGTTGCTGGTGTTGACACCCTCAGGTCAAGCCTTTCTCCTTTCTTAGGGATGGAGAAGATTGGGCCCAGATGTACTGCCTGCTTCCCAAGTGGCCATTCTATGCTGAACCCTCCAGTCACCACGGCTTCCCCAGGTGAGCAGGCATCACAGTCAATCTGCCCACATGAGGGGGGACTCTATAGGGATAGATGTCAAAGGCTACAAAAGAACCTCTGAGCAGCCTCTATTCTATCACGAACTAGTCCTTCAATTCTCAAGTGTAAGCAGATAACCAAGGGTCACCACAAGAACACCTCGAGTGCCTCTCAAAAACTTTTCTGGGATGAATAAATACCGTTACAAATTGTGTATATCACATAAAAAACTAAGGACACAGAAAAGATTTTAAAAATCATCTCCTATTAGTAATATCTTTAGAAAGATTCAACAAGATAATGGGTCTATGAAATAAGAAAAGACTATGATTAGAAGGGATTTAAAAATCCCAAAAGAATTTTTGGATTTTTTTTTTTTTTAAATATAAAAGCTATAGCTGTTACTGGTTCTTGAAAAAGTTTCTGCTCTGGGGATCTGAGAGTGATTCTCCCTAACTACCTTCTGTACATTCATTTTGGGGGGGCCAGTGGTTTGTCTTGTGACTCAGCTCTCTGATGGATATAAGAAGAGTGGTTGATTTTCAGTTTGTTTAGCTTTTCTTGTTTTATGGATGAGACAGGAGACATCAATGAGCCAGAAACCATTTTTGTTCACATTTTTGGAATTTTTAGTAGAATGTACTTCAGAAATAGGAAAATAAAATTCCATTGAAGAGATTAAAGAACTAGATAAAGAAATCTGTCTGATTTTGGACAAAGAGATAAAGAAATAGAAAATGAAACTAAAAGGTCAATCAATGAGTCAGTAGGAATCTACTCCAAAAAAGGAGAGAATCTAGGAAGTGGTGAGCTAACAAAATAGAGTAGAATTTGCTGGAACTGAAGAAAGGAGGGTCTCTAGACTAAATTGTGATGACAAGACCATGAAAAAGAATTGACATGTAGACACAGCTTTCTGAATTTTTAGCATGCAGAGGATAAAGGGCATATTTAAAGCCTCCAGAGAGAGGGAGGATGAATTTACATACTTGGAAAGAAAAACATGCTGCCACTGGGGGCCGGTTTCTTAACAGCAACAGTGAAGTTGGTGGAACCTTGTATCAAAGTTCTGGGGGTTCATCATTGGAATCTAGAATTTTGTCATCACAATGTCCATCAGTTGAGAAAGTAAGATTGTAAATGGAAATATCAATAGCAATAATATAAAACAGCGATCCTGGTCATGTATAAGATGATAAGAATCGTTAGGTCCTGGAGGAAACTGGAGGATGTACAGGCTCTGCCCAGGGGTAGGTTCACCCAAGGAAACACCATGAAACTGAATCTAACAAACAGATGGGCAGGAGACTTCTGATTCATACTTCTTGTGAACAAACCTGAAGGAATCAATAGTAAACAGTTGAACAGTGCTGCTATGAACATTGAACTGCATGTGTCTTTATGAATTAGTGTTTTTTTTTTGAATATATACCCAGGAATTTCAAATCATGTTTCCAGTACTTTAAAGGTTTCATTTATATTAATTAATAGTTAAACAGATTACAGTAATTTATATTACATACATCAATATAATGCTCCATAAGGGAATTTCTCCCCAAAATTATTGACTGTTTTTATATCTTTATACATTGGAAATAACAAAAAAATGCTTTAAAAACACTCAATTTCAGAAATTTTATTTACTCAATCTTTTTTTTCCTAGTCACTCAATTAGTCTAAGAGAATGATTTTTCCCTATGTTGAGATAGGAATAAAAATTATTGAGAAGTACAGCTGCAAGGATTGGAGTATTTACATCTATTCTGGCAGAGTTACAAAAGCAAAGGATTAATGTGAAAAATGGTATCAAATTACCATCTAGCACTGCCTGGAATGGTAACCAGGATGTCCTTTCTTGCAGAGATAGACTTCAGTTCACTCCTTTCTCCCACCCTCTTTTTTCCATCTGCATTTAATGTGGCTGCTGAACTCTATTTCCCATAACCTTAGTGGTGATGAATCAAAAGGAAGTAAATATTTGCATTAGTATGGGAACTTTGTAAAAGAAGTACTCACGGGATCCAGCTGAGGCTCCACTTCCTGGCAGAGAGGCTCCAGGCTTCAAGTGCCCGGGTTTAAAATGCATGAAGCAGGCACTTGCAATATTTAAAAAGGGATTAAACTTTGTCATGAGTCATATGCTTAAGGTCTTTTCAGACAAAGGTTGCTAAAAATAGATGTTAAGAACAATATCTTTCATCTTGTTAATAACTCATTTTAGACAAAATCCCATTCACTGTGTGGAGAGGACCCTCTGACATTCTTATCTAAGACTGGAATTCCAAGCTCATCAGACTTTCCTGAGAAAGTCTATCCACACATACAAGGGCACTTTGGTTTGTTCACATTAACATTTACGTTAGTTTAAGTTATCGATACTTAGGAAAATTCCATTGTCTCTGATTACCACTTGGAAGGTATTAATACCAACAATTTCACCTTGTTAAAAATGTTTAAAAGATAGCATTTAGCAAGGAATAAGAAGCTAAGCACATTACTCTGAAAATGTGAATTGTTTTTGATTCCAAAACTCCTGAAGGACTAATAAACTAGAAAAAATAAATGAATATAAGTTTGTCTCAAAAATTTCTGATCTACTATAATTTTATTACTTATTGAAATTTTAGATGATTATTATCCTGCCTTTTATAAGTTTTTGTACTTAAAACTCAAAATCACAAATAATTTTCTTATACACAAATGTCCATTTATACATTTACATAACATTGCAGCAGTGATCTCGCCTCCTGTTGTGACTCAGAGCTGATACTGTTAAATGTGAATGTGAAATGATGGTTAGATTTTTTGTGTCTTCTTTTGAGCTGTGGGAGTCTGCAGACCATGTTCAGATCCCCAGTGTGTCTTTGACTAAAATAGCAAATGCATTCTGTATTTTGCCCTGAAAATCCTTACAGCAGACAAGCTTCTCTATGTTATGTCTAGAGAAATCAGTTTGTCAGTTCTGACCGGTGAAATGTTCTGGTTAGCTCAGCTTGGTAACACCCCACCCTCTCCACAATGGAGGAGCCTGCAGTGATCTGAGAAGGGCTTGTCTGGCCTGTGTCCTCACCTATTTTCAGCCCCAGGGCAGTGGGTGCTGGACCACGGGGAGGAGGGGCAGGGCGCAGGCTGGCAACCTGTCCCCCTACAGCGTCAGAACCTCCCAGTGAACAGCTGGGCTTCCTCACAACATGGCAGCCTCATACAGTGGGGCATCACATGTGTGACCAGGATCCAGGAAGGCAGGTCCCCAAAGGCACAGGTCTTTTCTGCTCTCAAAGCTACTATATGGACTCAGTGACTCAGGTCCCTCTAGGCTCAATGCTGGAGAAATAGACTTCACCTCTGAATGGGAGGGGAGTTGAAGTCACAAGACACAGAAGGACAGGAGATGTTGCTGTGGCTGTCTTTGGAATACAGTTAGCAATGTTTTACGGGAAACATAACTCTGTTCTCTCAGAAAGGATCAAGCCATTTCCTTGTGTAACATGCATTAGAACCCTAAGTTTCCTCTAAAGTACATCTGGTATGGTATAAAAGATGTCCCCTTAAGTTAAAATCCAGCATGAGAGAACGGAGGGAGTGACATGTCTCAGGAACAGAATGTTCAGAAGAGATTATGATAAGATGGCTGCATGGTTGTGGGCCTGTCAAAGAGCCATCTGAACCCTCACTGGTTCTGGGAAAGACAACTCAGTGATTTGTGGAAGACAGTGTTTCTTGGCCTCTTCTCTGTTTTAATCAAATGTTTCACTGAGAGCAGCAGAGACAGCCACTGTTCCTTTCAAACCCTAATGATGAATGAAGCCAGGCACAGGAATAATCTCTCTGGCAGAAGCTGCTGGCTCTTCAAAACATTCTGAGTCCCCTTTAAGCCACCAGGAATGAAGACCATATTTCCTGGACTACTGTGGTAGGCAGAATTCTAAGATGCCCCAAGCCTCCTCCCAGGTGATCCAAGCCTTGATTTTAAGATGGGATTATCCTGGGTGAATATCACCTAAGCAAGTGAACCCCACCTAAGCAAGTGAACCCTTGGAAAGAACTGGGCTTCTCTGAATAAACATTTGTGGCTGGAGAGAAACCATGAGGGGATTTCCCCAAGGCTCAGTGTGAAGATGGAGAGGAACACCCAGGATGGGATTTGGGGGCTCCAGAGTTAAGAAGTGCCACCAGCTGATGCCAACAAGGAGGTGGGGACCAGATTTTGGCCCTTCTAACAGGCATGTAGTGTAACAGAATCAGTTTTGTTGGAGTTTTCCTAAAACTCAGTATTTCACAATTCTTTTTGATTTGGATACACTTATTATCCCCCATCTCTAAACCCCTTTATCCAAGATGTACCACTCTTACCTTGAGGAACACAAGTGTGGATTTGTTGCTTTGGATCATAAAGCGTGTAGTCGCTCAGTGGTGTCCAACTTTTTGTGACCCCATGGACTGTAGCCCACCAGGCTCCTCCATTCATGAAATTCTCTAGGCAAGAATGCTGGAGTGGGTAGCCATTTCCTTCTCCAGTGGATCTTCCCGACCCAGGATCTAACCCAGGTCTCCCTCATTGCAGGTGGATTCTTTACTGTCTGAGCCACCAGGGAAGCCTTGAATCATAAAGTTCTGCTCAGAGATAAATTCACAGCCATGTGCCACTGAGCGAAGATCATCAAAGGTGAGTTTGTTTCCATGATGGAGACACCTTCTCTAAAGCTGTCCATCACTGAAATAAAACTTTCCCTACATATAATAAGGTGAAACAAATTAGTATCCCAACATGCTACCACCACTTTGGTGAGCTCCCTGTGTTTATTGTCATTTTTGGAGCAGCTTTCTTCATGAAGGAAGTACAAGGGGGGAGCGGAGCATTGTCAGACTTGTGGGTTTTAATGAGATGATAGTAACTCAATAAGGAAGTAGTTGGATTATGATTCAGAAAATAAATACTATAGAATCTGAATGGAAAACTTAAAACATGTATTTTGGTGCTTTGACTTCAAAATGATCTAAAGGCAGAATTCAACCGCAGCTCTGCAGTGTGGGGCTCACACCCCACTGTAGTTTATCCAGTGTTCTTAAACACTAAGTAACAAACTTCTAGGTGACCCCAGTGAATCATGCAATATGGAGTTCTGTCCCCTGTCGGTGTGTGTGTGGGACCTGTGACGTGTCTGTAACCAGGAGAGAATGGCGCAGATGACGAATGTCACTTTCTTGATTAGGTTGCGTGTGTGGCAAAGATGGTGGCGTGTCGTGTTCTTTAGGACTTGGTCTTGGACCAGAGTGAGACCGCCTTGGAGAAGAGTGCTACCACATGACTGGGGACCAGGGGCTCTCCCTCTAGGACTTGAGGGCAGCCTATACCCAATAGGGAGTTAGAAGCCAGGGACATACAGCAGGAAAGAAAGGAATTATGCCAACAGTCTGAATGTATGATCAGGGTTCCCTAGAGAAACAGAACCAGAAGGATAGAGAAACATAAGAAGATATTTAGCTCACGTCATTTTGGAAGTCCCACTATCCACCATCTATAAACTAGAGACCCAGGAAAGCCAGGAATGAAATTCAGTCCAAGTCGGAAGGTCTACAGACCTGGAAGGTGGTGGTGTAACTTCTAGCCTGAGGCCCGCGGCCTGGAAAACTGGACCTTGGCTGTCGCAGGCAGGAGAAGATGGATGCCCAGTCCCAGTAGACAGCAAGCTGGCCATCCTCTGCCTTATTGCTCCATGTTTGGGTCACATCTAGCCCATTGGGGAGTGTCCTCTTCCCTTAAGTCTACGGATTCAAACGCTAATCTCTCCCCAAAACACCCTCACAGACACACCCAGAAATAAGGTTTTCCAATTTTCCAAGGGATAATTTTGCTTCTTAAACTAGGTTTGTAATTGTTCACTCTCGGGTGAAAATTGCTGGCCATTGCATTTTTGTAAAGCAACTACCATCACGAAGGTGCCTGAAGGCCAGAGTCCACGTGCACATCAAATGCTGGCCCACACCCTGTCTGCAGAGCGCTTTCTTGTGGTCAACTTTGGGTCATCAAAGACACCTCATCCAGCAGCAGAACAGCCAGATAGGCAGGGCCTGTTATGTTCTTCATCTTTGTTTCTCAGATGCTCTCTTGTGATGGGACCTCAGGAGAAATATCAGGAAGAGTTCATGGACATTTAGTGCAAATCAGCCAAGAATTTTAAAATGTTCTCTGTCTATATATATACATATGTGGAATCTTTCAGTTTTTTCTTGAGTTTCCAGTAAGAATACTTAACCCTAGCTTTCACTCTGAGATTTATTTTTAGGCAGTATTGAGTTGCCTTATGATTTTGACATATGACATACAAGTATAAGACAATAAGTAAAGAGATGAAGAACATAAAAATAATTTTACTTCTGAAATACCTTTTGGTGTAAATATATATCCATTTTCCAGGAGGGTCAAATAGGCTCATTTGCAATGTCATCCCAAAGTTCTTTGTGCTTTGTCCCCAAACCCGATGGTTTTGAGACCTTTGTTCTTACTTAGCTGATGGTGCAACATTTTCCACATGAGCATGTTCTATGAAGTCCGCTCAGATTTTATAAGACTTGAATTTATGTACTAAGTATGTCTTAACAGGTACTTAAAGTGCAGTGATTGAGTGACATGTAGGAAAAGGGAACAGGCAAATTGCAGTTTAGTATAATAAAGTTTCATATAATCATATCAATATTAGGCTTTAAACCAACAGGAAACTAATTTAGGACACTAAATACATACCAGCATGATATGAGTCATTTCCCCTCCACTAAAGCAACCCAAACCCTCACTTCCTGTCTTGGGGTGTATCTGCACAAACTAGCAGATTTCAGATCTCAATTCTGTATGCTTGAGTTCCTCAAAAAAATCTCAGTTCAAGTTTGTACCTTCAGTGGGATTTTAAATAATGCCAAGAATGAGAGCAACTAACACCAAGTATCAGATAGTAGTAGAACGGTTTCACTTTCCACAATGAAATTAGACACCAGTTAAAATGTGTAGATATTGTGAATGGAAAAGTGAAGACATATTTGTGCCTTAACAAAATAAAAAGATTTTCACTGAAGTAAGACACACAGAGACACACAGACACATATAGACAGGCACACACACACACAAACACAGTAACACAGAGACAGACACACTCACAAGCACAGCAGCACAGAGAGACACAGACACATATAGGCACACGTAGACAGGCATAAACACAGCAACATTCAGACACACACAAACACGGCAACATAGAAACAGACCCAGAGAGAAAACACAACAACAAATAGACACATATGCACAGACTGAGACAAGCACACACATGTGCACAAATAGTGACATACTTATACACATAGGCACACAGAAACAGACACACACACACACACACACTATGATGATGAATGCCCCTCCACTTCCATTTCATGGTAACACTAATAACCTGATACTTTCTTCAACACATTAGTCCATTTTATGTTCAAAAGTGAAAGGGAAAAAATTGCCGTGCTTTTAAGACTCTAACACCTTTTCATTTTGGCCTTAATGAAACTGCCTGCCCTGCCCTCTCTTTTCCCTCCAGCAAAGGATTCTGTCATGTTCATGTTCAGTTCAGTTCAGTTGTTCAGTTGTGTCCGACTCTTTGCGACCCCATGAACTGCAGCACACCAGGCCTCCTTATCCATCACCAACTCCTGGAGTCCACCCAAACCCATGTCCATCGAGTCAGTGATGCCATCCAGTCATCTCATCCTCTGTCGTTCCCTTCTTCTCCTGTCCCCAATCCTTCCCAGCATCAGGGTCTTTTCTAATGAGTCAGCTCTTCGCATGAAATGGCTAAAGTATTGGAGTTTCGGCTTCAGCATCAGTCCTTCCAATGAACACCCAGGACTGATCACCTTTAGGATGGACTGGTTGGATCTCCTTGCAGTCCAAGGGACTCTCAAGAGTCTTCTCCAATACCACAGTTCAAAAGCCTCAATTCTTTGGCGCTCAGCCTTTTTCACTGCCCAACTCTCACATCCATACATGACTACTGGAAAAACCATAACCTGGACTAGATGGACCTTTGTTGGTAAAGTAATATCTCTGCTTTTCAATATGCTATCTAGGTTGGCCATAACTTTCCTTCCAAGGAGTAAGCGTCTTTTGATTTCATGGCTACAATCACCATCTACAGTGATTTTGGAGCCCAAAAAAATAGTCTGACACTGTTTCCACTGTTTCCCCATCTATTTGCCATGAAGTGATAGGACCAGATGCCATGATTTTAGTTTTCTTAATGTTGAGTCTTAAGCCAACTTTTTCACTCTCCTCTTTCACTTTCAGCAAGAGGCTTTTGAGTTCCTCTTCACTTTCTGCCATAAGGGTGGTGTCGTCTGCATATCTGAGGTTATTGATATTTCTCCGGGCAATCTTGATTCCAGCTTGTGCTTCTTCCAGCCCAGCATTTCTCATGATGTACTCTGCATATAAGTTAAATAAGCAAGGTGACAATATACAGCCTTGACATACTCCTACATTATACAGCCTTGACATACTCCTTTTTCTATTTGGAACTAGTCTGTTGATCCATGTCCATTTCTAACTGTTGCTTCTTGATCTGCATGCAGGTTTCTCAAGACAGGTCAGATGGTCTGGTATTCCCATCTCTAAGAATTTTCCACAGTTTATTGTGATCCACACAGTCAAAGCCTTTGGCATAGTCAATAAAGCAGAAGTAGATGTTTTTCTGGAACTCTCTAGCTTTTTTGATAATCCAGTGGATGTTGGCAATTTGATCTTTGGTTCCTCTGCCTTTTCTAAAACCAGCTTGAATATCTGGAAGTTCACGGTTCATGTATTGCTGAAGCCTGGCTTGAAGAATTCTGAGCATTACTTTACTAGCGTGTGAGATGAGTGCAATTATGTGGTAGTTTGAGTATTCATTGGCATTTCCTTTCTTTGGGATAGGAATGAAAACTTACCTTTTCCAGTCCTGAGTTTTCCAAATTTGCTGGCATATTGAGTGCACTTTCACAGCATCTTTTAGGATTTGAAATAGCTCAACTGGAATTCCATCACCTCCACTAGCTTTGTTTGTAGTGATGCTTTCTAAGGCCCACTTGACTTCCCATTCCAGGATGTTTGGCTCTAGGTGAGTGATCACACCATTGTGATTATCTGAGTCATGAAGATCTTTTTTGTAAAGCCCTTCTGTGTATTCTTGCCACCTCTTCTTAATATCTTCTGCTTCTGTTAGGTCCATATCATTTCTGTCCTTTATTGAGCTCATCTTTGCATGAAATGTTCCCTTGGTATCTCTAGTTTTCTTGAAGAGATCTCTAGTCTTTCCCATACTGTTGCTTCCCTCTATTTCTTTGCATGGATCGCTAAGGAAGGCTTTCTTATCTCTTCTTGCTATTCTTTGGAACTCTGCATTCAGATGAGAATGTCTTTTCTTTTCTCCTTTGCTTTTTGCTTCTCTTCTTTTCACAGCTATTTGTAAGGCCTCCTCAGACAGCCATTTTGCTTTTTTTGCATTTCTTTTTCTTGGGGATGGTCTTAATCCCTGTCTCCTGTACAATGTCACAAACCTCTGTCCATAGCTCATCAAGCACTCTGTCTATCAGATCTAGTCCCTTAAATCTATTTCTCACTTCTACTGTATAATTATAAGGGATTTGATTTAGGTCATACCTGAATGGTCTAGTGGTTTTCCCTACTTTCTTCAGTTTAAGTCTGAATTTGACAATAAGGAGTTCATGATGTGAGCCACAGTCAGTTCCCGGTCTTGTTTTTGCTGACTGTATAGAGCTTCTCCATCTTTGGTTGCAAAGAATATAATCAATCTGATTTCAGTGTTGATCATCTGGTGATGTCTATGTGTAGAGTCTTCTCTTGTGTTGTTGGAAGAGAGTGTTTGCTATGACCAGTGTGTTCTCTTGGAAAAACTATTAGCCTTTTCCCTGCTTCATTCTGTACTCCAAGGCCAAATTTGCCTGTTACTCCAGGTGTTTCCTGACTTCCTACTTTTGCATTCCAGTCCCCTATAATGAAAAGGACATCTTTTTTTGGGAGTTCTAAAAGGTCTTATAGGTCTTCATAGAACCATTCAACTTCACTTTCTTCAGCATTACTGATTTGGGCATAGGCTTGGATTACCATGATATTGAATGGTTTGCCTTGGAAATGAACAGAGATCATTCTGTCATTTTTGAGATTGATCCAAGTACTGCATTTCAGACTCTTGTTGACTATGATGAATTTAGACCTTTCTTCTTTTGTCTGATATGTTACACCATTGGCCTTTGAATGTTGTATATTGATGATGGTACATGACACATAACTATGCAGGCTCCTTTAGGGCTACTTACAAGAAGGTTTTCCAGAGAACGAGTTTGGACACTAACCAGAGTGATCACAGCTCGTCTGTGGACCAGCTTTAGCTGGGTATCAGTTATACAGTATGCTACATTTGGGAGCCTGGTGGGCAGAAATGATTTCAGTGTTTTCAAATAATAATTAATGCATAAATATTCATTAATTGTCTATTATGGGTCTAAAAATGGAAGAACACAAAGATGAGTGGTCTATGTCCATTCTTCAAGGAGTTTAATTATTAATTGAACTGAAAAGACATGTACTTTTTTTTCAACTCTATGATGAAAACATTGTGAAAAAGCAAGGACTAAATCATCATATGGTCAGGAGAAATAACTCACTGCTGAAAAATTCAGAAACTACACAATGATGGCAAAGATGTTTTCTCACAAAGCTATACGGTAGTTTAAATGTTTTAAATTTGGCATGTGGGCACCGTTTAGAAAAGTTTCAAAATATCAGATATGATTGATTCTGAGCCTGGATGGATTTGGTAACCCTGTGGAAGACATAATGATTCTTGCTTTGTTAAGGAAAAAGGAGGCATTTGCAATGCCATGTTGCTCCAGCACCATCTCTGCTGAAACACCTCCTTCTACTGTCCCAGGACATCCATGCCTGGATTCACCCTCAGGAGAAGACAGGGCTGCCACATCAATGGCTGTGCTGAGTGACATTGCTCTCCTTTCTCTAAAATGTCCACAGCGTCTAAGCCAGGAAACCTGCCGCTCGTTACCAGCCAGACCAAAGAAATTGTTTTCCTCAGGCCTATGCGTGCAATCTCAAAATTCAGTTTGAAGACAAATATTTCCTTTTCTCATTATAGTAGTATTTAGAAATACCTACTATATTGTAAGTAATTGCCCAATTGTCCACTTCTCTCATGAGACAGTAAGATCTCTAAAGTCAGTCACTGTTGTTTATTCACCATTGTTTCCCTGAAATAAAAATTATTTTGACTCTATTTCATATCATTCACAAAAATGAATTCCAGATGGGTTACAGATACAAATGGGAAAGGAAAACAGAAAAACCCTTAAAGAAAATGTGAGGATATCTTCATGCCCTTGGGAGTGAGTAAAGAGTTCTTAAAAAGAAGATCTGAATATAAAGGGAAAATTTGTAAACTGGCCCTCATATGATTGAGAACTTTCATCAAAAGATGCCATTAGCAGAGTGAAAGAGCAAGCCACAGACTGGGAGAAGATATTTGCAATTCAAATGGCATCAAGGATTTATGTCCAGAATATATAAAGAAGTTCTACAAATCAATAAAAAAGACAGACAATCCCATGGAAATAACACTCCAGAGAACTGAACAGCCACTTCACAAAAGAGGTTCTACAAACAGCCAATAAATATATGAAGAAGTGTTCACCTCATTAATCAAAAAGAAATGCAACTTACAGTCAACGAGATCCCACTAGTCACCAGCCAACTGAAGTGGCTGAAATGCAAGTTGGCCAGCAGGCAAACCAGCTTGGACTCTCAGCCTTTGCTGGTGGAAGGAAATACCCACAGATGAAACTGCTCTATGGTTGCATTCTGAAATAGGACATAAACAGAGTAATTCTGCTCCTAGGAGCATATCCCACCAAAATGAGGACTACATGTTCACCCAGAAATACATCCAAGAATCTTTATATTGGAATTCTTCATGCCAACTCCAAGGGCCAACCAACCAACACATGTAAAGAGTAGGAGAGATAAAAGGATTGTGGTTTATTCAAACACTGGGAAAGCTTCCTAACAATTTTGAATTGCAGAAACTCATCTCACGTGTTAAAGGTCAGATAGCAGAAACCTTTGGGGGAGGGCAGGGACCTGGGGCTGACGGTGGTGTTTTATTTCCTGATCTGCGTGGGGGTGACATGGATGCATTTGCTTCAGGAGAATTTTTCACTTCGTGTATGTCAGTTGTGCACATTTTTATGATTTGTCTAGTTTTCAATATGGGAGCTATACTATAGCAAATTTCACTAAAATTATTTGCTTGTTCTCAATGGCAATTAAAATTCTAAAATTATTTTCTAAATCAGCGGTCCCCAACCTTTCGTGGAAGACAATTTTTCCACAGGCAGGAGCAGAGGCATGGTTTCAGGATGATTCAAGTGTGTTACATTTATTGTAACTTCATCTCTATTGTTATTGCATTAGCTCCACCTCAGATCATTAGGCATTATATCCTGGAGGTTGGGGACCCTGTTCTAAATAAAGAAATGGCAATGCTATGAGAAACCAACTGATTTGGATGAGATGAACAACAAAGAAGAGTAAGAGCTTCGTGAAGTGACACATTACTCATCACTCTGGAGAGATGGAGTGGGGGTTCCATGCTGGTTAGACGGACCAGTCTGAGTTTTTTTGCCCCATCATAGCTCCTTTTCATAACGATGTATTTATAAGACTTCTGCTTCTTCCATGCCTGTTAAAGATGCTGACATTAAGAGGCTGCATTGAAGTAGGAAGCTGAGCTCTGGGATGCAAGGGTGACTGTGGGCTACTGTGGGCCTGTGACCTCACAGTGTTTATCAGCCACTGCTCACCTTGGTCATTCATTTGCCAACTGCTTGGAGCCATCTCAGCTATGAAAATTGCTGTATGGGCCCCAACTCCATTCTCTTCTCTATTCATCATATTTGATTAATATCATTTGAAATATCATTAAGTAATTTTAATGCAGGTGTGTGGATCTGAAGCTACTCTAGAGCTTTCCTGACATAAGCATTGACAAATTACGTGCGATTTTAAGTTTGCACAAGTGATTAATCTGCTCTTCTGTGGTTGAAATTAATTATTACTTTCATATTTACATGACTCATTCTGATATGTCCGATCATTAACATGCTGCCATTTGCCCTGGATCATTTTTAAACACAATGTTGTATATTTAATGTACAATGAGGACAAAGAACAAGAGAGAATCAGGTCAGAACTTTCATATTTGGTGATATTATTAAAATTTGTATGCATTCTGTCTTCACAGAAGCTTAATGGGATAGTATCATCATTATAATTAAGTGGATTGGTATATACCTTCTCCCAATTTATCTCTAAGTGCTAGCATGATTTACTTATGAAAAATATATTTGAAAATTTCCACTTCCTCTTACAAGCTCTCTTATGGGAGTGAGTACAAAGGGGGCTTTTAGAAGGTCGCACATATTCAGTAGGAAAATCCAGGGACCGGTGGGCTGACAGCCAACCTCACAGGACCTGTTGTGACTTCCTGCTGGTGGGAGGACTCACCTGCACCAGTTAGACAGGTGGGTGTTCATCTTGCTCTCCAAGGAACAAGGCTCTGTAACTTGGGAACAACCTGTGATGCTGGTTGTATCATTTGAGAACACATAGTAAAAATAACTTCAGTCCAAGCTAGAGCAAGAGTGTCCATTTATCAGGAGCCTATACGGTCCTGAGCATTGTTTAGGTCCTTTACTTACACTGTCTTATATTTATTGTCATTTCCTTCTTACAGTCAACAAAATGGAGGCTTACGTTGCCTAAGGCCAGAGCTGGATTGGGTCTGCGTACTGGTGAGGAAAGTGTGATCTGCATGTGGTGAGAATGTGAGTGATGAGAATAAAACTTAATATACTCATGTAAATGCCCTTGCTTTGTTGGTGGTGGTGGGAGGGCAGGAAATTGTATGCATTGTTGCCTGCCTTGGCAGATACGAGTAGGCAGGCTCTATATTGAGTGACTTCTAGCTGTTTTAGGTTAAAGCTGATCCTTCAGGTGTTCCTGCTCAAGGGCATCAGTTCTCGTTTTCTGCAGCTACGCATAGGTAGAAAGGCAAGGAGTGTCCAGTGAGACACTGATGGACATGGACAACCTTGCAGGTAGATTGTCGAAGAACAATTATTAAATAATACCAACTGGATTTTCACTGTCATTCTCTGCATCTGTGTATTTGATTAGGCTAACGTCCTTTGCCATGTTGCTTCAGGTCAAAGGATCCTTTCCTTCGTGGCACTGAGTCCACTGACAAGTCGGTAAGTGCATTCTTCACCTGTGGTATCCTGGAACTCACATTTGTTGGGTCAGCATGGTATTTGACCCTTTCTTACAATTTCCATCTCTGCTGAAATCCACCATCTCTTCACGTCCATGGTCTGTCTTTTCCACCAGAGTCTGTAACTCACAAGTCACCGTCATTTAAAGATACTATCTGAGGGTGACAACAGCGGGGCCACTGGAGTCTGATTCTGCTGGCCCTGTGGTCTCATGAAGATGATGTGTGTCTTTTTTCCTTGCCTTTTCCACATTGACTAACTTCCCTGGTGCTCAGACGGTAAAGCATCTGCCTACAAAGTGGGAGACCTGAGTTCGATCCCTGGGTCGGGAAGATTCCCTGGAGAAGGAAATGGCAACTCACTCCAGTACTCTTGCCTGGAAAATCCCATGGACGGAGGAGCCTGGTAAGCTACAGTCCATGGGATCGCAAAGAGTCAGACACGACTAAGCGACTTCACTTTCCACATGACTTTTAACTGAATGCTTGCTATTAGATGTGGAGAGTCGGACTGAGACCTGGTATGCTCTTCTGCTGAGCTCTCAGCCCCAGGAGCTGGGCTGTGTTGGTCCAGGTGTTGCTCTGGTCCCTTCTGACCACTAGCTCTGAATTCCTCCAGAATTCCTGTGAGCTGAGGGTGGACCAGTGGACGGAGCTTTCTGTGGCCCAGCTGCACCCTCAGCGTCTAGGTTTCCTGGTGTTTCTGAGCAGGGATGGTCCTCTCTGGGCTCTCACGCTGTCTGGTAGTAGATCATGCTGCTTGTGAACAGTTAGTTTCAAGTTGCTGATTTCCTTTAAGTTCTCATTATTAAACTAAAAAAACCCCTAATGGTTTTTATATTTTACCTTATAGTCATTCACCTTACTGAATTTTTCTACTAATTCCAATTGTTTAGAAAGAGCTTTTTGGATTTTTTAGTTACAGGATCATCTCATAAAAAAAGGAGGTATTTTTATCTTTTGAAAACACCATACCATTTATTAAACACTTTAATTACAGTGACTAGATCCTTGAAGACAATATTTAATTATAATTGTAATAGTAAGGATACATCTCTAATGTCTAACTTTAATTAAAATAAATTCTGCATTTTAGCCTTTAAAATAATAATTCCAACTGTCTTGTGTAAATAGTTATTATTGTACTTAAACAGTTCACATATACTCTTTTATTTAAACAAAGTCAAAGAGGAATGGTTAAAGAGAAATGTTATTTAATATGTTTTAACACTATATAAATTTTCTCTTTTATGTCTGCATGATGGAACCCACATGACCAAGCAGTGATTCATCTTTGTGCCGGCTCCATGCTCACACTTGCCCAGCTGAATGTGGCTGGAGAAGAATAAATGCACCTGAGATGAATTCCCCCTTACCTTTCCAGGTGGCTCAATTGTAAAGAATCTGTCTGCCAATGCAGTAGATGTGGGTTCGATCCCTGGGTGGGGAAACGCCCCTGGGGAAGGAAATGCCAACCCACTCCAGTGTTTTTGCCTGGGAAATCCAACAGACAGAGGAGCCTGGCAGGCTGCAGTCCATGGAGCCGTGAAATGGGACATGGTTGAGAACACACACACCTCTCCCATCCTGAATTCCTAGGGTCCTCTCTCTTCCACACCTCAAACTCCCACCCTCTTCCTCCATTCTCACCCTGGTGGATCATATCCCTTTGGGTCTCTCTCAGGAGCGTGATGTCATCCGAGGAGGGGGTCTGCCCCTCACGTGAACCACCTACAGGCATCTCCAAGTCCTCCCATCAAGATCAGCCAAGCTGCCTCCTCCAGCACGTGTCTTAGACCCCTCGCCCCAGCTGGTCCACGGACTTGCTCTAGGAATGCTTCCTCTTTCTTCTCATTAATTAATCTTTCCCATCTATATGTAAACATGCTGTTATCTGATGATAAACAGATAAAAATATCTATTTTCCTGTCTCAATATTGCCTCATTTTCTCCATTCCTTAGAGTAAAGCTCTCCTGAGTTGTCTAAACTGCCTTTTTCCATTTCACATCTCCCTCTGAGCAGGTCCCTGACCTCCAGGGCTCCACTAAGACAACTCTTATCTTAGATTCCCCCTTACCTATTTAAACCATCTTGGAAATCTCCTCCAACGTCACAGCTTTAGGTTACCAGGTTAGCTCAAGACTGCAGAACTGCCATTTCCAGCCAGGGAAATCCCTCCAAGGGTTTCTTAAAAGACATACTCATCATTGCCTCTGATGCCCAGTTACCTCTCTGACCACATCTGCTTCGTACCCTCCCCAGGGGTTGTTTTCATCCAGGTCCATGTCTCCATGTTGCCCCTGAGGCTTTACCCTGGCTTCACCCTCTGAGTCAAGTTCCTCACCCATCTCCTTGGCCACATACATTTGGTCTGGTCCTGACTAGCAACTGGTGAGTTTCCTTCTCTGACAAATCTAAATAGACCTCTGTCTACATCCTATGTTTAACTCTCCTCCATTTTCACTTATCACCATCTAATATCATAGGTATATATCATCTATTCATTTTGTTTGTTGTCATGAGACAGGTTAGATGCTCATCTAAAAAAAATGTTCATAAATTAGGAAACTAATGCAGGAATACATTTCTAATACTTTAATAAGTTTTTTTTTCTGTCTTCATAAATCAGACCCATTTACGACTTTCCTGTATTGTTCTATCTTTATCAGAATTTTGAAAGAGTTATGGTGCCTTTGGGAAGTGAATTGGGAGGCCTTTCATCTCTGTTCTGAGGCCTGCGATAATTTAACTTTGAGAAGCCTCTCTCTTGAAGGTTATATAAATTCATGTTACATAAAACTCAGCTGGGACTCCATCTGTCCTCGGTGTCTTTTTCAATGGTAGATCTTTAAGTGTCTTTTTCTAAACTCTCTTATGGTAACTGATGTATTTAAGTTTCCCCTTCCTTTCTTTTTGGGTGAATTTTGGCAATATATATTTTGCTGGGAAGTCATCCATTTCCTCTAGATTTTCAAATGTCTTGTCAGAAAGTTTCATATACACATATATTTTTATGACTGCTTTAATCACTTCTACCTCTATACTTATAGTTATTTCTTGTTTCTCTCTCCTAGTCTGGTGCATTTTTTGCCTTCTCTTTTTCCTTTAAGCAAGCTCATAAGGCATTCATATAAATAAACTGACTCAGATTTGAATTTTTAAATTTCTGCTACCTTTAAAATTTTTCCCTAGTTTTAGCTTTAGTAATGAATTTTTGTTTCCACTCTGTTTTGGATTTAAATTATTTTATATATTCATAGGATGAGCAAGACTCTATTCTTTAACTTTCTTTGTAAATAATGATGATATTTCATGTCATTTTTTTTCTTATTCTGAAAACTGCTTTCATTCTGTCCCACAGGTTTAGCTGTGAAGATAGTTCCTCTTCATAACTTTTTATATTCTTGTAATTTTCCTTTTGATTTTCTCTCTGTCCAAGAGTTATCTGTCTAGGAATGGTCTCCTTAATCCCCCAGGGATTCTGATTATTGGTCCATTTATATTATTATTTCTGATCTTATTAGTTCATGTTCACAGAATGAACTCAATAATTTTTTTTATTTACTTAGACATTCTTTTGAACTAAGAAAGTAATTTATTTTATAAATGTTCCATGAACATGGGCATTAAAATCTTTTCAAGGAATATGAGATTTCATATATACCAATTAATCCCTATTTTATTATTTTTTAGTTATTTCATGGAATTATTTTTATCTTTTAAATCTGTTCAAATCTCAAAGAAGCAGTTTAAAATATCTCACTCAAATTATAATATTAACAGTTTAGTTTTTGCTTTATTTATTTAGATTCCTATGGTTTGGTACATATGAAAAACAGAAAGTCCCTTTTTATTTCTTTGTGCTTTTAATTCTAAAGTTAACATTTTCCAAGATTGTCATTCTTACTTTCATTTTCATTTCCATCTGTAGAATATCTGTTTATTGCCCACCCAGAGCTCGCTATTATAATGCATTTGCTATTTGGTGTCAGTATTTCCCCAAGAATTCTTTCATATGGAATGTGAGACTGGCGTATATTTTCCAAATAACCACATATTCACATTTTGAATATGGTTTTGAATGATGGTGGATATTTCTTATATATTATCTAAAGATGTTACTCTAGTATCATCTAGAATCCCTTTGATCAATAGGTTTAGGATGCTTCAATGTCTTCTCATATTTATTTCTGTTTATTTCTTACAACTCATTATTTTCCTTATCTGAGGCATATCTGGGAAACTTGTCAAAGTCCATTAATGTCTTCTTTCCCTTCTAGAACTCCTGTTTTTCTCTGTCTTCTTCAGGATTACTTTCCTCTACTGCCTGTGATACCAACTATACATTTTTGAAACATCTTTTATAAAAAAAAAGAGTGAAATAATGCCATTTGCAAAAACAATGGATGGGCCTAGAGACTGTCATGCTAAATGAAGTAAGTCAGAAAGAGAAAGACAAATACCAGGTGATGTCACTTTTGCATGGGGGCTTCCCAGATGGCACAGTGATAACGAATCTGCTTGCCAACACAGGAGACTTGAGAGACATGGATTCAATCCCTGGGTTGGGAAGATCCCCTGGAAAAGGAAAGGACAACCCACTCCAGTGTTCTTTCCTGGAGAAACCCATGGACAGAGGAGCCTGGGGGGCTACTGTCCATGCGATCACCAAGAGTCAGACATGACTAAAGCAACTTAGTACATCACTTGCATGTGGAATCTACATATGACACAAACCTATGAAACAGAAAGAGACTCAGACATAGGAAACAGACTTGTGGTTACCAAGAGGGAGGGATGGATTGGGAGTTTGGAATTAGCAGATGCAGATACACAACAAGTCCTACAGTAGAGCACAGGGAACTGTATTCAATATCCTATGATAAACTATAATGGAAAAATCTGAAAAATTATATATACATATAAAACTGAATTACCTTGTTGTACAGAGGAAATAAGCATAATATTGTAATCAACCATACTTCAATGAAATAAATATTTTTTTATTGTAATGCAGTCTTTTTCTTTTTTTTTTCTTTACATTATTGTGTTGGTTTTGCCATACATTGACATGAATTGTTAAAAAATTAAAGCTATAGCATACATTCTGAGTACGCTGGCTGGCTCAGTCTACACCGGAGTCAATGGGTTCGTGTCTCTATCTTCCAAGCAGAGCAGGCAAGAAGAATTGAGTCAATCAGTCTGGGATGATTTTAGAGCTTCCCAGGTGCTGAGCCACTGCTTCTGGGACTTTTCCTAAGAAGCAAACCCCCAAGAGAGGTGGATTACGTGGTTATTATCTGAGAAGAAGGAGCTCAATCTTTTAACAAAATATGGCAGAGGAGACATTCTATGGAGACCATCTTAAACATGGCTTAGAATCATCTGCTGGGACAGCTTCTGAGGAGCTGATTAAAAGCAAAGAAACAATCCATTTTTAAAGGACTTGTAGATCAGTAGCTGACTTTGAAGTGGGTGGGACTGAAATGAAATAGTGGAGATAAATCGTAAGTGAACTCAGCCCTGGCAGGAACAAGATCTTGTAAATGAGAAGCTGCACTATTAACAGCAGGTCAGAAGACGGAAAAAAAAAAAAAAAAAAGCAGATAAAGACTCCCACGTGTCCAGCCTGCAGACCTGAAGCCTGGTAGCTCACTTTCTGGATGCTTTGCATTCTCCTGTTTTGCACAAGGCACGCTTATGAAAATTCGAGAGCCTTCTAGGGCTCTCATTTCTCAGGAGACACTGCTTTTCTTGCTCTCAGAACACTCTCCAAGTTCCTCACACCTTCTGGGCTCTGGGGAAATTTACCATCACATGGCTCTTATTCCAAGCACCCTAATTTTAGGCAAATGGTTGTCTTTGTAGGTTCTCCTCTTCAAGATGTGGGGTAAAATGTGATCACCAGCCCTGTGGGGACCTGACCTCAGACTCACTGGACTTGGTATGACCTCAGGGTGGTGCCGACTAGGGACTTCTTATCCTGAAACACTGCTTACACTCAGCTGTCTGACCTCTTTCATCTTCCTGACTTGCTATATTTTTTTAATTAACTTAAAAGAAGTTTTAAATACCTTATATCACTGCTAGCTCAGTTGTAAAGAATCCACCTACAATGCAAGAGACCCCAGTTCAATTCCTGGGTCAGG
Source organism: Antilocapra americana (assembly GCA_007570785.1). NCBI lineage: Eukaryota > Metazoa > Chordata > Mammalia > Artiodactyla > Antilocapridae > Antilocapra > Antilocapra americana. Next base: position 16,745,622 of record ML660204.1, read on the forward strand.
AAGATCCTCTGGAGAAGGGATAGGCTACCCACTCCAGTATTCTTGGGCTTCCCTTGTGGTTCAGCTGGTAAAGGATCCGCCTGCAATGCAGGAGACCTGGGTTCAATCCCTGGGTTGGGACGATCCCCTGGAGAAGGGAAAGGCCACTCACTCCAGTATTCTGGCCTGGAGAACTCCATGGACTGCATAGTCCATGGGGTCACAAAGAGTCAGACATGACTGAGTAGCTTTCACTTTCAGCAGTATTTCTAATATTATTCATATTTTACAGTAGGATTGGTTAGGAACCCTTTAAGTAGGATTAGTTAGGTAAATTAGTTACCTAATTTACCAACTATGAATAAGGTAAAAATCTCTCACTTTTTTAAAGTAAAAATCTTAGAATCTCAAAGACAAGGCAGCATCCTCACCTCTCACCTTGTCTTCTTTTTTTTTTTCAGTAAGAATATCACTGTATTTATTCTCATTTAAGCAATTTTTCTATAACTTCAACATTTTCCTCTCAAAACGTAAGAACAAAAGAATCCCAAAGCTTAGAACTGAATCACTTGGCCCTTTCTCTTCTTATCTCCTCCGAGTTCAAAATGCTTGCGCCTCTTAATGGCCAGCATCCTCTTGGATCTGCAGTTGGGCTCAACACATTAAAGCCTCAGCACATTCAAGCCTCAGCACCATCTTCTTTGTGGTTTTAGCTTTCTTCCGGAAAATTGGCTTGGTTTGCCCACCGTAGCCACTCTGCTTCCGATCATAGCGCCTCTTTCCCTGGGCATGCAAGGAATCTTTGCCCTTCTTATACTGGGTCACTTTGTGAGGTTGATGCTTTCCACACTTCTTACAGAAAGTCCTTCCGGTTTTAGGTACACTGACCATCTTTGCAGTAGAGGTGTCTTTGTGGTGGAAACGAGACACCCGACATCCAGTTTCCTGCCTCGCTTGGCCGGCGCCTCACAGGAAAGTCACCTTGTCTTCTTATTACTTGTGACATGAACACTCGTGTCTTTGTTCTCTTTGGTGCTTTGTATGGATTACCACTTCTGCACTTTATTCGTCATGTTGCGAGTCTGATCTCCATTCCACTCAGCCTGACTGTCTGTGTGTCAGGCAGCCTGCCCCTCCTCCAGCAAAACTGTAAAAGGCGCCCTAATTCTTGGCCTGCTCAAAAGATGTCCTCACTCCATGGGGCCCTCCCTCCCCACTGAGAGCCATATTGGACCCACAGCTCTGAGATCCTCTCACGGTGACACCATGGCTTCAGAGCACGAAACTCTTATCCAGTTTCCTCGCTGGACTACAACCTGCCTGAGGACAGGAATCATAGCCTGGTTTATCTGTAGATTCTTGGCAGCACCTTTAGTTTAATACATAACAGGTATCTTCTGTATCCATTGAACACATCGCTAGTATTAAATGGTCCTGCCTTTGACTTGAGATTACATCTTCTTTTCCCTTTTGTCTCATGAGGAACCTACATGTTTTCCTGAGGGCTCACAACAGAACAGTCACACCTTATTCGTCTTTGATTTGTATCTTGCTTTTGGAGATTGCCATCCAGATTCTCAGTTCATGAATGCTCAGTGACTATAAAAAATAGTGTCTTCATTTTCAGATGGGATCAACTAAAAAACTGGGCTTCCTTGGTGGCTCAGACAGTAAAGAATCTGCCTTCTGCCTTCCAATGCAAGAGACCCAGGTTCAATCCCTGGGTTAGGAAGATCTCTTGAAGAAGGGAATGGCTACCCACTCCAGTATTCTTGCCTGGAGAATCCCATGGACAGAGGAGCCTAGTGGGCTACAGTAAGGGGCTGCAAAGAGTCAGACATGACTGAGTGACTAACAGTTAACTAGAAAATTAGTCTTCAACTTGAAACTTCGATTATGTACATAAAATCTATATACCCTCTTGATTAAGCACTTTAGCCAACTGAAGTTAAATTTAATAATTTATTAGTATCTTTAAATTGCAGCAGGAAAAGGTAGTCATGTTAATAATTAGAAAGTTGAGCATGGACTTTTTTTCAACAGAGTTGCCTTCATACTACTATATTTTACTTCATTTTAGTAAAGCAAAGTTCATGTGAATGGGAAATGATGTATTTGCTTGAGGCCTGACTTGTGATGCAAAAAAATAAAAAATGTGGAGTTTTTATAAAGACACTGAAATCATAATTTTATTGACAGCTTCAGAATATGATGAGGGGACACTCTAAAAACATTGAGCATTTCCTGTTTGAGCTTTCCTGTCAGCTGATATGAAATAAACATGAAGTAACCAGAATTCAAGAGACCTGATGAAGGATATGAGAGCTATATTTCCTGTTGTAGGTGCTCTGCACAGTTGTGTGTCTGTCCTCCACACCCTGCCTGGCCTACCCGCTACTTGTCAGCCCTACATCCAAGTGGCCACATCTCCCAAGTGAGTTCAGAGACAGGGTCTACCTTCAGTAGCCCATGCTTCGTCTGGCTCTCAGCCTGAGTCCTCATGGCAAAGGGCCAGGGACCTCCTGACTTCTAGCTTCTTGTCCTCTCTGCTAGAATAGCACAGGGAAAGTAACAGTGGCTGGGGTACCCAGGACCTAGGATGCTATGTATAGTACATCACAGAGTTTGGTCTTGCCCAGTTTGCGTGGTCCAACATTTAGGTCTGCATAACTCAGAGCTGAAGGGGACTTGAACTGTATGGAGCACTGCAGATCACCATGTATATTACTTAGGATTCATATCTAGGTGAGTCATTTGGAGGACACAGCAAAAACACAGGAGTAAGGGGATATAAAAATAGGCCCAAGGGGGACTTCCCTGATAACCTAAAGGCCAAGACTCCAATCCCAATGCAAGGGGACCGGGTTTGATCCCTGATCAGAGAACTAGATTCATAATGCTGCCACTAAGACCCAGCAGCATTATGGGTCTTAGAAAATAGACCCAAGGTGAACCTAAAGATCAACTAGCACTATGCCTGGGTAGAGCGGCAAATAGAGCTTTTGTCATGTGACGGAAGAATCACATGCCTGTGATTGGATCCGTTTCTCTGAGCAGGAGGAGACAGAAGGGCATCTGGAGGGCCGGGAAGAGTCCAAGGAAAAGCAAAGGGAGGCGAGTGCACCAGGGAAGCTGTGAGCATTTCCGCCCTGAAATGGGAAGCTTCCACCCTCTGTCCCATTAGGAAGGCAAGTTCTGGACAAACATCTACCCGCCCCATTCCAGGATCTTCCTCAGAGAGACCGCCGTACACCAACCGCCTACACAAATCAGGACCCTGGCTGAAATTTTGCATGTTGAATCTGAAATATAGAAACATTCCTTTCACACTTCACTGACCGTTTGAAAGATATTGATCAGAATGTCCCATTAATAAAAAAAAAGGAAGGGTTTTCAATTAGTATTCCAATCACTGTATTATTAACATGACAGTGGTAGTCGTTCAGTCGGGTCTGACTCTTTGCGACTCCGTGGACTGTAGCCCTCCAGGCTCCTCTGTCCATGTAATTCTCCAAGCAGGAGTGCTGGAGTGGATAGCCATGCCCCTCTCCAGGGGATCTTCCCAACCTAGGAATTGAACCTAGGTCTCCTGCATTACAAGCAGATTCTTTACTATCTGAGCCATCAGAGAAGCCCGTATTATTAACATGGTTTTCATGAAATCAGTCTCCTTTAGGCTGCAAAGATGTCAGTTTGATTACTTTAAAAACAATTAAGATGAGCTGCAATTTTTATCAGTCTTGGAGCCATATATGGATTGATGAATGTTCTCAAGTCATCATACTTTAAAATGCAACCAAACAGGTAATTATCATATACCATTAGATATAATTATACGTGCTAATCTCCATAAAATCCTCCAAGTTAATATCACATATTAGCAGTTAATCATATAGTTTAAATGGGGCCATGATGCATTTTTATGAACTGTCTCATCTGCATCAGTAAAGAATTCACAGAGCAATGGAGAAAGGGAGGTAAATGGATATCCCAGAGAGAGGCTGGCATTTGAAATGCACTCTCCTCCTACAAGAAAGCAGGGCTCCCAGGACCGCCAGCTCAGAGGACTATCTGATAGCCCCCTTCCCTTGTTTCTTATCCTCCTCCCCCTCCTCCCCACCCCTAAACAGCCAACAGCAAAGCCATGAGGAATTATTCCTCAGGTGGTTTCCTTTGACTTAAGAGCCCTGGTCATGCACCAGTACTCACATGACATAAACTTCCCTTGGTTCCTAAGAATCATAAATCCGTCCATCTGCGAGTTCCCTGAAAGGAGGCTCCTCTCTTTGCTTTAGCACTTCTTGTCTTGCATCTCCTCCACTGAACTGTGATGTCCTTGAATGTCTCTTCACTGCCTCTGGCTGTCCATGTGCTTCCTAGTACTTCTCAGAATGCTTTCCTCTCAGTGGGGAGAGGTGGCCATCTCTGGTCAATGTGCTAGGAATGAAGTAACCTATAGCCTGCAGTCCAGAAGGGTGGCTTTGCTCTGGTCATGCATTTTCTTAGCCAGCCAGGCCACCCTGCTTTCGAGGATTTGTGGTCCAGGAGGTGGAGCCACAAGACGTGGGAGCTTCCATCAGACCTGTTTCTCAAATCATGGTACTATCCATCTGAGGTGGGCAGAAGAGAAGCCTGGACTGTCAAGCCTCTCCACTTTGGAGTTCAGCCCAGATTGTCAAGCTTCTCCATGTCAGGGTTCATTCCATAGCACAGAGTGATCTCTACCATCAGGGCAGAGCACGCTGTCTCACGACTCTAGTCTTTTATCTACCAAACTGACATAGGACCACATTTCATGAAGAAGCAGCACTGTAAAGACTCATCCATGAGCCCAGTAGCTTTGTGCACAGAATTCTTAATCTGGAATTCTTTTCCTTCCTTCCCTGTTAGCATCCTCAAGCATGGAGTGGATGTGAGCATCAGGGGTGGACTGTTCTGAAAACCTGACAGTGAGACATGAGCCTTAGCAGCTCTGGGCCTCTCCTATTTTGCTCCTGCTGGTGGACCTCAGACGGTCTAGTGAATTATCTTCAGGGGACTCCCAGGGACACAGCAATCAGGAAAGTGTTTTAAAGATGAAATGATGGGTGTGACCACACAGTCCTGGGATGAGTGGGTGACATTAGCTACAGCGATTTGGCAGCGGGTTCACCAATGATACCTGTGAAATGGGGAGATGTGAGACCTTGGGATGGTGGGGAGGTGGGATTGGATACAGTCCCTGGGACCCTCAGGTGGGGGTATCCTGAGTAGGTGATGCTCCAAGGGGCTGCTCACAGGACCCTGAGAACTTCTCCCATATTTGGAGATGTCATATCTTTGAGTCCCTCCAGAGGGAAGGCCACCTGATGCAAAGAACTGACTCATTGGAAAAGACCCCGATGCTGGGAAAGACTGAAAGCAGGAGGAGAAGGGGATGACAGAGGATGAGATGGTTGGATGGCATCACTGACTTGATGGACATGAGTTTGAGCAAGCTCCAGGAGTTGGTGATGGACAGGGAGACCTGGCGTGCTGCAGTCCACGGGGTTGCAAAAAGTCAGACATGACTGAGCAACTGAACTGAACTGAGGGGGAAGGCCACTGACAGCAAGGAACAGATTAATTATCTTGTCTGTAATTGGCCCCAGGCACTAGGAAAGACTGACTAAAGAAATCTCTAAGTTTTCTTTAGGCAGTGAAAATAGAATGAGTTCATAAACAACCTTTTTTTTTGATCCCAAGGTGATCTTCCAGCATGGCTTGCTTTAATCTGCCTGCTCGTCTCATTCAGGAGGCTGAGCAGGTGGAGCAGGTAGCTCCAGCTCTCTGTATGCTTCTGAACCATATCATGTCTGGCTCTGCACAGGGTGAGACTACAGGCTCTCTGGGCGTGCTGAGAAAAACAGCAGGAAACTGCCTGCAGGGAAGAGGGGACTCAGCAAAGTGACACATGACCTCACAGAGGGCTGTTAACCAAGTGTCCTTGGCAAGGAAATGTTTGACTTTGCCCAGAAACCAGATTTTAGTGTTTCAAGTTTTGCTAAAGAAAGTGGGGCTAGGACTTGTAGCTAAAATAGAGTCTGAGTTTTTAATGAAAACTTTTTTTTTCCCCTCCTGAAGCTAGAAGAATGGTAAGGTGTGATAGTGACCCAACTAGTCTCAGGTTAAGTAGATGAGTTAGAAGTCAGAGAGAATGTCAAAGAGGCGTGGCTGTGGAGAGAGACAGAAGTCAGAGATGTCACTTGAAATGAGCTTGTCTTTACAGAACAGTTTAAAGTGGCCTATTTCTTAGATTGCAAAAGCTATTGAGGGACGTCCCTGGTGGTCCAGTGGTAAAAGAGTCTGCCTGCCAATGCAGGGAACACAGGTTCAATCTCTGATCTGGGAAGATCCCACATGCCTTGGAGCAACTAAGCTTGTGCACCACAACTATTGCGTCTGTGCTCTACTGAGTCACAACTACTGAGTCCCTGTGCTGAAACTCCTGAAGCCCGTGAGCCCTAGAGCCTGTGTTCCATAACAAGAGAAGCCACCTCAACGAGAAGCCCACACACTGCAGTTAGAGAGTAGCCTTTGCCTGCTGCAATTAGAGAAAGCCCGGGTGCAGCAACAAAGACCCAGCAGGCCAACATAAAGAAACAAATATTTTAAAAAAGGCACTGAGCTCAGTAGTGACATTGTGTTTCTATCACTGATTATCAGGAAGCAGAGACATGAGGACAAAGCAGAACCAGGGTGGAAGCCAGCCTTTCTCTCTCTTCTGCTATGTGCCTAGGACTTGAACTTATCGAGACTCAGGTCATTCTGTTCTAGATGATTCTAGGGAGCTTTCATGTCTATTAATTTCACTCATTTATTGTCATTATTGGTGAAAGATAGAATAGGCTTCTTCTTCCATTTGGAATGCACACTAACTGGAAACCTGGTTCTTAGGAATTGCTCTCTGTTATCTTACCCCAAAGACTCACAAATAATGAGCTATGATCATCTGTCTCTTGGAGTTCTCAGCCTCCACTTCAGACTCACCTCATTCACCCCAGTTCTGCAGAAATCCTGTTTAGAGTATTCCTTATTTAGGAATGTCTCAGGGAGCACGAACCTGCCTTGCCCTCCCTGGAAATAGCTTTGAGGGCCAAGCTTTTTCAGAAGCTGAAATATTTATGACTTTTTTTTTCCTGGATATGCCTCATCTGTAAAATTAGTCACACATCTTAGTGTCTATGCCGTTATTTCTGAGGAAGTCATGGCCACTCGGGGTCTGCTGTGCAGATAGAGCCAAATGTGATATATGTCCTGGGTTTTGTTGTGTCCTGGGATTTATCACGTCCTGCTGCCAAGTTTTGACTTGGCAATTCTGAAGGGATGAGAATTTGACCAGAGAACTCTGACAGGTATACAGAGAAGCAGCAACGTTTCCAAGGGACTTCAAGGATCTGGACATCTGTTAGAAATCTCATTCTACTGAAAACAGAGCTGGTTTCCTTTCATGGCCATCCTGGCTCAGGAGGTAGAGAGAACAGTAAGACTCAACCCTGTCCTGTGGGTTCTCTGCCTGTGGTCTCATAAAGCAGAATCATGTCCATCTCCCCCAGGGACCCCAAGATCCTTGAGGGGAAGCTCTGTCCAGGAGAGAGGTGACAGGAGGGTCCCCAGGAGTGAGGCTGTAAGGGTCAGACTGGCCCTGCCCTTTCTCTGCCACTCTTTCCCCCACTGCTGTTGACTTCAGGAAGGTTCCATCACTTCTGTGAGTCTCAGGGTCCTATAAAATTAAGTGTGAGAATAAAAGAACTGATGGCATCCTCTTGCTGCCTACCTGCGTCTTCCCTCCTCTGATTCTAAATCAAGCTCATCTTCCACCCTGCCCCTCGATCTCCTGGGATGATGCTCATGGAGCACCCTCCCCTAGACCTTACCCCCACCTCCAACCCTGTTCTCTCAAGGATCCGTGGCCCCAGGGACTCTTCTCCCCTGAAATGCCAGCCTCAGCCACCAGCAGATCCTTCTCACGGCCGGAACCACAACTTAGCGTTTTTCAAATAAAACCAAAGCCAATAACCCCGTTTCGCCCAGGCCCCGTCCCCTTCCTCCACTCCCTTCTAAGAAAACCTCCTTGAAATTTGTCCACACCCATTCCCTCTATTTGCTCACTCTCTCCTTTCGCTCCGGGGCCTGTGATTGTTCTCTGATTATAACTGGTCCTGTGATGTCTTTTTCCCTAAGTTCTCCTCATAGCTTGTGCACCTGTGAGGTCTGTTCCAGGGCCTATACCTGTGGACACAGCCCCCATCCTGGAATCTCTCAAGAGCATCCCACTCAGCAGCTCTGTCATCTTTCTCCAGTGTTAGACTATCAATCTATTCTTTGTATATATGAGTCCATTTCTTTCTTCTTTAAAAGATACCACTTGTAAGTTACGTTATCCTTTTAATCTTGGGTTTAATAACCCAATATATTTTTAGGGTTTTTTTTTTTTTTTTGGTGTGTGTGTGTGCCTAATAAAATCCCTTTACAACTATTTAATTTGTTTTTGTTGGGAGATGAAGCAGAAGTGTGTATCCTTTCCCATCCTCTGGAGGCTCCTGTCACTCACCCCGAATCGACTCTTCCCAAATTCACTGAGTTTCCATATTTGTCACATCAAGCGGACATCTCTCCTTTCACCAGCTGCTAGAGTGTAGCCGCTCCCTTCTCCTTGAAACACGTTCCACTAGAGATCGCTTGGCAGCGACTGTCTGGTCATCACCACTCTAGTTGCCAAGGCTACCTGTCCCACTCACCAAACCCAGGTACTCTTGTGTGAGACAGCATCCAGCCTGGAGCCCCTCGGAGTTTGACATTCACATCACTATAACAGAGCCACCGCCTCCTCCGCTCCTGCCCCCAGTCCCCACCTCAGTCTGGTGGTGATTTTCAGTTGGAAAACATTCTGATACCCTCCCTGGAGTGGAACCAGCAGCCACGCCCCACACTCACGGGCTCTGAACTGAGCATCAACATCAAATCTAAAACCATATTCTTGGGAGATTACTGTTGTTTTTGGCATTGCTGTCAGAAACCAATGATAGCTTGGCATGTATTTTTAAAAAAATCTGCTTTTTTTTTTTTTTTTACAAACTCCAATAAATAGTTTCATGTGTCCTAATAAACTGTTGTAGCAATGTATCAGGGACTAACATTACTACTTCTCCTGGAAAGTCAGGACAGCAGTCAGCCTGAGACAATGCCTGCCATTCACAGGGCTTCCCTTCAGACCTAAAGGATGTTACCATTGGCAGCTGGTCATCAGGACACCATGCTGCTCACATATATGAAATGTGTGGCCTGACTCCCCCAACCTAACAGCCCTGTCCTGTATGGACAGTGTTCTCTGGGGAGAAGACTGGAAACCTAGAACATGAGTACTTTGGCTTTTTCTTTGTCACCTCACACATCTTTCCCAAAGCTGTCTTGCCACAAACACAGCATCAACAAAAATAGACTGTTTCCTAAAATATTCTCTTAGGCCCATGTTACCCTGTGGCTAAAGTAAATGTAGTGGACACTCTGTTTATAGACCCTGGTGTTTTAAATATGTCCCCCTACACATTCTCCCTCATTCTGGATTTTATCTCATTTTGGATTTTTTAAAGCTTCTCACTTATCACTTTGCTAACAATTGTCCAATTGTCCATATAGTCAAAGCTATGGGTTTTATAGTAGTCATATACCAATGTAAGAATTGTTTCGTTGGACTCTATGAGAGAGGGCGAGGGTGGGATGATATGGGAGAACAGCATTGAAACATGTAAATTATCATATGTGAAATGAATCGCCAACCCAGGTTTGATGCATGATACAGGGTGCTCAGGGCTGGTGCTCTGGGATGACCCAGAGGAATGGAATCGGGAGGGTGGTGGGAGGGGTGTTCTGGAAGGGGAACACATGTATACCCATGGTGGATTCATGTCAGTGTATGGCTAAAGCAACACAATAATGTAAAGAAAAAAGTCTTTCTTTAATTTGTTACAATAAAAAAAAAAAAGAAAATAAATAAATAAATAAAGAAGGCTGACTGTGGAAGAATTGATGCTTTTGAACTATGGAACTGGAGAAAAATCTTGAGGGTCCCTCAGACTGCAAGGAGATCAAACCAGTCCATCCTAAAGGAAATCAGTCCTAAATATTTACTAAAGGGACTGGTGCTGAAGCTGAAACTCCAGTACTTTGAACACCTGATGTGAAAAGCCTGCTGGAGGGTGCATGGGTTCTTTTCACTGCTCTTCTTCCCACACAGATGTCAGGGGCACAGAGAATTCTCCTTCTCAAAGGAGAGAATGCTGTTGCTCTGCCTAGACATTGGCCTCCAGAACCTGCTGGCAGGAGGTGCAGAGGCTGCCCTGTTCATTTCTGAAGGACCCCCGGATTAAAGTTAACCGGGAGCTGAACTTCTGAAAAAGCAGACTTAAAAAAAGGATACATCTTGTCTTTTCCATTAAAAAATATTTTGATAAGAAAGCCAAATGGGGTGATATAAAGGAACTGTGTCCTTAATGACCTGGAAGTAGGTGGAATAAAAGGCCTTGCTTTAGACTCTCTGGGTGTGCCTGTGTGTGTGTGTATACATGTGTACACTTGAGTGTCATCTCCCCGGAGCTGCGTACCCTGTGTGTAGGTGGCCCCCAGTGGAGTGGACAGAGCAGGGCGGGTGGACTGCACTCCTACAAGGAGAGGGGGCCAGGCTGGGGCACAAGCTCGCCCCATGCCCTGAGGTTAGAGGCACATGTCGGCATTGTTGACTGAGTACAATTAACCCCATTCTGTAAAAACCCTCAGAATCATTGCAAGTGAATCATGCCCGTATGCGTGTCTCCGTAGGTACACTGTTCTCTTGTTTAAGGAGGGTTTGCCCCGGATCTATGGCAAATTATCCTACACTCTGACATCTGAAACCAAGCATCTCCAGGTCCTACAGTGGAAACAGCTGTCCTGAGACGTCAGCAGAGCTGGGTTTGCAATGAGGGAATCTTGACGAAAAGATCACAGTCCCCATGATGCTTCTCCCTGAAGAACCCATTCCTGAAGCCATGCATTTCAAATCCTTGTCTAGTCTCACTCCCACACTTAACTTCATAATATTATGCAGGACAGGCCCACAGGAGGAATTCTGTGCTCGTTCTCTGCAGTGACATTGTGTAACTCGAGCTAATCTATGTGGGGACCGGCCATCCATTGCATGTGGACAGTGAAGCATCTGCTGCCAAAACTCCATGACTGCCATTTATTACCGACATAGAGAGCATTGTCTTACACAGTCATAAGAGAGATTTAAAAAAAAAAAAAGACTGTTGGGGTTGATGAATTGTTTTCAAATATATATCTGATTTAAAAAAAAGAAAATTAGAGAATCTCTCTGCACTGCCTATTTTGGAATGCAAGGGATTGTTTTTCTATATATGGGTTATTTTCAAATATTTTTGATATTGATCTCTAACATAATTCCACAGTGACAAAAGAACAGACTCTGTACAATTTCAATACTTTTAGACCATAAAACTTTTGCACCTGGTCTTATGTCCCTGGATATGTTCCAGGGTCTTCTAGTTTATAGTCTATGGGAACTTGAATAGCGTTTGTATCCTACTGTTGTGTGAAAATTGCACAAGTCCTAATTATGTTGAATGGATTCATAGTGCTTTTCAGGTCTACTGTGTCCTTCCACATCTCTGTATAGTAATTCTATTAATTTTTGAGAGTTTGATATTGAAGCTCCAACTAAAATTTTTAATTTGTCTACTTAAAAATAATTGAAATATATAGTGGAACTATAGGTAACTCTGTTCTGTATTTTCCAAAGCTCCTATAAATGTGTTATCATATGTTCATAATTTAAAAAAGAAAAAGAAATGGTTTTTCTTATATTTTTTAAACTTTTATTAAAGTAAGAGTAATTTGATGGTTCTCTTAACTAAAAGTTCAATTCTTTAAAAGATGAGTGCTGCTTTACTGGTGAAAGAAATATGCAGCTTTTTGGGAAATGGGATTATTTGTTATATGAATTTTAGAAAGAAAAAAATGAAATATGGTATTTAGCACTATCTCATGCAAATATTATGTAAATGCCAGAAATCTTTATAACACTTTTTTATACTAAGGATGACATTCCTTGTGTTATAAAAACATTTTTGTACACACAGAAGATAGAATTCTGTAGTTTACTCATGTTTTATGCTAAATGTACACAAAGCATCCTACATTATAAAATTTGATGTGGGAACAGAGTCTATCTTAATTCAGAATCATTCAATCCTTTGTGAAAATTTAAGAATAACTCAGAAGGAAAATCAAAAAATAATTTCATTTGGCACATATTAAAAAAAGGACAGTGTAAAATTATAGTGTAATTTGACAGTAAAAATAAGATTTTATACACTGGGGAATTTATGTACAATTTTTTGAAGGAAATTGGAATATGTCTATATTATATTTTATAAATGCAAAAGTGGCACCAACTGCATATGTTTACTAAGAAGGAAAAGTGAACTCATTGTATTGATATTTTTGCATTCTTACTGACTTTTTAAATGCACGTGGAAATACTTCTAATCCCTGGGTTAATTTCTGAAACTTGATCTCTGATGTTTCACTTTGTTGTTAAGAAGTATTTGTACAGGCAGCTATCCTTGCGTTAATGTTCCCATCTTGGCAACAAATGGAGCCAAATAACTCCAGAGCAGGGTCTCAGCAAAGTCAGGCAGAGGATTATATTTTCTCTGAGTGCTCTTGCAACTATTTTTTACACTATCCATCACTGCTAATCAAACTCTCATTGCACATGTGCATGTCATTCAAATACCAAACTGTTACAACTTTTCATAGTTCATTTCTACCAAGTTCTTTCTGACGTTTACCATGGATAATATATCTACATATCTACATCTGTATCTTTAGCTATACCCATATCTATCTATCTATACCTATATGTTTTTTTATACCCAAATCCATATTTAAAGAGATATTCATTGTAGGATAATTAATAGAGACAAAAATTAAACAGTGTATGTTTTCTAAAACAGCGGGTTTACTGAGGAATTTAGAGCGCAATAGTGATCAAACAATGGTATATTATATAGCCACTGTTTTAAACCAAATTAACAGGGAAATTGGCAACATACCATTAAGTAAAAACAAAGTAGAAAACCAAAGTGTGATTTCATACAGATATAATTTTTAAAAAATATATCCATGCATATATCTATATATTTTTTAGAAATACATATAAAATTGAAAGAACTATATCTAAACATGAACAGTAGTTCTAGTAAAAAAGAATATGCATAAGTTTTTTCATTTTTGTACCATTTTCTTTCTCTTCACATTTTTCTGTAGTAAAGCACTTCTTACAATCAGAATAATATTAGAATATTATCTTAAGTGACAGTAAAACTCAAACAGTTATGGGGAAGTTGGGCTTTAATTGCGCCTTGCTGTGTCAGGGCCTCATGGATGTAGTTCTGTTTGGGATCCTGTGTCCTGGATGGCAGCATTTCAACTTCTTTAACAGTGGCCCATGTCAGAACTGAGACTTCCCAATATGGTTGTGTAGGAAGTGGCATCAAATGAATTGACCCCCAGAGGGCCAGTCTGTAGTTGGCTCTGTTCACGGTTGTCTTTGCTCTCTCTCCCGTATATGTTTATGCTCTTCAAACATATAGTCTAAACATTCATTTGCCAATGATAAAGCATAACTTACTCCACAGATCACTGAAGAACTCCAGGTCAAGTACCTTTTGTTTGCCCTTTAAATGGCAGAAACTAAAGAAATTCAATACTCTTTTGTGCTAATGTTACTCAAGTTTTGTCTCCCCACCCTCCCCCAATATTTCAAGCTTCCTTTTTTGCTCACCTTAAATCTTGACTGTCCTGTCTGTTTTTGTACAAATCCATGAAGATTCAGTAGAGAATAAGTGTTTACATAATCTTTATGACACATAAATACATAGGCACACTCTAAATGTCAGGTGGAAACATGTGTCTTTTGAAATCCCGTACATCTGCCAAGACACTTAGCAGATTACGTTAGGCTTAAAAGCTTAGAAGCTGTCCTGTAGAACCACATCTCATTCTAACCAGGCAACCCTGTGGAGTGCTGCCTAAGCCAGCATCTGAGTGGAGGGAGGAAAGCCTTCATAACCAGAAATGTTAACCTTCTGATATGTTTATGGGTTAATCTTGTTTACCTCAAACCCCAGTAAAGCGAGGACATGGTTCAGGCACAGGGGTAGCCTTGTGGGTTCTCAGGCCTGGATGGGAAAGCTTCTGGTCATGAGCATGGCAGCCCCATGACCGCATCCAGCGAGGATTTTATTTACTCCAGCTTAGATCGAAGTTTGACAAGATGTCATGAGTGATGTGCTTTAATTCTCAGGCGGACTGGAACATTCAAAGGACAGTCTCTCCTCCCTTGGACTGGCACCCTAGCCAGACCCTTCACCATGGGACATTCGTTATGACAGGAAGTGGGGTCCATTCCACTGGTTCCCTCAAATTAGTACCATTTTAATTTGGCTTTCGTTCTTTGGATCTGGTGCATAAGAGTCTACTGGGAGTGTTGAATTAGAACCAGATGGGTTTTTCGGCTCAACTCTCCTCCCTTTCCTGTTATTCTGAGAAAACAATCCCAGATCACGGGCGTGCCCAAGAGGAGACCATTTCGGTGCTCAGAATGGACTGCCTTGTCCAATTCTAATCTTGTGCAGAAAATCCACAATCTTCAAGAATGTTTTTCTGAAGAACTCACAACTGGTTTTAAGTACTGCTACCTAAAGACATTCAGTAGCTTCTTCCATTTTTTTTTCTTTGAATTTGTGTTGAATTTTCGTGACTTTCTAAAAAACTTCAGTATTATTTTCTGGACTTGTTGAGCAATTATGTCTCAAGAAAGATGTAAGAAGCTTTATCAAGCTAAATAACTTTTTCAAGTTCTTGGTTAATGAAAATATGAACATTTCTGTAATAATTACATTTAAAGAATTTTTGCAATTTGAGTTACTTGTATCTTGTTTCTGAGATTGCAGTCAATGACATTTTAATGATTCAAATATTTTACTATACATTTTCAATTAAAAAGGAAGCAACTTATAATACAGTATTGACATTCTTCACAATGATGGTCTTTATTCCTATGCATATATAGATTTATCTTTTTCCTAAGTAATTAATATATTAATGATGTATTTTATATATACAAATAAACTAGTATATATATAAAAATAAGCTAGTTTTTTAATTAATGTGTTTCTGTTTTTACTTTTTTCTTGTTCTTGCTCTCTTTTACCCACTAAATAAATGAATTATGATATGTTATCTCTGTATGTTGATTGAAATTAAAGAAAATTACATAGCATCCAAGACACTACACTGCTGTCTCCTCACCAGTCACACAAAGTCACATGGCTAGGGGTTTGCAGAATGTTGTAAATTCCTGATTATACCGTAAGAATTTCCAAACCAAATTCCACTGTAAGCTTGTTACAATATTAACCATGGCCATACAGCTGAGCCTGGGTTGGGAGCTTGGAATTTTGCAAATAAAAGCATTTCTCTCATATATTATCTGAGTATATATGCTATATGTACTGTAGTCAATATCTATTGAGTGAATGAAGTTATCAGTTTACCACTCAGACTAGGAAGTCTTTTTGTGATTCTTAAGGACTGGGGCTATAGAATGGTTATGCTCTGCTTCCTGGTGTGAAATGGTGTAATCACATCCCACAGGCACAAAGAGGTTGCTGGTCAACCATTCACAGTGATCCTTGGTTTGGCTTCTCCCAAGCAGGTGACCCAGGAATGAAGAAAGTGGGCTCCAACTCTGAACCCTGTGTTCTTTCAGAGGTGAGACTTTGCCTCCTAATTGCACAATCTTGAAGGCTTACATGCAAACACCTATGCTCATGTACCAAGTAATTGCTTTATGAGCACAGACTTAAGTCTGGATAATTTAGGAAGTCGACTGGACATAGACATTTCGAGTTGTCTCATTTTGTTCTCTTATCATTTCATGAATAGGCTAGAACTTTCAAAATGCTGCCTTAAGCCACAATCAATAGACAACACTCCTACTGACCTCCTTAAAAAAAAAAAAAGTGAAATAGGGTGCTTGCCTCAGCTTAGCAAAGAAAAAATGTTTTTTATTATTTTCATACTGCATCCTTTGCTTAAAAAAAAAAAAAAAAAAAGCTACATCACATTATACCGTTTACAAACAGACTAAAATGCTAGTGAAGCCAAATATCACACAGAGTAATCCCTAATAAGACTCACTGATTTCTTTCCTAGTAGATCTTTATTTCTCAGTCCAATACTTCTGAAAAGATGTCATAATTCTACCACCAGAGCCCCTTATTAGCAGATTCTCTTCTCCCCAGAGATGGAAGATGGATTCTCCATGGCTGCCTTTTTGGTCTAACATGTGTGTGTGTATCTGCTTCTCAGGTGGCTCAGTGGTAAAGGGTCTGCCTGTAGATGCAGGACATGTAGGTTCAATCCCTGGGTCAGGAAGATCCCCTGGAAGAGGAAATGGCAACGCACTCCAGCTTTCTTGCCTGAAAAATCCCAAGGACAGAGGAGCCTTGAGGGCTATAGTCCATAGTGTTGCAAAGAGTTGGACAGGACTCAGTGACTGAGCACGTATGCAAATATGTAAAACTGTGTCTTTTTAATAAAACGCTACTTTGAGGGGACAACCTAGGGGTGAACATGACTTCAGACCCAAATTGATGGCATATGTGAATCTTGAGAAAAACAAGATTGAATTCCTTGCTAGTTTTTCTTGCCAAATTTCTGATAGGATTTTGAGCAAGGAAAAAGCTCTAAAACTGTTTTAGCTTCCGGCATCTGAGTGTCTCACCGAACACAAGGGCATGTGTTTATAGCACGTTTCTTTACAAAAATTTCCCCCTGGTGATCTTTCTTTGTTTCAATCCATCTCAACATACGCTTGTCTGACTGCTGTCCATATTTACTTTAAAAATAGAGCTGCAGTTTAGTACTTTTACAATTTTTTTAATGTAATGGAAAGAATAGAATTTCCTCTTTCATGATGACACCATAGGACTCTAACTCTACAAAGCTGCAAAAATAAACTTTAAAGCTTTTCTGTGGTGACCACACGCAGGTCCCCGTCTCCACTGTACCCCCATCCTAGCCCTCCACACCATGTGCACCCTTGGTGTCAGAGGCTCAGCGTGTAACTAGGGATGAAAACTCATCTCTGCTAAGTCAGAGGAAACCAAAAAGGTCTGATTTCAATGGCAAGTTTTCAGTGTTTGCTTTTTAGAAGATTATGATTTCATTTAACCAAACACCCATGAGAGATGTGATCTGGCCATGCCCTCAAGAGCTATCATGATGCTGAGAGGACCAAACAAAGATGGAAAGAGTAGACTGTGAGATCTCCTCATAGATTTCAGAGGCAAAGAGAGGGGACTTCTGAGTGGTTCTCAGAAGATACTCAACTGTTCGCTATCCAGAGAGTGAAATATCCCCAGGTGGTTGGGAATTTGTTTAGCAAACTGTGGGTTCAATTTCCAGTTTAAAACTAAATTATAATAGATTTTTTCACAATTAACACCTCTAGGATGTAAAAAAAAAAATGGGCTCATGCTTAATCAGTAATAGTTTTAAGTTTCAGGCTACACCCTCCATGTTGTTTCAACCACACAATAATTGGCCTTTTTTTGAAAACAATGTTTTAGTTTAGCTACAGCACAAGAAGGTGGGCTTTTCAGGTGGCTCAGTGGTAAACAATCCACCTGCCAATACAGGAGACACAGGTTTGATTCCTGGGTTAGGAAGATCCTCTGGAGGAGGAAATGGCAACCTACTCCAGTATTCTGGCCTGGGAAATCCCATGGACAGAGGAGCCTAGAGGGTTACAGTCCATGAGGTTGCAAAAGAGTTGGACATGACTTAGTAACTGAGCATGATATCCCAAGAAGGTACTTTTATTTATTCTTATTTCATTTATCCTAGTGCTCCCAAGTATGTATTTTCCAACCAGGACTTTGGTCTTTCTTTTCCTGATTTTGCCTTAGAAATAAGCATTTGTTAACAAGCCAACAGCACACTGATTTCTGTAAAGAGATTGAATCTTTATTGATTATCCTCTTGTCTCTTGCAACATCACTATGAACTACTTGATCAAATAAACCTTGCTTCTATTTGGATGGTCCAAAGCATTAAATATAAATAGTCTCTGAATTCCTCAAGTAGGGAAGAGAAGGCTTTCTTACTGAAAGGGCACCCTTCGCATTAGTATTTTGATGAAAATGAAAATAAGTTGCCTGGAGGTGAGCTCCAGGGATAAGCAGAGAGACGACTGACTTCAATCTAATTTGGGAAGTATTTTGAGGCATAACTTTTATTTAGTTGGGAAACCACCAAGGACCTGGGTGCTTGCAGGCCTAAGACTGTCAGTCCCTTCCTTTGACTAAGGACTTGGTGAACTGCTGCATTTCCCCAGCTCCTGTGGCCATCTGTCCATCTGGTGGGTTTTGCTTTAGCTGCTTCTTGTTTTCCTGCGATGTCATGCTCACCCTCACAGGGGGCCACAGCTCCAGCAGTAGAAGGATAGGGTGTTTCCCCAGTGCTTTTGGCTCGTTCATTCATTCATCTACTGCACAGCACGTTCAGCTGGACATCAGGCACATACTGCAAAGGCACCAAGGGCAAATAGGCTCCTTCCTGCATAGAACTTGCTGTCCAAGGGAAAGTAAGACACCACCAAGGAGACAACCACTGCTCTGAGTGTGCCAGGGAGAGGCAGACAGGCCTCAGCAGGTGATAACCACAGATGCTGTGAGGAAGGGGTCCAGGGTTTGAAACCACTGCCTCTCAACCCTTGCTGTGCACAGAGATCCCCAGGGGTTCTGGTTGGAATGCAGATTCTGACTTAGACAGTCTGGGATGGGGTTCTAACAAGCTCCCAGACCACACTTGCAGGAACTGGGTCCCATAGCTTGTCAGCAGGAGCTCTCGCATGGGCTGATGGGTCCAGAGAAGACTGCATGAGAGTGTGATGTCTAGGCTGACATTGTTGGGGGAAATGGGACTCGAGTGGGATTGTTCATGTGCAGGATGGTGGATGGAGAAGTCCTGGGGCAGAAAATGACATGTACACAGAGGCAAAAAGACAGGAGAAAAGAGCCCTGCTAGTGTCCATAGAGTAAGTTTCCTAAACTTGGGTGTGAAGCCATCCCAGGCCCTGGAGCCTTCTGTAAACCTCAAAAGAGAGCACTGAGATGGAGCTTGTTTTCTTTGATTTTCTGCAGTTCAACACCAGTTTCTTCCTAATGGTGAATTCTCTTCTTCAGTAAGCTTGGGCAAAAGGATATTTTATGAAGTTAGCATCAGCAAGCCAAGGCCGAGTTGCCCAGCAGCTTTTTCCTTCCCATGGAGGGAAAATTTGGCTCTTTCTACATGTCTTTCTTTCCCGTGAGGCTCTTTTATTCTTCACACAAAACACTCACAACACTTCACTTCTGATGTTTCTGGTCATCAAAGGTGTGTGTGAAGGCTTCCCTCCATACCAGCTGGGTGTCCCACAACCTACCCAGTCCAATACTGTTGATCTCGAGATAGTGTCAGGTCCCCAGGTTAGAGCTCAGCCCCACAAGAAACCCATCCCCACCACACACGCACACACACATACACACACTCTTCAGATGTTAGTCACAAGGCCAAGTTGTCCTTGGCCAACTGGCTATAGATCGGAGGTGCCAAGGACTGCCTCCCCGGATGTGATTAATCTACAAGAGCAGCTCAGGGGATACAGGGAAATATCTGTGTTCACTAGTTTATGAAAGAACATGGACAAAGATTCGGATGAACACCCAGATGGAAAAGCTGCATGGGGAAGGTGCAGGAGAGGGCCGAGCTCCCATGCTTTTGGGGGCGCCACTCGCCCAGCACCGCCATGTGCTCACTCACCCCAGACACTCTCGAAACCTGTCCTTATGGGATTTTATGGAGGTTTCGTCATGTAGGCATGATCTACCTTTAACTCCATTTTTTAACCTTTGTCTTTTCTCAAGAGAATGGAGGTGGGGCTGAAACTTCCAAGCTTCTAATCACAGTTGGGTCTCCCTGGGGACCAGCCTTCATCCAGGAGCCCACCCAGAGTCATCTCATTAGAAGAAAAGGGACCCCATCACCCAGGAACTCCAAGGGTTTCATGAGTCCTGTGTCAGGAACTGGCAAGGGTGGGGGAAGGGGCAGAGACCAGTAACTATTTCCCATGATCTCATGGTCATGTTCCAGGAGTCAGGGAGCTGGAGTCAGGGGTTCCTAGTGGGACGACATGCAGAAGGTGGCGGGCTTATGCCTGTCCTGCTTTGAGTTCATATCATTGTCTTGGGCTTCACTCCGGCCCTTCCTTCCTTGACCAGGTGCATCAACCCCAGCAGTGCAAGCTTACTGTGATTGAACTCAGCTCATTTCCTTCTTAACGTATCACCCTTTGGATTTCGTTAAATGAATTTCCAGTTGACAGTAGTCTGGACGGCACCATCAGCACTTTATTTTATTTGTGAACCTAAATTGCCAGTAAGCATATTGCTGTCCACTTATTATTAATCATGGGCTTGTTTCCTTCCCTGAATATACTGTTGAGCTCCTAGTAAGCTAGAATCACATTTTAAATCTTTTTAGTTCACTTGTTGGACACAAATAACAAGGCTTAAGCAATTAATTGACCCACAGTGACAATGTGTACATTCCAGCTAGTAGAATCCATATAGAGAGCAGAAACTCAGCAAATAAATAATATAGTGCAGTTGCTATAACATCCACAAGGAGAAGAGCTAGAGGCAAATAGAACAAAAACGTTTTTAGGCTTTTAAAAATTCCATTCCTACCGCACGGCCAAAATGTAATAGGAATTAAATAGCTGAGGTGAGTTTTCATTTTTCGTAGACATTTTATCCGTATCCTGATGCCTTTATTACCTCATGTCTGAATATGTAACACTTTTAATTTTAGCGATGATGACAGGTTTTACAATGGCTGCAGGTTCCAGATTAAATACTGAAAATTCATTTGAGTTTTGCTATTGGAATGCGTTCAACCAAATGAGGTTTACCTTTGAATGTGTGAGAGATGTAGGAACAGCGATTTGTCATCATGACTTCTCTTGGTTGTCATATTGCCCCACTTAAAGCTACACTGTAGATATCAAATTCAGAAGCAAACGGTTTGGAATGCAGGGTGCTGTCAGTGAGGTGGAGGTGGGCTTTTTCTGGAATGGAGTCAGGAAGCTGTGAGCTTAGGGCGTCAGTGCGCTGAGTGAAGAGGTGGTTGCAGCGAATAGCTGCCCTGGCATTTTCCTAAGACATTGTTTTTGGAGACACATGGAAATCTAGTTTAATAATTTACTTGCCTTTGGGTGATGTCTGTGCCTTTTAAATACCCTTTATCACGTTAGATGGTTCACCTTGGAAACAATTAACTTCACCAGCCTCTACTTAACAACACTTGATTGGGAATGTGAGTGCATTCCATCCTGTTCCACTGTTGAGGACAGGGAAGTAAGGCAATTTGTAGAATTTACTCAAGATGGCAAACAGGTGCATGGGTGAAACTGGATTCCAGGGCCGTTGACACATTTTCTAGAAACCTGATGAACTTGCCCTTGTGCCTGACTCATCCCTGTGTTGGTGTGGACACAGAGAAGCGAGTGTTCCCATCCTCCAAGGCTCAATGTGGAGCATCCAAGGAGCGTTTGTGACTGGTGGGCTCAGCACTGCCTGTCCTTCCAGAGGGAGAGTTGGGGAGAAGCCACAACACACTGAACTGTGCTCTGACCCCTGAGCCCTCCCACCAGACAGACTGTCCCCAGGGTGGACATCTCCCCACTCAGAGATGCAGCGTGATTGATTTCACAGCTGGCTGGACCGTCCTTCAACACATCCTGATGGAGACGAACCGACTCCTTGACAACCCAGGTTGTGCCCAAGTGTAACTGCCCAGGCACATGTGTCAAAGGGCACTTCTGAAACTCACCCTTTTGTGGGGTCTGTTCCAAACAGCTGGGTGCAGACAGAGCTCTCACCCTCTAGGAGCAGAGAACGAAGAGGGGCAATGCGGCGCACTAGTGCGACGCTGGCACCCTGTTCCATCAGCTTCCAAACAGACACCATACTACAAACCAGGAAGTGTAACAGGAACAGTCTCATGTTGGGGTTAATTTTCATGAATTAATGAAATAAAGGAGCAATCAGTGAAAACGAGTAAAAAGGACCCTAACTCATAAAGCTGCTGAAATGACAGCCATATAGAGCACTTCCACGTCTTCCAAGAACATTAGCATTAATGCTCAATTAATTCTCATTGCATCCATGCAAGGGAAGTTTTATAAAGATGCAAAGCAGAGACCTTGAGCAACATGCCCAAGGCTGCCCAGGGCATTCTGGTCTGAGTCTCAGCCTCTCTAAATCCCAGGCATAGGTGTGTGTGACCCTCTGGAGAATGGGAGAAGACCAAAGTCCATAAAATGTGATTACAACATGATACCTGAGGTTTCACATATTTGTCATAAACTTGGAAATAAAATCTATCACTCATAAAGAGGGGTTATTGCAGTAAGCCTGACAGTGATCTATTTGCCTCGGCTGATGCTATAAAGTGTGCCTTCGACACCGGGGTTTTTAACAGCTTGTGAAATACAGTAATCTTCCTCCAGAGAATGGACAGAGTGTGATTGTTTGTACACATGGAAGTTTACATCCCGAAGCAAGAAGGCAGCCCTCTTGCTAAGGATTTCAGACTCAGGTGGGTCTCCTTGACAGCATCCAGGGCTCATAGGCAATCTATTAAGGGCACTGAGGGTAGTGGGGTGAGCAGTCTTTATCGATGGATTTGTGAGACAGAAAAGGGTGGCAGTTCTCTATTGGCATTTGCCAACCTCATAACC
Source organism: Antilocapra americana (assembly GCA_007570785.1). Lineage (NCBI taxonomy): Eukaryota > Metazoa > Chordata > Mammalia > Artiodactyla > Antilocapridae > Antilocapra > Antilocapra americana. The sequence goes on from ML660204.1 coordinate 16,768,531, forward strand.
CAGAGAAAGCAGGATGCTATGTGAGACCATGAAGGACAGAAGATTGAAATGAAGCAGTGTGTTAGGAGGAAAATAGCAGAGGGGTCTTTAAGGATCACTGGGGAAGGCCACTCATGCCCGCTCTGCGCTCTACAACTCCAGCTCATCGCAAGAGAGTGTAAGGGGCCTGTCACCTTCCTGTCCTCGGCAAGAATGGGGATTCGAAAGCCTCAGGTTTCAGGATCTGAAATCTCCTGCTTCTGTGCAAGCCATGTCATTGCCGAGTTTCTAAACAAGAGGGTCCAACAAGACCACCTGAGTGGATACCCCTCCTCCCTCCTTCGCACCAGGGTGGCTGGAGAGGGGCTGTCATGTTGAGGCAGTAATAAGGGTTCTGCCTCACCTGTCCCGCCCTGAACATCCCACCCTCTACTCTGGTGCAGCCCCATCTCCGTAGACACTGCTGCTCCTGGGCCTGGGGGAGAAGGGCACAGTGCCCCAGGGCCAGAACTCTGCCTCCTTGGGCAGAAAACATGTTTCAGTTTTGTCCTTTCCCCTTCAGGCTGCAATGACCTACCACGATGACCAGATGTCTTATCAACAACAGATATTTAGTTCTCAGATCAAGGGTCCAGTAGACTGTGTCTGCCAAAGATCTGATCCTGGTTCATAGATAGTATCTTCTCTCTGTGTCCTTACCTGGAGGAAGGAGCTGGAGCTCTCTGAGGCCTCCTTTACAAGGACACTAATCCCATGCTGGGGGCTCCACCTCATCACTCACCCAAAAGGCTCCCCACCTGACACCATCACATTGGAGGTTAGATTTCACCATGAACTTTTGGGGATGTGAACATTCAGGAAAGCTATAACAAACCTAGACAATGTTTTAAAAAGCAGAGACATCACTTTGCTGACAAAGATGTGTGTAGTCAGATCTGTGGTATTTCAAGTAGTCATGTACAGATGTGAGATTTGGGCTTAAAGAAGGCTGGGCACCCAAGAATTGAGGCTTTTGAACTGTGGTGCTGGAGAAGACTCTTGAGAGTTCCTTGGACTGCAAGGAGATTCAACCAGTTCATCCTAAAGGAAATCAGTCCTGAATATTCATTGGAAGGATTGATGCTGAAGCTGAAGCTCCAATACTTTGGCCGCCTGATGTGAAGAAATGACTCATTGGAAAAGACCTTGATTCTGGGAAAGATTGAAGGCAGGAGGAGAAGAGGGTGACAGAGGATGAGATGGTTGGATGGCATCATTGACTCGATGGACATGAGTTTGAGCAAACTCTGATAGATAGTGGAGGGCAGGGAAGCCTGACAACCTGCCACCCATAGAGTCATAAAGAGCCTGATATGACAAAGTGACTAAATGACAAAATTCAAGAATTCAGGGTTTCCATGGGTCCTGTAGATGTCTTGGGTAATAGCTAGGTCAGAAGTTATCATTCAGGCCCTTAACAGGTGTGGGTGGACCACATCTGCTAGACTGAGTGAGGAGGTGGGAACGATTCTGAGAATTTCACAGGACAGGCTTAACAGAGCCTCAGAATGTGACAAAAATGTACATCAAAATCAAAAGAGAGAGAGAGAGGAGAGCAGCATTTGCACACACATTTTAAAAACGAAATGAGTTTAATGCCTGGATATAACTTGGTTGTGACTTTAACTAGCAGCAAACTCCACTCTGCTTGTGATGATCAGGGTTCTGAAGGAAGGCATGTACCGTACAGGGAACAGCTAGGTCAGCAATCAAGAAGCCACTCTTCAAGCTAGGCCCTTCACTGGAAGCTGGGATGTTAAGCTGCTTGTGGTGGAGGAAGCGAATGCAGGAGAGGTAACAGCCTGGAGCTCAGGAGAGGAAATCAGGGAAGCCACATGGCCTCCCACCACCCCTATCCAGACCCCAGGCCTCATCTCCAGCTCTGCCTCTGCACTTGAACCCTAGCCCTACTGTCGGGAGCATGTGTTTTAATGCTCCCTGTACATGTTGAATTGCGTAGTTGGAACACAAGGCATCCAGGGCAACAGGGTGAGACCCTGCTCTCAAACAAGGTATCAGTGACACCCGAAGAAGTTAGGAAATACGTCAAATGTGAGTGGTTTTCCACAGGCTAAGTGGTTGAGGACACATAGCGACTACAGTAAATTTGCTGCTTTGCTCTGATGTGGGGCGAGTGAAGACTGACCTCTGGTTGAAACTGTAGCTTTCCCTTGGCCATGCTCTGTATGAGGCCACCAGAGGGTTCTTTTAAAACCTGAGCCAGAGTAGGCCCCTTCCCAAGTACACTTCCCTCATGGTTTCACAGGCACGAAGAATAAAATCCAAACTCCTTTCCACGGCCCAAGGCGCCCAACAGGATCAGGCTCCTGCATGCCTCTCTGATTTCTCCTCTTTTTCTGCTCTCATATTTTGAGAGAACATCAAGCTTATTCCCACCTCTGGAGCTCAGGGTATTTTTTCCTTTGTGTTGGCTGGTATTTCCCCATATTTTCAAGTGTCTGGTTTTGTTCCTAGTATTCAGAATTTGCTCTGTGAGAGGCGAGCGTGCTGAGTGCAAACACACTGGAAAGATGCTGGAATCAAAGGGCAAGAGGTCACAGAGACTTGAAGTTAGAGGTTACCACAAAAGGAAGCTGTGAGCGAAACGAAGATCTCCCATCACCACGTCTACCTCCAGCACCATCTCCACCTCCTCTCATCCTTGGTTAAGGATTCCGTATGTGCCTGGTCCCCAGAGGGCTGCCTTTTGTGTTCAAATTAATTAATTTGAACACAAATTAAAGGTCAATTAACTTAGTGATCCTTACTAAGACGCATGAGGTCACATCTAAGCTCAGACACATACATAGAAAGGGAACTTCTTCCAGCTGTCTGGAGCTTTCCAGTCCTTGGGGACACAGCGAGAACACAGCTCTCACCAGCCATGGAATCTGCCTGATCTTGAACTTCCAGCCTCCAGAACTGGGAGGAACCCGTGCCTGTTGTTTGAAGTACCATGAATGGTACTTTGTTACTGCAGCCCGAACAGCCCAAGACACAGCTTTTATTTGTATCAAAAGCCCTAAGCCCAGTTTCCACCACCAACACGGTGCACATGGCTGTGACAAGGACAGATGGGTAGAGCTGCACAGACGTGCTGTGTGCCAGGCAGGAGGGGGCATCCAGAGCAGCTTGAGCAGCTTGTCTAGGCGGGTGCAGGACTGGCTGGAGGCTTTCCATGGATGCGCTTGACATCACCCTGGGGCACTTTGGAACCTGCTGACAGCATTGGTACTCCTTGAGCCTTCCAGCCCCGGCAACCAAACACAGCAGCGGGACAGCAGATGACAGAGGCAGAGGAGACAACATGGCTTTCTTGGAAGTCAGAGCCAAGTGTTAACTGAATGACTTTATAGAAGCCAGGGTGTTCCGAGCACTCATATAAGTACAGTCATCTTCCTATGATGACGTAGAATGTGGATGCCTCTATGGATGGATGATGGTAGATGAGTTAGAGTGTTGTGACATGCCTCATGCGATTGAGGGTGGGGAAATCTGTGATCCATGAAAGGTGCCAAGGGTTTGACCCATCATGAAGTGATTCGTCTTTGTGTGTCCCCTTGTTTTATGAAACAAATTCAGTCTACCTGGGTTGAGTAGGTGAGTATAAAACAAAGCCACACAGTGGTTTCCTAAAAACTTTCACCTCTAGAAATATGTCAGATTAGCTATGCATGATAACTTCTATTAGTCACAGCTACTGACTTCTCTGGTGGACTCGTTGTTAAATGTCTCCTACTTCACAGGAATTGGGTAGCTAGGTATTGTTTTCATGTTCTTTTTTCTCCAGGCTGTTTTCTACTCCCATGGATATTTGCAGGTGGAGCCTTGCTGCTGTGAAAAAAGCACTGCAATGGTGCAAGAAAGTATTTGTGCCATTTCTGAATTTAGCTAACTGCAGGGCAGTAGAGAAGCAGTTTGACTCTTCTGACTATAATTCCTTCAACTCTGAAATAGAGAGTGAAATAAGATTATTTCTAATTTCACTTGCAGCTTTGACATTCTGGTTTTTTTAAGACTCTGCTTGTGTGTCTAGCACTTTACTATTTCAAAATTTCAATCATGATCATACTTTTCCTCTTTCCTGACTCATCCTCATTCACCTTAAGTCAGATGAGCTGAAACACAGGCACATCTTCCTCCAGTAACTGAGAAGAGTTAAACAAACATGGGAGCCTTAGCCTGTACTTCTGGGAACACTCTCCCTCCTATTTGATGTTCTATATTGTTTGTTTAATTGCGCTGGTGTAATAGACCTGTCATCCTAGAATTAGCTTAAGCCTGGCAGGACCTACTTTATATTTCAGACTCTTATCTTTTGTGGTGAACTAAGAGCACTCTCATCATCACCCATTGGCTTCTGGGCCCTCCTGTTCCAAGAATGGAACACGTCAGTTACAGCCATTTCCAAAGGAAGAGTCACCATGGATGGGGCTGGTTCTGCTATGCAGAAATGCTCACTGGCATGTTTTCACAACATTGGTTGCATATTGTAAAATAAACAAACAGCAAATAATTATTTAACAAAAGTTCAGGATATGAGGTACTTTGAAGGTGGCATAGATGACAGAACATTTCATACAGGGTAGCATGGAGCTTTGTCTTCCCCGGTGGCACAATGGAAAATAATCTGCTTACCAATGCAGGAGCTGTAGGTGATGTGGGTTCGATCCCTGGGTTGGGAAGATCCCTTGGAGGAGGGCATAGTAACCCACTCCAGTGCCCTTGCCTAGAGAATCCCATGGACAGAGGAGCCTGACGGGCTACAGTCCATGGGGTCACAAAAAGGTGGACACAACCGAGTGACTGAGCATGCGTGCAGCTCAGAGTTCCCATGTCACTACTATGAAAACGATGCGCTTACCAGCAATGAATCACTGTGGAGACATCCTTGGTGAAATAAAAAGCTTTCTCATTCACCAGCTGTCTGTGTTTTCATCCTTTAGGAGACTGCTCGATGCACGTGTGTCAGCCACCATGTAGCCCAGGGTCAAAGCTTGTGTGTGATAGATGACATGCGGCTGACCAAGTGTCAAACCATCAGTGACAACTAATATCTGTGTAACTGGATTCCGTGAATTTGCCCAGAAGCCCTCCGTTTATTAAAAATAAAGAAATTGACTTATTTCTTCAGTACCTCTTAAGTCGCCTTGCTCAGCTTTCATTTAAAATTCTGGATTCCAGCTGGAGGACACTCAAGGAAATGAGCCTTTGGGATGAATACAATTGAAACATGAAGAGACTAAATTATGCTACAAATTGCTGAATATTACCAGGCTGTCTGACTGTGCAAAAAATTATGACACGGAGAAGTAAAGCAGATTCCCAAAAGACAGTATAAGCATGCTTTCCTCAAATTTGCATCACTCCTTGTACTTCAAATGCCCACAATTTAGACCTTGAGAGCTTTACATTATCTTGATACAAAGTTATGAGGTTTGGGTCCTAATTTAGGATCAGTTTATACTGCATTGAGAAAATATGATATACCTTAGATGTGACTATTACTGAAACAATGCAGCGAGGTATCATTATAATCAGAGGCTCTCATTCTGAATGGGAGGACTCCTCGATGCAAGGCACCCATGGATTTTTCTGTTAGGAATATTAAAGAGGTCTCTTCAAATTTTTGCTTTAGAACACAGAAGCAATACTTCTTCGGAGAGTATGGGGAAGGCTGGGAGGGTATTTCCAGAGGGGGATGGGTCTGGATGTGACTTGAAGCAATAGGGTGGTTTGCCAGTTGATCAGGGGGTCGGGGGGCAGGCGACCGGTTCAGAGGAGAGCAGGCAGCCTGGGTGAGGGCATAAGAGCAGGAAGCAGCAGATCCCAAACCTTCTGTGCCTTTTATACAGACAATGATAAATCCTGGGGATATGACAAGCTGAAGGGACTTCGTTGAGGTGCAGTTAATTGTGGGACAGGGACTGGGAGATGTGGGGTGTGGTGAGTGAAGGTTAAGGTTATTTTAGTAGGTTGCCAGATCCATTCTGGCAGAACAAGAAGGTTTGGCTCTTCCTAGTTCAGGGAGGACACCCTTCTCCAGGGATATTTCATGAATTACTGTTCGGTAGAGAGAGGGAACCAGGGAACCCTTCCTGCATCTGCTGAGTTGCAAATGCCTTCATATTAAAATACTCAATCTGCCAATTTTACATTATTTGGGGAATTTACACCTACTGTCAATTTATACCTGCTCAAAGCTAGAGGACAGTGAAGGACATAGCTCAGGAGACTTGGCCTGTTTTGGGAACAAGGACTGCCCTCCAGGGCTCAGGGGAGGAGAGTCCAGGGCAGCTGAATTGCTCTTCAAGAAATCATGCTGATAGCTGGAAGGTTTAAGAAGCGGAGATATGACCCTGAAAAGATCCCATAAAGATCCAATGGAATAAAGACCCGGGTAGGTTTTATTAACTACTGCACATCAGACAGTTTTAAAAAGCATGAAATGCATTTGCCTTGAATCGGCAGGAGACTGACTCCATGATGGATGTCACACTAGGTAACGAGAGAGTACTCCCCAAAGTCACATTAGCTTTGATTTTTTGGTCAAAAGATGATGTAACAGTGTCTTGAGAGAGCCACAGATGTTTGTAGAATGTAGTGTAGGTCAGATGAGCTCATGGTTCCGAGGGAGGAATATTCCTGCTTACAGTCTGTGTTTTGTCATCTGATGATAGAGGCCATCATCTAACAGGCTGCAATAGAAACAAGCAAGCACACAGACAAGGACGTCAGAAACCTGAAGACTGAATGGTCAGGCATGCTCAGAAGTGCGGAGGCTGGGGCCATGGGCTGCAGGATGCTGTCTTAGCTGGGGTCACTGCGGCACAGGATACCAACTCTTCACGAGATAGGGATGCTGGGGTTTACAGACAAGCCCAGAGTGAGAGGGCCAGTGGATGACTGAAGAAGAGGAGACAGGTGGGGGATTCTTGTTAAACCAGCTCAGCAGGATGCTTCCTGAAAGCAGGCCAGAGGGACCAGGCATCGAGGGTGGAGGATGAGGAATTTGATCAGATACAGAAGGTGACCAGATGCCAGGGGTAGAGGGATTCTTGACAAAGTGACTTAGCAGAATTCTTGCTGAAACTGGACAGTGCAGGCCCAGCAAGCATGGGCCAAGTTGAGGCCTGGCTGAGAAGAGACCCAGTGACCCTGACTCCCCTCTCCTTTGGTCAAGGAGGACGTCTGTGTCAGGCCTGAACCTGGGAAGAAAACCTTACCAGGAGGTCCCAGGTTGCTGCAAGATCCCCTGAACTTGAGTCTCTGGTATTAATATGGGGCCGAGGGGCTTCCCACCCAAGAAACTCTCCGGGTGACCCCCAATTGCTTTACAGACACACTTTTCCCCCCCTGACTTTTGATCTTTTACCTAGAGCAGATTTTGGACAATCTGAGTAGATTCATCTTTCTTGTGAGCCTCCCTCTTCCTCCCCCATCCTTGTGCCTGAATTAAGACTTCAGGCTCTTGGATCTGTTATCTGAGCAAAAAGTCTTAGCCAATTTTAAAAGGCTATAACCTTTTAACTACCATCTCTGCTCTTTCCTGCACATTTTCTAATTTCTCATCTGCTCTCCCTGGAAACCTGATGCTTGATTTGAACACGATCCTGTCCTCTTTCCTTCTGAAGACAGCTGATTAACGAATGCTTTGAATTTAAGTTCTGCCCTTAGCGTACATTCTCCTGCTTTCTTAAAAATTTTATTTTTTAGAAAGCAGCATATACAATGTATCCTGCTGTGGACTAACTTGCTTTTATTTTTATTTTTTTTTCCTTTAATCCTTTGACTTGCAGCCGAAAATTGCTTCCAAGTGAGAAAATTCCAAAATAATTGCATTTAAAAATAATAGTTTTTTAAAATATGCCTGATGCAGACAAGGCACTGATAACCCCCAAAACATCAGGAGAAAACTCCCTCTGGTTTAAATCTTTTGGTGACTAAAGCAAGTTTCCTGAAAGGGGTTCTTCGCAGTTGCTGTTTAATTGAAGTAAAATTGCTTTACAATGCTGTGTTAGTTTCTGCAGTACAACAGCGTGAATCAGCTACATGGAATCTAGAAAAACGGCACTGGTGAACCTAGAAGGAGGACAGGAACAGAGACTCAGGCATAGAGAATGGACTTGTGGACACAGCAGGGGAAGGAAAGGATGAGGCAAATGGAGACAGCAGCATTGACATGTACACACTACCGCGCGGACCACAGATAGCTAGTGGGCAGCCGCCAGACGGTACAGGGGCTCAGCTCAGTGCTCTGAAAGGGTTGTTAAAGCAGATCATATACAACCTCAGGGCCCTGGATAAGCCTGGCCGGAGAAGGCAGAGAGGGACTTTTGGTCTCTCCCCATCCATGTGCTGAGTGGTTTACACACTAAACCTCATCAATCCTGCTGACCATTCTGGAAGAGTCCCATTTTAAAGAAGAGAAAATGGTGGCTATGAAATCTGACCCAAGGTGCTCAGGGACGCCCGGCAAATGGAGAGAGTAGTTCTGGAGGAGAGGTGCCAGCACTGTGTGCTTTGGTCCTTGGGGAATGTAGGGTTATCGACAGGATTCTGGAAACTGGGGTTTGGGGAAACAGTGGGTCCCAGACATCACCCAAGTCCAAAGGTTTTCAAACTATGAACACAGAACCCTGAGGCATATGGAAACGAGTTTGCAGCACAGATTCATGTGGAAACGACTCACTTTGCCCCAACCTACACTTTCCAGGGGAGGAAACAAATCAGAAAGGCTCCTGGGATTGCTCTGGTCACACAGCCTCCCATCTTGCAGGGAGAGTTTTACTCCCATGCTCTCACCACCACACGAAGACAACACAAAACTCATTAAAAATATGTTTCAGTTCAGTTTGGTTTCCACCAGTTACTCTTTCATATTTCTGAGCTTCTATTAAACAAAGAAAAAAAGAAAAGCCTTTCTCCATTAGCAAAGTCCCTGGAGGCCACCACTGATGCCGTGAGATAAAGCGGTGCCCCTTGGTCTCTAGGCCTCTCAGCTGAACATCCTATGGGCCCTACCTGGAGGGCACCAGCTGGCTTTCTGATGCCACGGGAAGTGCTCAGCACTGACAGGCACAAGATCACGGTAGCCCACGGGTGGAAATAACCATCCCAAGTTCACCAAGAAAAAAATCAGGACCTAATGCAAAGTAAAATGCTGTACTGACCTATTTAGAGAAAAACATAGTGTCTCAAAGACTTTCAGTGAAATGTGAGGAGTGGTAGAGAGCAACTGGGGAGAGAAGAACTCTCAGATATTCAGAGAGACAGGTTTGGATTTGGGTTTTAAGATTAAATCAATGCCTCTAATTGGCCCTGGGTGCTAATAGGTAGCCAGGGGTATCTTTGCCAACAAAGGTCTGTCTAGTCAAGGCTATGGTTTTTCCAGTAGTCATGTATGATGTGCAAGTTGAACTATAAAGAAAGCTGAGTGCCGAAGAATTGATGCTTTTGAACTGTGGTATTGGAGAAGACTCTTGAGAGTCCCTTGGACTGCAAGGAGATCCAACCAGACCATCCTAAAGGAGATCAGTCCTGGGTGTTCATTGGAAGGACTGATGCTGAAGCTGAAAATCCAATGCTTTGGCCACCTCATGTGAAGAGTTGACTCATTGGAAAAGACCATACTGCTGGGAAGGATTGAGGGCAGGAGGAGAAGGGGATGACGGAGGATGAGATGGTTGGATGGCATCACCGACTCAATGGACATGGGTTTGGGTAGACTCCGGGAGTTGGTGATGGATAGGGAGGCCTGGCATGCTGTGATTCATGGGGTCGCAGAGTCAGACATAGCTGAGTGACTGAACTGAACTGAGGGGTGTGTTAGGGGCACAGATGAGGAGTGCTTCAAGTTCTATAAGAGAAATGTTTTGCTTCCAGGGTTGAACTGCTATAAGCACAGCTGCTGATGTGTGCCTGGCTGAAGGATTGCTGCTGTGTGTCATGGGGCTGCCCCTTCAGCTGTCCACATAGGGCTTTTCCTCCTCTTGCATGCATGCTCAGTTGTTCAGTTGTGTTCAACTCTTTGCAGCCCCATGGACTGCAGCATACCAGGCCTCCCTGTCCATCACCAGCTCCTGGAGCTTGCAAAAATTCATGTCCATCGAGTTGATGATGCCATTCAACCCTCTCATCCTCTGTCATCCCCTTCTTCTCCTGCTTTCAATCTTTCCCAGCGTCAGGGTCTTTTCCAGTGAGTCAATTCTTCTCATCAGGTGGCCAAAGTATTGGAGTTTCAGCTTCAGCATTAGTCCTTCCAATGAACATACAAGACTGATTTCCTTTAGGATGGACTGGTTGGATCTCCTTGCAGTCCAAGGAACTCTCAAGAGTCTTCTCCAATACCACAGTTTAAAAGCATCATTTCTTTGGTGCTCAGCTTTCTTTATAGTTCAACTCACACATCCATACATGACTACTGGAAAAACCATAGCTTTGTCTAGATGGACCTTTGTTAGCAAAGTAATGCCTCTGCTTTTTAATATGCTATCTAGGTTGGTCATAGCTTTTCTTCCAAGGAGCAAACATCTTTTAATTTTATGGCTGTAGTCACCATCTGCACATCTGCAGTGATTTTGGAGACCAAAAAAATAAAGCCTGTCACTGTTTCCATTGTTTCTCCATCTGTTTGCCATGAAGTGATGGGACTGGATACCATGATCAGGACATGTACAGCCTTTGCTCAAATCTGACTTTATCTCAGACTGCCCTTGGAAATTGACTCCTCTGGAAAGGCTACTTAAGAAATGTGTAATGAGTTACTCCTCCCAAAGTTATATACATTCTCATAACAACTTTTCCCCAAACCATAAATCCTTTCAGACCTGCAAAGGAATAAGCCCATAATGCTGGAGCTTCCTAATGAGACCATCTTTGAAGGAAGAGAAAAAGATCTAGGGACCAGGTAGCTTCCACAGGGCCTCCTCTCAAGTCAACATCTTGTCCAGAGAAGCCCAGTGTCCACTTGCCTCATGCAGTCCTGCAGGTACCCACCGAGAATGTCCTGCTGCCAGTTGCTGGGGTCCCAGGTTCACTGCCCTGGGGTCAGTGAGGGTACAGCCCTTCTCTGCCCATAGAACTGATGCCCAAGGACAGCTTCTGTGAGCACATTTTGAGGGAGTGAGGCTCCCACCCCATGTGGGAAAACACCCATGACCAGTCACCTTCAACAGCAGTACTTCCCTGCCATTCCCTAAGGGGCTCAGTGTGCGTGTGTGTATGTGTGTGTTCTGTGCTGGCCGTGGCCCTGAGCCAGCTTCACCACGTGTGGAGCATCTGGCACATACCAGCCCTGCAAACACACTGATGTGATGCATTGATTGCTTTGAGTTAAAGGTTCTTGAAAAACAGCAGGTGCAAATGGAGCCCTCTGACCATTCTCCTTCCTGAAAGTAGGAGCTGAAACTGCCATGTGAGCGAGTCCTCCCTGTACATGAGGGGGGCACCCAAGAGAGACAGGCACACTTGGAAAAGTAAGCCCAGCTTCTTAGTGATGAAGCCACCCAGCATCCACTGCCCTGGCCCAAACCCAGTGGCCTTGTTGGGTTTTCACAATGCTCTGCTCTGTGTCCAGCCTGGTCTACAAGCGTTCAGCTCTAATTGCGTATTTGGGTCTTCACTTCCTTGGGAAGCCCTTGTATCACATAACACATACTAAATAATATTAAATAAATGTGAAGGTCTTTCTCTTGTTCATGTGTGTTTTGTTGGGAAGCCCCATCCAAGGACCTAGAAGGAGGTCCTCCCCTCCAAATGACCCTGGTCCTCAGCTCTGCCCCAGGGGGCACACACACCACCGCAGCCTGTTCCTGGCATTGTGCACCATCTCTGAGGGAAGAAGAGAGATGGTTTCAGTGCCCCCGCCTCGCCCACACCCCACCCCAGCAGGACTTCTGCAACAGGGAGCAGCTCAGGGTCTGGGCTCAGTCTGATGCCCTGCAGCCCTCTCACCTTCCCTCCATTTGCTGGGATAGCCTCTGTAGCCCTCACTGCTCCTCCATGCCACATGTCCACAGCTGTTTCATTGAACTTCCAGAACACATCCATGGTCTGCCCACTTCTCCCATCTCTGCTGCCAATGCTCTGGTCCAGGCCACCTCTGTGTTTCATCAGGATGATTGCACGCCCCCCAGCTGGGCTCTAGTGATACCCCCAGGCCCCATCATCTAAGCAGTGAGGTCAGATCACACCAGCTCTCTGCCTGAAATGCACCCCTCACACCCCGGCCGCAGGTCCCCTGCTGTCCCAAGACAGCACCTCCACCAGCATCTCCCAGCCGCCCGCACTTTGCACTTGCTCGTCTCTGTTTCCCCCTGAGATTCACTCTGTTTTGAACTTTGTGAAGAGTCATTTCCTCCTTGGTTGTTGAAAATGCCACCTCCCACCCCCACAGCTGGCAAGAGCCTATAGCAGTCTCTGCCCTCCTTCTCCTCCTGTTCTACCCTGTGGCACTAACCTTCATCCAACACATTCCACTCAGCGAAATGAGTGGGATCATTTCCAACTTCATGAACCAACATGGAAACCCTAGAAAAGCAAGGATGTCTGGGCGCCTTGCATTGCATTATCCCCACTGCCCAGGAAGACAAACCAACATTTAGTGAGTATTTATCAACTGACTGGTGGAATGGAAGGGCCTAACAGAGCCTAGCTCTCTCCCATTTCCCTGTGGACCAGCCTCCCAGCATCTGACTGTGTCCCCAGGGCTCCTGAAGCCACCAGTGGATACAGCTTGGTCCTGTGCTCTTGAGAAGCCAGCCTGCTTCATCCACCCAAGGACCCCATGCCTGCCGTGGCCATCTGTGATTGAGAGCAGCCATCAGGAGCGCTTCATCTTCCGTGGAAGCGATTCTATCAAAATAAATCTTCATCATTATCAGAAAAAGACATTAGGAGGAGGACATTCTGTTTCCTGAATTACCCAGGATTAGATTAACAAAGTTCATTTATTATTAAACTAAGCTACTATAAGGCAGGACCGGGTTACGCAACACTAAATGATTCAAACAGACTGTTAACCCATACATCCTCCAAAACACTCAAAATGAAAAACACAGTGAAACTCTTTTCAGAGAAATAAAAGAGGAGTATAGGAACCCTGCTGTGCTGCAGTCCATGGGATCACAAAGAGTCAGACACGACTGAGCAACTGAACTGACTGACTGATAGCAGCTGTATGGGCTTCCCCTATGGCTCTGTGGTAAAGAATCCGCCTGGCAATGCAGGAGACATGGGTTCAATCCTTGGGTCAGGAAGATCTTCTGGAGAAGAAAATGGCAATCCACTCCAGGATCCTTGCCTGGGAAATCCCATGGGCAGAGAAGCCTGGAGGGCTACAGTCCATGGGGTCACAAAGAGTTGGATTTGACTTAACAACTGAGCCTGCACGCATATAGCTGCCATATGCTTAAAACCCTAAAATTAATCTATGACTTTTTAAAGTAAATCTCCTCCACATAAGGGCATAAAATGGGGGAAACTGCAAAGCCTCAGAAATGCAGTTGTGTTCATCTTTCCTCCATGACAGGGGTTCCCTCGGGGCTCAGCTGGTAAAGAATCCTCCTGCAATGTGGGAGACCTGGGTTTGATCCCTGGGTCAGGAAGATCCCTGGAAGAGGGCATGGCAACCCATTCCAGTATTCTCGCCTGGAGAAACCCCAAGGACAGATGAACCTAGCGGACTGCAGTCCGTGGGGTCACAAAGAGCTGGACATGACTGAGTCATTAAGCACAGCACCCTTGATAACTAAACATGCTGGAACTTGCCACAGGAAAGGGAACTGTCGATTATCCATTCCTCCTGCCAGGCAAGACTGTAGATCCCCCTTCAGTGCATGGGTGCCTATTATAGGCTGCAGTGGCATCAGCTATAACACATAAAAATCAGCAGCATTTAGTAAGGCCTGACCATCACCGGACTGTCAGGCATCCTTATACGGCTAAAGGAAGCCCTGTTTATCTAAAGAGAGAGAGAGACTGTACATAGTTGGACTATAAGAGGAAACAGCCATTGAGCGGTGACCCTACACAGTGACCACTGGCATGCTGAAGGCATCACTGAGAAGATCCCACACAGAGAAGGCTGCCCCCACACCGAGCATGGACCTCACTGCAGGCAGGTGCCCACTCCTGCCCTGCACTCTTTTGACTTCATGTGACTGAGGATTCCACCATTTACACAACCCCCACCAGCATAAACCAAACTTCCACAAGCAAAAACAAGCTTTGGAAAGTGAAGCTCAGTAAGTGGCCTCCATCTGAAATGTTACTGCTGGAAAGAAGCAAGTCTAACTTCTCAACTGACTCCAGTTTTTAGAAAAGACCCTGATTCTGGGACAGATTGAAGGCAAGAGGAGAAGGTGATGACAGAGGATGAGATGGTTGGATGGCATCACTGATAGACAGACAGATAGATAGATGATAAATAGATAGGATGGACAGCTAAATAAATATATATGGAGGATGAATGAATGGTTGGACAAATGGATTGAATAGATAAGTATGTAGATAGATAGATGAAGATAGATGATTGATAGCTAGATGATAGATAAGTAGGTAGATAGATAGAAAGATAGAACATAGATGATAAACAGATAGGATGGACATATCAATACATATGGAGGATGGATAGATGGTTAGATGAGTGGATTGAATAGATAAGTAATTAGATGGTAGATAGACAGACAGACAGGCATAGATGGACAGGAAGGTAAGTGGGCAGATAGGTAGAGCATAAGGAGAAACATTTACCTGGCAGAACTAGAAGGACGCCAGAGCCCTGCCAGCACTCCCATCCTCCAAGTGACAATTCTCACCTCTCTTCGCATATGTCCTGTGTCTGTATTTGTATTTCTGAGCCAAATCCCCATCCTTACCTTTCCCATATCACCCTACCCTACCACCAGGTCTTTAAACTTCATATTTTACAACCTCTTTGTTCCTCAAGACCCTGTTTAAGACAAGTCTTTCTCTTCACCTGCAAGCATAATTATGTATCTTTTTCCTGATCCTTGATACTCTGCAAATATTTCTATCAAGGCAATGAGCATATTCACTTACAATTATAAATAAAATTTCATATATTTAGGAGATGTACTGGATGAAGCATGACATTAGGTTAATGATTTAATAGGTATGGTTCATGCCGTATTTGATCATTTTGCACACACTCATTCCCAGGATACCGACATTAACCACACAACTTGCTCTACATGTTACATGGGAGTGTTCTTGGAAAACCTCACATCTGTGCCTGTGTCTATGTAACTTGTTTTAAATTCATTAGGTAACCATTCACTATGAACTCATTATATGTTGCTGCAATTTGCATGTTTTTAGACAGACTGAAAGCAAAGCTTATTTTATTCACTTTTTAATCTTTAAAAAGCCTGGCATAAAGAGAGTGTCTCACGTGTTTGATATGTACCGTGGAAACCTAAAGATCATTTGAAGATCTGAGAATTCAGTTTGACCTAAGACAACCCGGGAGTTACTTACTGCCCGTGAAATGCCCTCCTTTGTTTGATAGCAAAGGCAATTTCCCACATCCCTGAAATACTATTTGATAGTATCTTAAATCTTCCTCTCTCTCTCTCTCTCTCTCCCTCTATATATATATATATGTGTGTGTGTGTGTGTGTGTATATATATATATATATATATATATATAAAAAACATGCAAATGTAATAGCCTTCCATGTCGTTTGATAATAGAGGTGTATCGAGGGGATTCTATGAGACTTATCACACTAGCTGCATATTTCAAGTATCTAGTAACAAAAGTGAACAGAGAACTTGCTCTCATGACACCTGTATGTCAGGCTGAAATTCCTCAAAAGCTAACTAACAAGTTATTTAGCTATCTATGTTAAAGTGTGTGAGTGATGATCAGATGGCATTTTACCCAAAGGTATGTTTCAAGAAGAAAACTCCTTGGGAAAGTTCTAAACAAGTCACAATATTCAAGGATCTGGACAATCAGATCCTCCTTCCCAGCCCTATAGATGGTCCTGCAGGGAGAGGTGTGCCTGCCAGCCCAGACACCACCCCCCTTCAGGAACACGGTGCCTACACCCTTTCACATGGGGACATGAGGGGTGGGGAGCTGGCACCTCCTGGCTGTGCAGAATTCCTCCTGGGTCTGCCTGACATGTCGGCTCCATTCACTCCTAGAGAAGGCACCTGTCATGTGTCAGCTGCAAGCTCCCGAGGGCTCGTCTTCAACTTAAAGCTTGGTAGAGGTGAGAAGAGAGAATTCCCGAGACAGAGCAACTCAGCCCAAGTTTTGAGACAAGTATTTGGCCTGTAAGGTCCACATAGCTGAGTGTGAGTGTCAGGGGGTGACTCAGAGATAACAGTCAAGCCCCCCAGGAAATGTCGAACCCTGGACAGCAGCAGGAAGCTGCAGAGGATGCCAAGACTCGGCACTGATGAGAATGCTGCTGGGGCCATGGCCCACAGAACCACCTTTCCAAAGCACTCTCCATTCTTGGGCAAGTCTCGAAATAAGCTTCCCACTATGCTCTGGTTGAGAGGGAAAACTACTGGGCCTGACTATCTGTGGTTACCCTGAGGTGCTCAGTGCTCAGAGAGCAAGGGGTTGGGAACTGCTTTCCGGCTCTGCTCCATGTCGTCTCCCCAAGCAACTGTCTTTCCTTGAGAAGCAGGCGAGCACACAGGCCTCACCTAAGAACTGGGCATGCTTGTGTGTTTGCACCTGTACAGAACAGCCTGGGGCTGCCCTCCTGCACACGGCGGGTGGTGGGGGCAGCCTGGACCCAGCTGCTGGAAGGCATAGAACAGAGTCAGGCCAACTGTGAACATCTTCCAAACAGCTTCTCCCCAAACCCACTGGCCATTGTAACCAACTGTCAATCAAGTAACCTCGTGAGGGGCCACCTGAGCTCACTGACTCCATGATTTAGAGGAAATCACCAAATATATTTCATTAAAATCTAAAATGGCCCAAGCCGTAGCACTAACAATAACAATAATCCCAGCTCACTTTTACTGAGGTTTTATCTTTCTTCTGGTGTGCTTCCAAATTTTTCACATTTGCCAGTCCATCAACCTCTCAATAACCCGATACTAGTTTTTTTTGTGTGTGTGTACATGCTAAGTTGCTTCAGTTGTGTTCGACTCTTTGTGACCCCATAGATTGTAGCCCGCCAGGTTCTTCTGTCCATGGGATTCTCTAGGCAAGAATACTGGAGTGGGTTGCCATGCCCTCCTCCAGGGGATCTTCCCAACCCAGGGACTGAACCCATGTCTCTTACATATCCTACATTGGGAAGTGGGAACTTTACCACTAGGACCACCTGGAAAGCCCATTAGCTTTTTAGGGCTGCCCTAACAAAGTATGGCAGACTCAGTGACTAAGCAGAGACTTAGCGTCTCAGGGTTCCAAGGCCTGTAGTCTGAGATCACAGCAACAGCAGGGTGGGTGATCTGGGCCTACAGACTCATCACTTCAATCTTTGCCTGCATCTTCATGTGAGGTTTTTCCTGTCTGCTTCCAAATTTCCCCCTTTTATAATGACACTGGTCATACTGGATCAGGGGCCACCCTACTGACCTCATTTTAGCTTGATGATATCTTCAAAGACCCTGTCTCCAAATAAGGCCACATTCTGAGAACTTTGACATATGAATCTGGGGTCAGTTCAGTTCAGTCACTCAGTCTTGTCTGACTCTTTGCAGCTCCATGCAGCACATCAGGCTTCCCTGCCCTTCACCAACTTCCAGAACTTGCTCAAACTCATGACCATCAAATTGGTGATGCCATCCAACCATCTCATGCTCTGTCTCCCCTTCTCTTCCTGCCTTCAATCTTTCCCAGCATCAGGGTCTTTTCAAATGAGTCAGGTTTTCGAATCAGGTGGCCAAAGTATTGGAGTTTCAGCTTAAGCCCAGTGAATATTCAATACTGATTTCCTTTAGGATGGACTGGTTGGATTTCCTTGTAGTCCAAGAGACTATCAAGAGTCTTCTCCAACACCATGGTTCAAAAGCATCAGTTCTTCAGCAGTCAGTTTTCTTTTCTTTTTTTTTTTTTTTTTTAACTGATGAGTCTTTTAACAGAAAAACAAACGTGTAACAGTAGCAACACTCTCTCTGGCGATCCAGATGGCGCTGGGCTTCAGTTCTTAACTTTAGGAGGTGGCCCGTACACACCCACGACCACAGCATGGTCTCTTTCGTATGGTTCTAGGGTCAGCTGCTCCTGGGGTTTCATGTTCTCTTGTTGCATCTTTTTCACTTCAGAGGCAAAGACGGCCTCCGCGGAGGCTGTGGAGTCAATGCAATTAGCCTTAATGGAAATCACAAAGTGGCCTCCATTACGCAGGAAGGTGTGGGCATTCAGGGCTACAATCCGGGTCTGGTCTGGCTGGGCCACATCAGCAAAGATCACATCCACCATTGCAATAAGCATGCGGTATTTGTGTGGGTGCCGAGCATCTTCAATGACAGGGATAATGTTGGTCTGCTTCTTGGCCAAGTTAATGAGGTCACGGCCAGAACGGTGGGAGAACTCAACCGCATAGACCAGATCGTCCGGGCCGACGATATCAGAGACGTGGGAGACGGTGGTGCCCGAGGCAGCCCCGACGTAGAGCACCTTGGCCCCTGGCTTGATGTGGATCTGGTCCACCCCACCCAGGATCGCTGCTGCCAGCTTGGAACGGAAGGGGTTCCAGGCACGGTACTCAATTTTGTCATCTCCCTCCGAAATCGAGACTCTCTTCTCTCCATAAATGGATTCCCCAGGGACCAGGTTCTTGGTGACCAGCGCATCTTCCTTTCCTCGACAAATGAAGACTCCTTCATGCCGGTGGGGCTCTACCATCACATTCTTCCCCGAAGGGTTTCCTTTCTTTCCTCCCCGACCACGACCCCGGTTGCCACCAGACTGGAACCCGCCACCTCTTCCTCCCCCTCCTCGTCCACGGCCCCTGAAGCCTCCTCCACCGCCGCCGCCGCCGCGACCTCGGCCCCCACCGAAGCCTCCTCGGCCCCCGCCAAAGCCTCCACGGCCGCCACCGCGACCTCCGCGGTCACCAAAGCCACCACAGCCACCGAAGCCACCCCCGCGGGGGCTGAACCCTGGTTTCATAGCGAGCGCGGAGCCACGCGGCTCAGGAATCGGCAGCTTCCCGGGCTCCACGCGACTCAGCACTCAGTTTTCTTAATAGTCCATCGCTCACATCCATACATGACTATTGGAAAAACCATAGCTATTATTAGATGGACCTTTGTTGGCAAAGTAATGTCTCTGCTTTTTAATATGCTGTCTAGGTTGGTCATAGCTTTTCTTCCAAAGGGCAAGCATCTTTTAATTTCGTGGCTGCAGTTACCATCTGCAGTGATTTTGGAGCCCCCCAAAATAAAGTCAGCCACTGTTTCTACTGTTTCCCCATCTATTTGCCATGAAGTGATGGGACAGGATGACATGATCTTAGTTTTTTGAATGTTGAGCTTTAAGCCAGCTTTTTCACTCTCCTCTTTCACTTTCATCAAGAGGCTCTTTAATTCTTCTGTGCTTTCTGCCAGGAGGGTGGTATCATCTGCTGTTATTGGTATTTCTTCTGGCAATCTGGATTCCAACCCATATCAAAGCTTATGAGATAAATTCTAAAATTGCTCCCAGTCTGCAGGTGTGGAGACTGAGGCACCAAGAAGTCCTGCAGCTTCTCCATTTAACAGATAATGAAGTGGCAGAGGTGGTGCACCAGTCTGGCTAAACTATACACTTGGTTCTACTCTCTCCCAACCCTTTGTTGGTCTAGGGATTAGGATTTTCGAAAATTGGCCAAGAGTTAGAAAAGGTTTATCCCAGCTAAATTTATAATATTTTGCCATTAAAGTTAGAGAAAATAAACTGAGGCTGTTTGAAGATTTTAAACTTATTATAACATTGGGCTCATTTAATACTATTTTTATGTTCCCAAAGATCAAGGGCAAGAGGAGAAGGAGGCAACAGAGGATAAGATGATTGGATGGCATCACCCACACAATGGACATGAGTCTGAGCAAGCTCTGGGAGTTGGTGATGGACAGGGAGGCCTGGCGTGCTGTGGTCCATGGGGGCACAAAGAGTCAGACATGACTGAGTGACTGAACACACACACATGCACACTGGACCCCATAGTAAACACTTTAGAATGGTTATTAAATTTGAATATCTCTTATAGAAATGAATATGTATCATTGAAAGGGCTGTAGTCACTTCCTCTTTGTCTTTCCCCTGTCTCCATTCTTTCTTTGTTTCTTTCTAGAATATCTTTAAAGTGTAAGAGTCTGGCCAATTTCATATATTCTATTTCTGGAGCTTAGACATAATTAACAGATGCACAAATTTGCTGTTTTACTAATTCATTTATGCCAACTTGGGGTAAACACGGAGGAAAAATGAAGCAGTAAGAAACACTAGGGACTATCTTTAAAGCTGTGTAAGAGAAACTGTTCTCTGATGTTTGGGGTAAATTCTCCTGTTGCATCTATAATTCCCACTGAGAAGAAAGGGCCTGCTGACTCCTCATGAGTTTTTCAGTTTTTTTGAACGTTGTTCTGAGTATCATTCAGTAACCCAGTGGGTCCACAGGGTCAAGGAGTAATGGAATTTCTGCCAGTTGCAGAGTGATATTCACTTTCCCCCTTTTACATGACCTCCTTGTATTTTACTGCATTTTCAGAGCATCTTACCACTCTGAACTGATGCAACGCTTGTCTGAGGAAGCAGGCAGTCTATGTTTTGCATATAAATTGGGGTACCTGTAGCTTGCATTCCTTTGGATGCTCTCTGAAAAGGGAAATTCTATTTTTAGGCAGTGTTGTGAGAGAGCCACCCACTCCATCTCTGTTACAGGCCAGAGACAAATTACAGAGTTATTTAGAGAGAGGCAAAGACATTCCCGAGATCAGAATGAAGGGGATTGCAGGAAGGCTTCTGACTTTAGATCTCAATGTGAGCATTTGCTGTGCTGATCAAGCCCTTCATTTTTCCAGCCTCTGAAGGGAGATGGACGCTTTATATCTTCCACGGTTTCTCTCATCCATGACTCTCAAAATGGAGGCAGAAGTGGAGATGATGGACTTAAGCAAACCTGCCTTCCACTCGCTGAGACGTTTTTCCAGCCAGAGTCACAGCTCTGAGGACCTGTGAAGAGGTTTCACATATGTGGTCCTGTGCTGAAAAGACAGCACTGCCAGGTCACCATGTTTGGTTGGTTATAATTTTGGCTTTTATCCCATCCCTGCCCCACCCATGCATCCATATCACATATTCACCCAGGTCATTTCCTTATTCCTCCTGCCATTTCTTTCTCAATCACTTCTTATCAGATTACATACAATTCAATTACTCAACAGAATTCGCCAGGCTCACAAACGTCTTCACTGCTTGCACTGAGTGGAGCCAGGGAGCAAAGTGAATCAGATACTTCTCAGAAGCTCATAAGAGGCAGTTGATTTATTCTAATGTATAATCTCTTTCCGATGGGAGCAACCATCTTTTTCCAATTACTGATCTAATTGCAGTGACTCACAAAATGGGAACTTCATATAGATGTGAATGAGAATCATTTTAAAGGATTATCATAATAGTGTATTTAGTAATAAAAATATTGAAATATTTAAGAGTGGTTCACTGGATACAAAACAGAATCTAATTTCATAACTTTAACTTATAATCTCGTTAAACAGTTACTCTAATGTTATCCCCTAAAGTTACAAGCAGCTGTGGATGGTCAGATTTAATCATCTAATGCTTTTTCCTTGAATAGGATATAACCTGTGTCTGTCCTTTGCCTACTGGTAGGCCCCTAAATAGCATCCACTGGAAAGTAAAATTTCATATTAATGATGTTACTCATTAACATACAATTTTAAAATAAATGCTATTTTAAATATGCAAATACACGGGTTAGAGGACTTCCTCCAAGACAGAGCAGAAGACACACATCTTGACAGCCAATTGAACGGCCCACTCCATGAGAAAATGTCATGAAAACCCTCTCAAGTTGGTGCACACCACAGTGAGAAATGAAGGAAACATTTTACCCCTCACGCTTCCTCCAGCCTAAGTCAGCTCACACAGAAAGGACAAAACCGACATCGTGCATGATGAAGTCAGCTGTTCCAAACACTTGATACCTCCTTTCTGGATAACTGATGCTTGGTTGGCAATGGACCTGGAAAAAGTAATAGGAAAAAAAAGGGAGTTGGGGGAGAGTGGATACATGTGTATATGTGTCTGAGTCCTTTCACTCTTCACCTGAAACTATCACAGCACTGTTTATTAACTGGCTATACTCCAATACAAAATAAAAAGCTTAAAAAAATAAGGCATTGTTTAAAAAAAGAGTTAGATCTGCTCTTAATCAACTTCATGGTTTTGCCTGATCTTTAAATATGCATTTTGTTATTTTGTTTTCTTTCATGTTGATAAATAGACAGTATCTGCATAAGAAAAAATAAATATCATTCATTTTTCTTCCTTAATGAATCTGTGGTTTTGTATTTTGTAATCCCTAAAGAAGGAGAACCAAATGGTCATAAGATATGTTTTCATTCTGTGTTTTAAACATGACATGTCACACTTTTCATGATCTAAATAACCATCTTCCAAACATGAGTGATAGCAAAGGTACAAAAAAATGCAGTGTTTGAAGTTGCCAGATTTTAGAAGCTGTGTTAAGATTCACTTGTAATTTCCTAAGATTTCACTCTGACGTCAGGAGTTTGGGATAACTGAGTTTGAAAGGCAGTTCTCCAGGCTTTCTGCATGGAGAGGGTCATAGGGGAGGTCAAGTTGCTAACATCATGCAGAAACCAACAATACATCCATGACATCTCCTCAAACATTTGTGGAAAATGTCTTCTGATGGAATCTCTACTTGAGTGCACGTGTTTCTGATCCACAGACAACCACAGTTGCCATGGTACACTTTCCCATCATGCTCAAGGGCCTTTGTACACAAAACCAGGCCCTATTTTGCAGGCAATCCAAAGCTTCTCTGTTCAATGCTGCCAGCTGACATTCTCTAAGTCATTAGCTTGTCTGGGTCAAACACATCTCATTGACTTGGAAGCTCCTTCGCCATCAGAGGCCAGTCCCTTTTCAACTGTGCGCCATCATTACAAGTTTTCCTGGGTAATTATTTTCTGACCCTTGACTCATGAGTCTCTGTAGTCAATGATGGAGAGGAACTTTGTTACCAATATTAGGTGATTTATTTATATTGTCCTCAGGGTCGAGAGCCATGATGGTTTCCTGGTTAACCTTTGGATTTTTAAGAATGTGATTTATGTCTGATGTTTTTGTGCAGTTGAGGCCTTGAGCTGGATGCTTCCTTGGGTTTGTGTTGAATCCATGTATGAATCAGAGGCATAGGTCTGTGGCTAATGCTGCCCTGGCTCCGATGCTGGAGTTCAAAGTAAACCAGGACCTCTCACATGAGGGAGCTCACCTGTGCTTCCTTCTGTGGGGGCTGGGTTCTGTCAGCAAGAAATGGGGAGGCCCTTGAAACTCCCCACAGAGATCATCAGTGTCAGAAGTGAGATTAAAGCAGGGCTAAAGGTTCGTATCATAAAGGGAAATACACTTTTTTCTTTTCCTTTCTGTTTTTAATAACTATATGAGCTGATAGATGTTAAACTTCCTATAGTAATCATTCCACAATATATGCAAATAGTCATTATGCTGTACACTGTAGACTTAACAATGATGTTTGAATATGTATTCACATGTTCAGTTCAGTTCCATCGCTCAGTCATGTCTGACTCTTTGCGACCCCATGAACTGCAGCACACCAGGCCTCCCTGTCCATCACCAACTCCCAGAGTCTACCCAAACCCATGTCCATCAAGTTCGTGATGCCATCCAGCCATCTCATCCTCTGTCATCCCCTTCTCCTCCTGCCCCCAATCCTTCCCAGCATCAGGGTCTTTTCCAATGAGTCAACTCTTCGCATGATGTGGCCAAAGTATTGGAGTTTCAGCTTCAACATCAGTCCTTCCAGTGAACACCCAGGACTGATCTCCTTTAGGATGGACTGGTATTCACATGATTTCTACCTTAAAACAAGTAGTGGAGAAGGACTGCTAGCTGTTTCTCTGCTTCCCTTTCTCACTCCTTCCTGCACTCATGTCTCAGGATGGAATAGTCCTGCCCTCACCGCTCCAGCCTTGCCAGGGTCCCCAGGCAGGGCCGCTGGCCACTGGCCTCACTGGTCCTATGGCAGTTATGTGTCCTTCCAGTCACTGCCCTTCAGTCCACAGCCACTGTCCACTTGGCTGTGTCTAAAAGGACCCTTACTGCTCTGCATGCCATGTGGAGACTGAAGTTGAATTTTATCAGATACTAAAGGAAACAAGCTTTGTTTCAGCCTGGATAACCCCCGAAGGGACTGGCAGCAATGAGTTAATATCTTTAAACCTTCAAGTTCACCTTTACTTAGATTTTCCATTTTAAATTGTTCTCAAAGACCCTATTTTCTCTCTCTAAGCATATTATTTCTTCTATTGATCCATCCTTCCCTGAAACCTAATACAAAAGTGACTGATACCTAATCACAGGGCTGATAGTGTAAGAAGTTTCAGTTATTTGTAAAGATCTTCGAAGATAAATTATTCATTTGATAAATAATTAATTCATACTCAATTATTATGCATAATTATCTTTGATAAGCTTTCAATTGATGCTTTATAGGTGTCTACTGGTGACACACATACCTGGATCTATAGGCAGTTTTATTGTAATCCCAGTGGGAGACATAGTAGCTCATGCTTATTTGTTGGAAGTATTGAAAACCAACTTGAATTCCATCTCTCTTTCAAGAGGTAATTTTCTTTTTTTTTCAGTATTTTATTTTGTTTATTTTTATTTAATTCTTATTGGAATATAGTTGATTTACAATGTTATGTTAGTTTCTGCTGTATAGCTAAGTGAATCAGTTTGTATATCTATGTATACTTATACATATATCCACCCTTCTTTACATTCTATTCCCATTTAGGTCATTACAGAGTATTGAATTGAGTTCCCTGTGCTGTACAGTAGATGCTTATTATCTATTTTGTATACAGTAGTGTGTATATTTCAATTCCAATTTTCCAATTTATCCCTCCCCCCTTTCCCCTGGTAACCTTAAGTCTGTTCTGTACATCCATGCCTCTATTTCTGTTTTGTAAATAGGTTCATTTGTACCTTTTTAGATTCCATATATAAGCAATATCATGTACTATTGTAACTTTCTAGGCTTTCTGGAAAAGAGAGAAGCTCAGGAATACTTATGCTTTCCTGGGAGAGTTTCTTCCCAGGAAGAAGAATTCTTCTTCTCTAAAATTAAGGAATCTACCCACTGGTCATTGAGACAAATGTAGACATCCAGTGGTGAAGTTAAAATAATATAGGACTGTTTATTATTGAAAAACATAATGAATTACATACCATGGCAAGTTAACAGAAGACTTGACAGGAAGGGAGGAAGAAAGGAGGGCAAGATGAAAAGGAAGGTGGGAGGAAGAGAAAAAGGAGGAAGGAATGGAGGAAGGCAACATCCTAGGGGCCACTGTGAAGTTTATGCCAAAAAGGAAGTAGGAAGGGTCTCTAGCTTCACTAAGAAAATGTTGTACATGAAAGGGAGACATTCTTACAGATACACCAAACTGACACTAAAATATCGACACTCAGGTTTGGGTGGGTGATTGGGATCAGAGGTTTTAGTCACATGGTGGCTGAAGTAATGTGTGAACAAACACTTGCCCAGTGGAAAAGGCACAGAGATACAGCAAAGGGTCACCAGATGCTGGGCCATGGAGAGAAGGCGCTTTCAAGCACCAGGAGTGAAAGTTCACTGGGGACACGGTGCTGATGTCACATGTAATGGAAGTGACCAGGGCACATCTGACTACAAGCCGTCTACCTCCATGTGCAGAAAATTCAGCGTATTGTTTTAAGTACATTACTAAAACTAACTTTGGCTGATTAATAGGGTTAAAGAACTCCTACCAAAGGTGTAAACATGATGATTTTTGACTGCTTCCTTGAGTAGCAAGCTACGGTACACTCCTTAACCACAGACTCCTTTTGCCAGAAATATCCATTGAACATGACTAATGAACAGAGATATTCAAGGTCTGGAGATGGTGGGTCCACTCAGGAAAGTTGTTTTTTTTTTCTTGGTTCAAATATATTTTTTGTCAAATCTAGTAAAACATATGCACTTTGATACAAATATATTTGTTAGGTATTACTTCTCTAAAAAACTGAAAATTTAATTGTAAGTTTAAAATAGACTTCAAAAGGGATGGAACATGATTAGAAAACTCAAAAGCAGTGAAATTTTATCAACTGTCCTCAGAAAAGACTTTTTTTTAATCTCAGAAAATAAGTTGGTCTGTTTCTACAAATGAGCCTTTGTAGAGCAGATATGATTCACTTATTTATTCTAAATACATTGAGATTGTCTGCCTTTTTAATGCTTTTTATCTTTGTTTTTATTCAACTTTCAGAGAGCATTAAGAATATTTTATGCATTCTTGTGTGGATCAAATACCAATTGATCAAATGTACATCTGAGGAAGTAAACTAATTTCTGCTTGAAATGAATAAAAAATACTCACTTTGTTCCATTTTATTATTTATTTCCTAAGTAAAATCAGGTACACAGAAAAAAACTCACCTGGTAACTGTTTGCTTACGATGTGCAAATATTGTAGTGTCAACACAGACACACACACACACAATTCAAAATTCTATGAGGATAAGAAACTTCACTGATCTGTTCTCAGTGCCTAGTATGTAGTAGATGCTCAATAAACACTTTTGAAACAATAAACTAAAAATGAATGAACAAATATTATCATAATCTACTAATGGATTCTGAGCTTTCTGTCTGAGTGTATGTCTGTGTCCAAAATTTTCAGTGATGGGCAAGTTTTCCTTATGCATATTTCAACTAGGCTGCAGAGGACACACTAAGGCAAAACACATCATTATTCATTAAATGGCCCAACAGCGCCACTGGAAGCACCCTAAATACTGGGCCCTTCATGCCATTATCAAGCCCAACTTCCTAAGACGGGTTTTCAGCATCTGGAATTATTACTGTAAAAAGTTAAGGAGGGGCTGAACAAGGTTTTCCACTATGCACTTAGACATAAGCCCAAGCAGAGCTGAGAGATATGTGTGACTCTGGCACAGACCATATAATTGATTGGGAAGCTTGTTGAGTCAAGGTCTTTTCTTAGTACTAGAAATTTGAGAGTGAAAAGCATACGATAACCAAAAAAGTGCATGCTCTAGCCACACTATAAAGAAGAAAAAATGGTTAGATTCAAGCTGGATTCAACTACACTGACATTCTTCTGGTTACTTGTTTTCAGTAACATCTGGGACTACTCATTTTATTTAGCTTTAAAGAAAATCCTTCATCAACTGTGGC
This sequence comes from Antilocapra americana, assembly GCA_007570785.1. Taxonomy (NCBI): domain Eukaryota; kingdom Metazoa; phylum Chordata; class Mammalia; order Artiodactyla; family Antilocapridae; genus Antilocapra; species Antilocapra americana. The sequence continues at coordinate 16,795,998 of ML660204.1, forward strand.
ATGAGGTTTTAAAAGCGTTATCATCTGCCATACACCCTCTTTCGGCAGCTATCGTGCTCCAGGTGTTCTACATTTTGGGACTGTGCTCATGAGGGAAGCAACAAAGTCTATGCTGTCTAAGGGCTTTTCCTTCAAATCAAGAAAGGTAGGAAGTAAGCTGATGTGCGCATAAGGGCACATTTACCTGCTTTGAGTGTAAAAGATAGGGGGCAATGGTTCAGATTAACTAGCTTCTTAGACCTGGAAATTTAGTCTTGATTAGGTGGTAAGTCCCTCACTACCTTGTTTAGACATCTCACAACCAAGATGCTGAGAACCCAGTGTTGTAATATAGGGAGACCTTATCCTGTAACTTCTCAGCGCAAGGAAGATGAATGTCAAAGTTATGTAAACGGCAGGAATATTTAGACAAAATATGTAAATTTCTCCGTTAAGAATAGAATGTTGATTTTATAGCTCTTAGAAGTTCTCATTAGGACTTTCCTGGAGGTCTAGTGGTTAACATTCCAAGCTCCCAGTGCTGGGAGTCCGGATTTTATCCCTGGTCAGGGAACTAAGCCCCACATGCCACAGCTAAAGATCCCACATGCCACAACTAAGACCCAATGCAGCCAAATAAGTTTAAAAGAAAAGTTCTCATCACAAGAAAAAACCTGCAACTATGCATAGGGAAGGGTGTTAACCAGACTTGTGATCATTTCACAGAGTGCATAAATACTTAGTCATTGCACTATATACCTGAAATTGATATAATGTCATATGTCAATTATATCTCAACAACAGGAAAAAAAAATAGCACTGGTATAGGTAGTTGAGATCAAAGAGATCAAATCAGTCAATCCTAAAGGAAAATCAGTCAATCCTAAAGGAAAATCAGTCTTGAATATTCATTGGAAGGACTGATGCTGAAACTCCAATATTTTGGAGTTTCACATCCACCTGATGTGAAGGGCCGACTCATTGGAAAAGACCCTGATGTTGGGAAAGATTGAAGGTAGGAAGAGAAGGGGACGACAGAGGACGAGGTGGTTGGAGGGCATCACAGACTCAATGAACATGAGTTTGAGCAAACTCTGGGAGATAGTGAAGGACAGGGAAGCCTGGCATGCTGCAGTCCATGGGGTCACAGAGAGTCAAATGCAGCTGAGTGACTGAACAACAACATAGATAATTGAAGTACTTAAAGAATATGTTTGCAATGGGATGGCTTGAGAGTAAATTCTGAATGTAATACTCTGTAAATCATCTAGACAATTTACTCCTATTTTCTTACTCTTGCTGGATGATGGTCTAAAACTACTCAGCTGGTACATGAAGAAAATATTTAAATTGAGGAAGCGGAATAGGATGGAAGAGAGTAGAGTTAAATTGAGTAAGGAGCTCAAAATAATATGATGGATGGCACTTTAAATATTTATTGAACCAGGGAGATAAGTACTTCTACCAGTTTGAAACTGATTAGTGCTAGACGTTTCTTCCTAGTTTAATTATTTTTTGAGGCAGGAACCAATTCTTTCCTCTTGCTATTTTCAAGCATCTCCAATTCTATACACTGCAGTATTCAACTCCCTCACCAATTCTCTCTCCCCATAGCTCCTGGAGAAAGAGATTAGCAGTTTTTCTTTTCATAATAAAACTTATTAGTGACTTTCAACAATTTCAATTACTTCAATTTTGACTATTATTTTCTTAATTAAAAACATAAACAGAGCAGGAGTAATTAGACATGACAAAATAAATACAATAGATCTCTGAGGGAAATAACAAAGTGAACAATTTTAAATAATATTCAAGTTAATCCATTTCTCTGAAAAATGTTTTATCCTAACACTTTTCCTCATATCAACAACTGTATGCTTACTTTTACTAATCGGTACTGCCATGCTTAAACCTGGATTTGGGGTTGGAAGGATCTGGGTCAGTTGTTTAAAACTCCAAAGCATACATTTTCATTTAAGCCAAGGGGTCCTGTCCTGGCTTCTTACAAGTAGCATCATTAGATAAAATATCAGTTAAAATGGAAATGGGAGCCTAGGTGGAGATTCTGGGACCTGAACACCCACTCTAAGAAAATGCAGCTAAACTGCAATACCTGTAATCTCCTACGCATTTTTGAAGAAACACAGGAAATCATTTTCAAATATTGAAAACTTGAGATGAATGAATGAACAAAAGAACAGAAATGTGGATATCTTTTCAAGTACATTAAACAAATGGAGATGAAAGAAAGTTTGAGTTTTGGCCAATGATGCCTTTGAACTTTATTTCAAGATGTTTTGTGTCAGAGGTCAGCAGGCTGGTCTTCATCCCTCTGCTATGCATGGAAGTGGGAACCCAAGACCTCCTCCCAGGAGGTGCTAGCTGGATTGCAGCATGGTTCCTGGACAACCATGATGATGGAGCACCATCCACAGTCATTCAATACCCCTGAAATGGTGCCAGAAAGAGAACACCAGTGAAAGCCAGAGTAGCACTGCCCTCTGAGGAGGAGTGGGTTCATGGGCCTTGGCAGAACTTTCTGGAAATACCACTTGAAACAGCTGTTATCTTTCCTCTACACATGTTTACTAACTGCCTGTCTCCCTCGCATCACCCTTGGGTGATGGAAATCTAGAAGAACAGCACATTTTCTTAAGAGTCCCATTCATACATGTGAGTTTAGACTTACTGTTTCTCAGCAGAGCCAAGAAAAATGATACTGTGAAAGACTCAAAGCATATAGATGATGTGTTGACATTCTCATTGCTAACATTATGTTTCTTTAAGTCACTTCCTGCTTAATGGAGCTGATTTTCTTAGAAACTGTTGGGAGGCTCTGGACATCAGCATGGTTACACTGGTAAAACTGAATTAGAGCCAGTTTCCCGACTGGGTTCAGATCCGTAATTGAAAAAGCATTTGCCATGTAAGTAACTTGATCCAAGGGGTTTAATCTCTTTGGACTTGAACTTCTTCATTTGTGAAGACAAACTGATTTAATAAATCCAAGGCATGTGGAACATCTTGCATTTGCCTCAGCTATTTTTTTAAATGATTTTACTTAGTTTTGGTTACAGTGGGTCTTTGTTGCTACCTGCGGGTTTTTCCCTAGTTGTGGCGAGCAAGGGCTACTCTCTAGTTGTGGTGTGCATTCTTCTCATTGTGGGGGCTTCTCTTGTTGCAGAGCATAGCCTGTAGGGTGTGCGGGCTTCAGTACTTGCAGCTCGCAGGCTTAGTTGCTCTGTGGCACGTGGGATCTTCCCAGACCAGGGATCGAATCCATGTGCCCATTGGCAGGCAGATTCTTTACCACTGGACCACCAGAGAAGTCCTGCTCAGGTTATTGATACATTCATTTTGATTGGTGTTTGAAGGCAGGATCAATAAAGTTCTTGAGAAAATAGTTCCTAACCTAAATTATAAATCATCGGTATAAGCTTTCCCTTCCTGCAAAAAAATTGTCCAGTAAGATATTAAGCAAATACTAGAGGTATTTGTTCTTAGAGACTACTCTTTGAGAGCATACTGGGCCTTCATGATGCTTCAGGACCCAGCCAACACCATTCTGAAGTGTCCAGAGGTACATGCATTACACAGACACAATTAAATTAGCCTAACCTGGAATTTATCTGTAGACACATTTAATTAAGCACTGCCTTTTATCTTGCTATTTTTTTAAGCCTTGTAGCTGCAAATCTGACATGGCTGCAATCCACTAGTTTGTGTTTCTGTGTCCTGGAGGCATGAGTAATTTGAAAACTCATTGAAGATTTATAATCTCGTTCAGACAGGTTTTGTTAATATTCCTTACAGACTATCCCCATTTATTAACATGTCATAAGGTCTCTTTACGCAATAATTTTTCTCATCAATTTAATGTGACAAGACTTGCAATTCCATAGTTTCATATGATCCCTAAATCTGATTATATCACACATGTATAATGAACAAAGACTAATTATACAATTAGCTGCTGTCCTGTTGCATTTGAGAAACTGTCCATATTGCATTACCTCCAAAGCTTCCCTTAGAATCACAGCAACATCTTCTTGTTTTAGAATGAGGCATTAACTTTGAATTAATTTTTCCCTTTTTTTAATAAATTTTTTTTTGTGGTTACAGATGAGTGTTACTTTTCATTACACATCTACTGTATAAACACTGCTCCCTTCCAGCTGCTGGGGTGGGGAACACTCCCGATAAGACATGCTTGCCTTTCAGAATTTAACACACTGATTTACTAGAGACTGGGCCTTGCATGGACCATCCTCCTTCTATGCGAAAGCTTCTACGCTTTCTTCTTACAATCCGATTTTTCTCTCTCTTCAGAGGTGATGGTCCATCTACAGGGTTTGTGTTTCTGAAGGCACTTTGAAAAAGCTAAAGGTATAAACAAATGGTTTCTGTCCTTTGATCATCGTGATTAAAAAATTTTTATGACATATTAATAAGAAAACTAGAGAAAAAAATATTTGAAATTCAGGAAGCTAAGGACTTTTAGCCTTTTTTAAAAAATTCACCAAAAAAAGGGTGGGGGGAGTATTAGAATATAGGCCAGAGGTGTTGTTTTCCTAAAATATTAAGCTACTTGTCAGCATGAATTTTCTTACAAAATGAGAGGCACATGTGGTGTGGAAAGAAATGGAAACATTCAAGCACTGCCCTTCCTCTTTTTGCTCACAAAGTAAAAAGTGTGAGCAGATCCTGTAGCCCTATACTCAGCAACTGGTTGGTATGTTTTAGTTTCTTGGTCCATCCCAAGGTGTTTTTGTTTGCTTGTTTTGTTTTGTTTCTTGTTTTAGTAACATGAATCTCAAAGCTAAAAAAATAGAAACGATTTCAATATTGGACTATTCAACTTTGGACTTCTTTGCATGGCTGAATTCAGCCTGGCGCTGACCTGCTGGGTACAGGACAAATCCTGACCCCCCATATTTCCCAGGAAGGGGGACGGTCCAGGCACTCTGGGTGACAGAGATGCCCTGGTCCTGCCCCAGCTCCCTCCATGAACTGTGAAGGGAGGCCAGTGTCCCCACCCCTCCAAGGAGTGCTCTGTGTCTTGGTGAACAGCATGTAGAGACCAGATGACTGCAAACATGGGTAATAAGGAGACAGATTTTCTTGATCCTATCCCAAATATTCTATGAATTCATTTTCTAATTCACTGTTGCTAGCTAAACCTTTTATGCACATGGGAAACTGCACCACAAGAAAAGTGTATCATCTATTTTTGGAAGAAGGGGTAAACGTAAGCTATCAATAAGCAATTTTATGTTCCTCAGCTAAAAACGAGGCATGCAAGTTTTACAGGAAGAGCCTGTCTAAGGTGAATTATAAATAATATGTGAATTTTTGCAAATAGAAAGCCCTTGGTGTAACATAGCTTATCTTTATCACTGAGCAAATTATGGGTAGGAATTGTATTAGCAAGTGGCAAACAGAATTGTATGTTTTTGAGGGAACTTTCTTTAAAGACTGCTTTAAAATGTAATACACTTCAAAATAATCTTGTTATTATTCCCTGTGGTAGGTGTACAGCTGCATACATTTAATATTATGTCAGAAACCCTGTTCTGTCTACCCGCAGACTGAGGTTCCTGTGGACCCCACCCCAGGGAACCAGCAGAGAAGAGTTGAGAGCAGGATGCAAGCTGGGTGGGGTCTGGGGGGGAACCATCCTCTCCAAGCAACAGGCATCCCAGCTGCACCCTCCCGTGTTCACGTGCTTCTGACCAGGTTGAAGCCTATGGCCGGCGGCTCTAGGTTCTTCAACTCAGGGCTGTTTGCCAGTCAGCCTCTCTCTTGACCTCAGAGTGGTTTCACATCAGGCTGGGGGCCACACAAGACTGGTCTTTATGAGCAGGGATGCTCTAGTCGAAGAAACGACAACTGTTCATGAGTTGTCTTTACAGGCCTATAAATCAGGTTCTGTGGTTCAGAAAGCATCTCCGGGTTTCCTTAGAGGGTATGTAGCTGGCAGGGCTCTGGTTTTGCATGAACAGAAGCTACCTGGTTGGAGCCTAACCTCAGGATCTTTCCTCAGGGCAAAATCTACCACCCCACCTCGTGATTTGGAAGGCTAGTGTGTGCGTGGCCGATCCCACCACCGTCTCCTGCAGGGGCAGTGTCCCCAGCAGGCTCCACCCCGCCTGCTGTATGCCTCTGCTCGCAGTGAATAGAGACGGGGGTGTGAGTCTGATCGCTCCTGACGGGCCTTCCTCTGCCAGTTTACCTCGGTGAGCTGGCAACATGTCCCCGGAACACCTGTGTTACCCTTGCTTGACAGCCCAGCACTTCAGATGCTATCAGAAGCCATTGCTAACCAGGGATAAAGACACCCCGAATAATAATAACAGTAACAATAAACAGAATGCATCTAATCCCTTTATTTTGCATCACTGGCTGGAAGCTAACGAAAGATCTGAGGTGATTTCACCCTCTAGGAGGGCAGTCCTAAGCAGTCCTGGCAAATTAAGAGATTGTGTCCATCTTCAAGTCAAGCGTGTTGTTTAAGATAGTAGTTTTAACTTAACACTTTATTTTAAAATAAAGACATTTACCTCTATAAAGCCTATTGAAAAAATGACAATTGTAAATGATTGCCTTCTTGAAGAGGAAAGAAGTGATACAGATTGTCAAAGTTTGTAGAGATCAAATAAGTGACTGGAAGATTATGGAAGGTTTTTCAGCATCAGTGAGCTTTCAAGAAGTCCCTGTGAGTTTTACTTATTTTGATAGTCTTCATTCCCAGAGAGGGTGGTTACATCGATTCCCAGTGCTTACGTATTTCTAGTTGACTCTGAAACTGAAGTACACGTCAGTATCTGCTGAGAATTTCTTGTGTTCTGAGATTATCTCTCTATATATACATCTTCACATAGAGATATACTTACTAGAGCCTCAAAAAATAAGACTGGAAAAGACATGAAGTTATGCCACAGTGGCTTCAAATTTAAATTTTAACAATAAAATTAAACCTATGTTTCTATTATAAAATCATAAGCAATTGCTCTAAGCCCATTCAGGCTACAGTTTCATCCTATAGAAAAGCATATTGTACTTAATAAAGAGTTTTCTTGCGGCTTGATATGTTCTTGGCAGGCAAAATATTAAGTTCAATTTTAGGTTCAAATTGAAATATATTAACATATTTTGCAATATGTAGAAAATACTTGTGTAACTAAGAAAACAGAACTGAAAGAAAACCTTTAATATTATTTAAGAAAACACTGATTTAAAAGATCATTTTCAAGGAAGCATTTAATACAATGCCTTTAATTATGAAGCATTTTTATCTGTCCATTAAGAACAATCCTTAAGGTTTTTACTATGAAACAATTACTGTCCATAGAACAGAAAAACTTGCCTCTTTAATTTCAGTATTTTAGGATATTTTTGGTTGATTCTAGAACTTAAGAAAATCAACTTAACTTTAAAGATTTCTGACTGTATATAGTTTGATCCTTGGCTATTATTATTTACAAAATTGACTTTAAAAGTATCAATGTGCTGTGCTGTGCTTAGTCTTGTCTGACTCTTTGCGATCCCCTGGACTGCAGCCCCCAGTCTTCTCTGTCCATGGGATTCCCCAGGCAGGAAAACTGGAGTGGGTTGCCATTTCCTTCTCCAGGGAATCTTCCCAACCCAGAGATTGAACCCAGGTCATCTGCATTACAGGCAGATTCTTTACCGACTGAGCCACCAGAGAAATCCAAAAATGCAAGATGTTATTTCTTAATACATATGCTTGATATGCAAATGTATATAAGTGCATATTTTACCTTGTGGCAAACTTCTCAAGTGGTGATGAGAGGAACTAGATTCTACTGGGCGAGGGGCTTATGTTTCCTACCAGGGGCCAAGACCTGTCCATCTGTTAATGCATATAGCCCTCCGGAGCTGCCTGGTTAGTCACACTGACTGAAGGAGACAGCTAAGTGGACAGTACACACAATGCCCGGGTGCAGGGCTGGTCCCCCGTGTGTTTGCTCCCCCGACTGCCCCTCTATTCTGGAGCTAATGCCAAGGAGAGTGGGCCATGGGGACTCGAGACCAGGCCCCAGGAGATGAATTTAGAGCAAGGTCCCTCTTCAGATGGACGGATGAGACTCTGCACCTTCCTTAGGAAGACCACCTGATTAGATGTGTCCTACAGTTTTACATCTGAAGAAAAGTACCAGCAAGACTCATGTCTTTTGACATCATATAAAGTGAAACTTCTGAACAATCAGAGGTAAGCCTCAAATGTCTTTTGGTGTTATTTAAACGATTTAAAAGCAATAAATGACTATCTATTGCTGAGCCCCAATTTCAATGACAACCTGAGAACCCTGAGCTTTCAGGGCCAAGGACAGAATTTATAAAACTCATGTATCAAATGGGTATGAAACCCTAGACTGACATTTGCTGTGCTCTTTTCCAGGTATCTAATGGTACGTAAATTACATTAATCCTCCCACATGGAGGTAGAATTTCGTTGAGTTAAATATTATAATGTATTTAAAAAATCATTGACCTAAAATAAACAACCAAATAAATATGCAATTGGAAATCTGATTATTGAAATAAAGAAAAATGGCAAGAGATCATCATGATGGAGAAACATAGCACCCAGCCTCTCCAAACACGTAACATTTGAACTGAGGCCTGAGGAATGAAAGAGTCCAGATGGATGGAATGAAGCCAGGCCAATGGGAGCATTCCCCAGACAGAAGCCCCACGATGGGAAGGGGCCATTGCCCTGGGTGTAACTCAGTGTGGAAAGGAGGAGGGGAAACATCAGGAGCAGCCCTGGGGAGGGTGAGCTCGGCCAGTTCCTGGAGTTTGGGGGCTGTGGCCAAGGCTCTCGTCCATAACTTCATAAACTGAGGGGCACCAAGCACACATAAATGGGAGCCAACTTGAACTGGGTTCTGAAAGATAATATCACTCCACCAGTAGGGGTGTCTGGGCAAGGTACCCACAGGAGCCACACAGGGGCCCCTGGGCAGGGCTGACAGTGGCCAGTGAGAGGCCTGATGAACTGACAGCTGGGGAAGAGAGACCATGAGAAGGAAAAGGTGTGCAGGGTACTTCAGGCTGCATGGGGACCTGAGGAACAGGGCAATACTGAGGGTGGCTCCAACCGGTAGGGCTTGTTCCTTTTGGTAGCAATCTCATTTTGCAGAAAATATTCTCTGGAGGAGGGCAGGGCAACCCACTCCAGTATTCCTGCCTGGGAAATCCCATGGACAGAGGAACCTTGCGGGTGACAGCCCTTGTGGTCGCATAGAGTCAGACACAATTGGAGCATCTTAGCAGACACAAAGCTGTTAGTAGCATGAGCTCAAGAAACTTCAGTGATTCCTCTAAGACCCCAAATTTAAGAACTTTACTTTTGCATTGTGCTGGATCAGGTGTAATTCAATTTGAACATTACAGGTAAAACACTGGAGTTCAGAATGAGCAGCTAGGAAAAGCGGTACCCTTGGAGCGTATCTATTTATTAGCGTATTACCCTCTCACTCTGTCTCATATGTGATGCATGGTTAGTTTAATAGTCTGATGTGTGTAGCCTTGGATTCTCATGGGTCCAATAGATGAATGTACAGTTGATCCAGCTTCAAAGAGCCTCAAACTGTATGTCTTTATGTGTGTGTAGTATTTTCTGGGCTTTGCACTTTTTGCTTGAATCTGAAAGGGCACTTACCCTACATAGGTTTAAGAACCATTGTGGTAAAAATTTGGGAAAAACGAGTTAGATTTGCGAGTGTGGAAAAGGGATTTTCTTTTCATTACCAGCAGTCCCCTAGCACCCACGGCTTTTGGCTCACCTACCTTTACAAATGAAATAAAAGAGCTACCTTGAAATATGTAAGAAAAGGAGGAATGAGCAAGGGATACAGTGGACAGTTGTCCTCCTGATTCTCTTCCATCCCAACTGAAGGGTTGGGGAAAGGGAATTGGGTGCCCTCAGCCAGCTGGGCACAGAGGCTGGACAGGGCAGAGGCTCAGGAGAGGCAAAGCCAGCCCGGGGCAGGCAGCATGCTCAGTGGATAGCACTGGTTCATGAGCTCTGTGGACTACAGCCTTCAGTATGAAACAGCTTTTGACGCTGCAGTGCGGTACCACCCAGTACAACACCAAACTATAATTTTACTAATTAGAGTTCAACTTATTCTGCAAATGCACACTATTTGCTATTTTGCCTTGTATAGTTTTTTTTTTCCTTTTTTAAAAAGATTTTGATGCCACAATTCCATTTGGATCCTGACCTCCAGTTTGGATTTGGGGTAATGATTTGATAAATACTATCTCAGAGGACCTCATAGCCTAATAATTCTCTTCTGGAAACCTGACCGACCATGTTAGCCTGAAATGCAAATCAGACCCAAGAAGGAGGACTGGGTTGACATTCGGTGGCCTGATACTCCACCTAACAGATTACTGTGCCAAATCTAATAAAACCAAAGCATAGAGCCAATGGCAGGAGAAACCAGAGCCCCGTCCCGCTCTAAAGAGCAAACCTGGTTTACACCTGCAGCCCTGGAACACTCTTCCTTCATAAGAGTCCTTGACTTCCTTCCATCCGCACGCATCTCTTTGCCCAGGTGACAAATGAGTTCTGATGTGGAATGGTGTGCAGGTATCTAGTCCCTTGGGAAGAGATGACAGAATGCCTGGTCCATCAGGTTGTTCTAGTTTCCCACAAGCAAATGTATATTTAGGTCTCTGCAGGAGATCTTCACACTGACAAATAAAGTTGATTACTGATGGCTTAGGGTAGACAAGTACCACATTTCACTGAATGTAAGTTGCCATCTACTGCAAATTGCATCTTCATTTCCAACATGTTGCAAAGTAAAAATAGGTGTGCACTTGCACTAATGGAGAAATATAGACACAGGAAATTCATTTAAGAAAAGTATGGACTAGCTTGGTGATCTCAGATCCACAAAAAATGAATGTGCACTAGAACGTTACTCAGAGGTTCCTTTCATTCTATAGGGAATAAATAATACACCATTTACAAGCCAATCTACAGGTACTGGGTAAAGATAAATTACATTACAGCTGGATAATGGAATAGTATGTAGACCTACAGCATGAATTAGATCTATCTGCAGTGCGTGTGAATTGTAATGATTGCATATCTTGTTCTTTTGTTTGTTTTCCCTTTTTCTTCCCAGTTTAACTGAGGTTATAACTTAAACAAAAATGCATATAATTATTGCATGCAATTTGGTAATAGACATACATTCACTTGTGTTATTACCACCACAATCCAGGGGAGAACAAAATAGGTTTCAAGACAGTATCATGAGAATTATGATCCCGTTTTTATAATATTTATATTAATGGATATTGGCAGATCACTCAAATCTGAGTGCAGGTCTGGGAGAATTAAAATTAAATAATCTGCAGTCACTCTTTCTGGGAGGTAACATGTTTTGGGATGACAGGTAGAGTCTCTGTTTTTCTGTTTGCATGTTTGTTAGACTTTTGTTTTTCACAGCAAGTATGTATTACTTTACAACTGGCAAGAACAGTAGAGGCATTGGGTTGTGGGGAAAAAAATATGTAATCTGCATCTTTAAAACTGTTAACCAGTATGCAATTTATGTGTATATATTGGTGAACAAAACAAACACCTTCCCCATTTTTTCAGAGTCATAATCAACTCTGAGAGCTGGGCTAAACATATGGAGCAAAGTCAAGACTGTCTGACAGCAGAGGTGGCCCTGGTGGAGAGTGTGATGGAGCCTGGCCCAGAGGCAGAGAAGCTGGGGAGGGTGTGTGGAGGGGGGCGGTGTGGGGAAGACCAAGCCCAAGTGTTGGGAGAACTGCAGAACCCCATGAATATGATTATGTCTGGGGAGCCTGAGTTTGAAGGGGCCCCGAGACAACTTCCCTCATGGCTCAGGTGGTAAAGAATATGTCTGCAATGCAGGAGACCCAGTTAGATCCCTGGGTAAGGAAAATCCCCCAGAGGAGGGCATGGCAACCCACTCCAGTATTCTTGCCTGGGAAATCCCATGGACAGAGGAGCCTGGTGGGCTACAGTCCATGGGGTCGCAAAGAGTTGGACACGACTGAGGCACTAAACAATACTGAGGTGCTTGGGTGAGGTGTATGAGTCTGAGGCTCAGAGGGCCAGTCTAAAGTGGGCAGACTATGGAGAGCCCATGGTGGAAGGTGTGGCTTATGACAGGGACCTCTCCTGAGAAGATCAGGGAGAGCCTGAAAGGGGTCCTGGGGTGGAGGGAGGCACGGCACGGCCAAGAGGCAGAAGGGCAGAGCTGGGACAGTGCAGGCGCTATAGGCACTGGGGTAACTGGGCAGATACAGCTCAGTGACACAGGCGGATCTGGCCTGTTTAATGCTCAGATTTGCTTGCAGTGCTAGTTTATCTTGAAACCTTGATTTTGCCTTAAGTACAATAATGGAATCAATTTATGGTTTTTAAGCAATGTTACCTATTTATTTAATTATGTTTATTTATTTTGGTGCCTATGTCTGAATACTTTGTGATCTCATCCAGGAAAAGATACTGTCAGAGTCAGAGCTAAAAAATCTTGAGTGAATCTTTGCTTAAGACTCTGTGCCTTGTATTTTCAAAGAAAATACAGTATTAACCAGTGGTATTTTTAAAAGCTTTGGTATAAATGCTCAATTTTGCAATTATATGACATTAAATGCAAGGTAATAAGGCCATCTATAATATGAAATGCGTTATTTGAAGTTTATTTCAAATGTTTTCCGACAGTGACTACTGAGTACTGTGAAGGCCCATTAAAAAATGCTTCTCCTAGCTATGGGTTCAGCTTTTCTCCAAGTCAGACTATTCCTCTTGTCTATCTAGTGACACATGGTATGTCTCTCTTTAGATAATATAACAACCACCTTTATAATTCATGGATTATGATTACAAATGAAATGTGTCTTTTTTTAATTTTTGGAATTTATCTTCTAGATAGATTGAACTTAGATTTTAATAAAGATATCAGAATTATCTACTGCATTTCCTATGACTAAACAATATGTATTTGACTATCAGGTAGTAATATAGCTGTTACTGTGTAGATGCTTCATAAATACCTTAAAATAAATGGATTAATGAAAATAGAGATAGTGTCTTTGGTTCAAGGGTTTTAAACATCTTGAAATCTCTCATTTGCAATTGTTATCATCTTCAGAGTCTGTCTTATTGTCATGGTTCATTTATTTATTTTCTTAAGAATTATTAGCTCAGTCTTTAGTGTTCGCATTAAAATAACTTGAATTGATTTTATGCCTGTGCTTGCAAACTTTGGGGTACTGGTTTCTTTTATCCCCAGTCAGTGGGTGATTCATGCCGGCAATGTAGACTGATCTCCAGGTGCTCAGTTACAAGGGCCACGTGTTTCTACTGTGGCTTTGAGGTCTGGGCCATCACTTAGTCCCAGGGGTAATCCGTTGGTTTTCTAGAACCACATCTGCTTCAAGCTATCAGCCAGAAAAGAAAACCAGTCCAAGAAAAAAGTATGAGTGTGATCTGTGAAGATACATCTATGTACAAGTGTGTGTTAAAAGGACCACATTTTTGAAGCAACGGGCTTTAAAAGGCACAGAAAGCTCCCTTGTCACTTGTAACGAATACTTCCTTCCCCAGAGTGTGGGGTCCTCATTCTGTCCAGCTCAGTCATTTTGCTGGCGATTAAGATGCCTACCGTGAACTCATTCAGGCTATTTTTTAAAAGAATTAATAACTTTTTATTTTAAAAGCCTGAATCTTTACCTTCGCTACCAAAATACAACAGCAGAAGAGGAAATAACAGAGGAGTGTGAAGAGGTTGAGGGGAGCCCATCTGCTCTTGGGCTGGCCCAGGCTGGAGAAGAACAGTGGGAGGGTCATTGTGCTGCAGGAAACCACTGCTCCCGCCATCTTTTTACAGCTGGTGATCTGTTCAAGGATACTGCAGACGGAGCTGTCACTGCCTAACTTTACAAATGAAAACATATTGCAGTCTATTTTTAGAGAGGAATTGGCTGCGCTGTGATAATGCTAAAAATTAACCTGCATTAAAATGAAAGTAAACTGCTCCATGGAATTTAGAGCTCTGCGCGCGCGCACACACACATACATACATACACACACACACATACATACATCAGTGCGCACACAATGCGCTTTGTTGGAATAAGAGTGGAGGTCAAAACATACTCTCAAAATTCTGTAGTCAAAGCACACTCTTACCACTATGTCCTCCACATTAAATAAAATGTGTTTACAGGCTTGATGGCAGAAACAAACATCTTGATATTTGGAAGAGAAATCTGTGACAACCCAATCTTTTTGAGTGGGAAGATCCAAATGCTTTCCTTTTAATTTTTCTTCACCTGCAGAGAGACAGGGCTGTGAACAAGAGCCATAGCAAGCCCCCTGGTGAGAGAAGGGCACGTCCTGCTCTTGTTTGGGCATCAAGAACCCAGTCACCCTCTTTTTCTACTTCTCTGCTTCCCCAGGATCATTCAACGCATGTTCTCTGTTTTAGTCATTTTGAGCTGGGCACTAACTGAACTGTCTTTTGTGCTCTGGCAAAGATAATGTATCTAGGTTTCCTTAGTGATATTCTAAACACATTTTTCCTGTGCTCCCATACCGAGCGCATAGTTTTGGAGGAATTCCTGTTGTGTGGGAGGCCAGCTCAGCTCCATTCACACACTCGGGCCCCAGCTGCGGCCCCTGGGCTCAGCCTGATCTTGGTCTCAGCCCCCAGCTGCTCCTCAGCATCCACGCCAACAACCACAGTGGCCTTCGTGCATTTTATTTATTTACTTTGCATTTGTGCAGTACGCTTCAGCATTTTTTGTTTTGTCTTCCTTGGAGTAAGTTAAGATTGTGAAAAAAGTTTGCTCCAGGAAAAAGGAGTTCAAGGGCCCACTGATTCTTTCAGCTGCTTAAATAGGGGAGGGGGCAGGAGGTGGGGAAGGAGGGAGGGAAGAAGAGAAAGGAATGGAAATGAATCAGCACCTCAGGTCATCAGATAAGGTGCCCTTCTATTAAAGGATCAAGTCAGGAGACCCGCTAGAGGGAGGCTGGCATCAGACTTGGTTGGAGGGGGGTGGCTGCTGTTATTACTGTCCTTGTTAAAATCTGACTTCATGGGATGACTTTTAAAAATTTCAGTGAAACGGAGTACTGACCTCTCCCGAACAGATGTGCACAGGAGAGGAGACCTGAGAAGAGAGGAGGCCTGATATGATATTGACAGCGCTTCTTACTAATGAAGGTCACTGTGTGACAGTTTCAGGGGGACACCTGCAGCAGGGCTTTGTCAACAGGGTCTTGAATGCAAACAAAACACAAGCAATCTCTTCCCGCCAGGAAGTGACACTTGGGGCCGACCCTGAGCAAGGGCACATCTGGAGAACGACTGTTTCAGGCAGTGATTGCTCCTCTGGTCCATGACTTCATCTGTCGGGTGTCTGGGAGGGGGTTGGAGAGATCTACTTCAAAGGCTGAATGTCTCTAAGTGCGGCTGGGGGCGCGGGCCAGGGGCTGGGCAGTCTTGAAGTGCAGGCGCCAAGCCACCAGAGCCGCTATTCTGAGTCTGATTTAACCAAACGCCTGGGGGGAATGGGGTTCTCAAGTAGCCTAGTGCTTAGAAACGAGTGATATAAATGTTACTCATTGTACGATTGAGGGAGAGACATCACTCACAGGAAATGATTACAGTTCTTTATCTCCCAGGGCCCGTCGCTAAGGAAATTCTGACTCAGTGCATGAAAGACAGCCTTCCCTTTGGAGTTCAGGCCGGTTATTCATGACAGCTCTGGATCTGCTGTTATTAATAGCAATCCTGTCCACCAAGTGGACAGTCCTCAGGGCCTGAAAAGAGTCCCACGTGTATGAGCTTGCTTTATTCACATTCGAAGTCAATCAATGTTATTCATCCTCTTTTCTCAAATAAAGAAATTGAGAGCTACAGTCTGGTAGGAAAGCAGATTCCTATCCAGGTCTTCTAGATTCAAGTCCAAACCTCATTGTCCTGCTCCCCAAGAAATGTTCTGGTTAGATGCACAGGTCTTTAGGCTTTTGTGCACAATCCTGCCAATGCAAATCAGCTGCTGCTGTATGATGGGAAAGCGGTGTAGACTGGTATAAACATGCTGATGGGGTGCACCTTCCCTTTTCTCAATTTTTCAATCAGAAGAAAACTGCTGAGTTGGGCTTGACATTCACCAAAAAGTTGTCCTGGTCCTGCAGAAGGAACAGTCTTCTGACACAATTAACTCAGAATAGATCTGTGTCTCTTGTGGCTGAAGCGCTTCAGGGAGGTCCTAAATGGCATGAATGACTCATACTTTCATAAGCTACTTCGTTCAAAAAAAAAAATCATCTCAGGAATCATTTATTTTCTGGAGATGGCAGTCTTTATTTACACTGGAAAACATGCGGTTTTATATGGGTTGTCTTTCATTCTCAGTGAGGCGATGAGAAAAGAAAACAAAATTTGTTTAGAGCTGCAGTGAACAAATAATTGGCTGACAGCTAGGTTAACTGTCGAAATCAGAACTTTCCCATGCTATCTGAGGAATGAAAACACATCCTGGTTACTGATGCTGACCAAGCTTGGAAGGTTAGAGGTGATTCCATCTCCAAGAATGTGGTCTGGTCTTATTTTAAGAAGGGCCTCTGAGTCATGTGGAGTCGTGTTGAAATGTGTGTTGTGTTCTGTAATTTTAAAAAGGAAGCTTGCAGGGAGGAAATGGAACCAGTTTTTTTTTTTTTTTTTCCCAAAAAAACCTCTGCCCTTTAATGGAAGAAAAGGGCAAGTCGATTCCCACAGATCTCACTTGCTCCCTGTGATGCAGGCTCTGATGTGTTTTACCACAGACACAGTCTTAATGTGGTTCGCTGTAACCTTACTTTCTTAGAGTGCTTTGAGTTTGTAACTTGAACTGATCTTAATATTTATTGTTAGATGTGGCTATATGCACTGCTTAGGATCAAATAAAATGAACTAGGGATCATTTATGATTTTGATTGATTAGCTATCTGGAGTGATGGCTACAGAGATACATGTACTATTTTTATCAACATAAAATATGAATCATTTTAAGTGAGCTTCAGGTTTCTTAACTCAGAAATATAGGAGTTGAGCTGATATTGCCTATACTCCTGGGCGAGCTCCTGTGTGGGGCATCAGAGCTTTATCATGAGAAGGAGGTTGACATCTCCAGCAGGAGTGAAGAAGGAAAGGAAGTCCCCAGCAACAGGGGCTCAGATTCCTAACATCATAGGAACTTGCTCATATACATCCATACTTTTGTAACAAACATTCTAAATTTAATAAAAACAAATGCTGTGAACTTGGGAGCTCAATTTGGGCTGTAACTTACCACCCCCAGAATGAGACTTCAAGCTTAATTTTCAGTAGTCTAGGCCCTTTGGCTACAGAGGAGATTTCTTAAATGGCCAATTTAGACGTTTTCTGTTTCCTTCTGCAGATCTTAATCTGGGAATTTAAAGCCCTGAGCACATCATTCTCTTTTCCTAGGTTATCTAGTATAGTTAGAAGTAACCAATCAACCGGATCTTATGTGTATTTTCCACTAAAATGTTCAAACTCAGTAAATACTTGGCCATCCAGAATCTTATCCTCAACAGGCATGTGATGACTGTAAGTGTGTGAAGGTGACCATCTGGTCTGAGTGACTGTTTTACCATTTTGTGTTCAATAGTCTTTTGCTGCTGGAAATGGCGACCTTCATGTCTTTGATCAGATGAGAAAACCAGTTCCAGATAACCCAGAAGTAAGGGAGCTCATCCTTAAGATGCTGTCCCTTTCCTAATCCTCCCAACACCAAATTCTATTTCAGGTTTAAATCAGAGAGACAGAGCACGTCCACATTTGTATTTGGGTGTCTGGCCTTTGAGCTGTGGAAACTGGTTACTCTGGTCTCTGTGAGGCTGTGGGCTCCGCATCTGATGCCAGAGCCCCCAGCCCAGGGTGAGGAAGGAGGACAGGTGGGGAGTGGAGGAAATACACTGACCCCAAAGACAGCCTGAAACCCGGGTCAGCTCTTGCCACCTCTGCCCTTGGGTGACGTGGGGGACTCTGTGGACTGCTCACGGAGTGCCTGTGGACTTTCTCCTTAGGTTTTCCAGTTGCTTCAGCAAGACCACCTCCTGGCTTTTTCAAAGTCATCTATTTAGAAGCACTCTTAAAAACCAGCGCTTGGTCATTGCATCTCACTGGGTCTTCCACAAAGGTTTTTCAGAACATTTTTTTCATCCTGTCACCAGCATCACCAACAGCACAATATTTGCAGAATAATAGGTACATGCCACCCGCCATGCGAGGGGTATGGGGGAAACTCCACA
The DNA here is from genome assembly GCA_007570785.1 of Antilocapra americana. Classification (NCBI taxonomy): domain Eukaryota; kingdom Metazoa; phylum Chordata; class Mammalia; order Artiodactyla; family Antilocapridae; genus Antilocapra; species Antilocapra americana. The sequence goes on from ML660204.1 coordinate 16,814,326, forward strand.
GGTGACAATTTCAGCTGGCCTTCTATGATGAGAAAGACTTCCGGGTCAGATTGGGTGTCCCTGCCTGCCTCCTGCCAGGACTCCAAGGGCACTCGCCCAAGAGATGAGTAATGTCAGATGATGGCTGAATCACTGGATTCAGCAGTGTGAACTGGGTGGTGAGTCCCCTCCTGGCCTGTGGCTGGGAAAGCCTTGTAATAACGAAACTGAGGGCAAGACAATGCAGCTGGGTCTTCTCAGGTCACAGCCTAGCGGCCTGGGAGGGAAGGACCCCCAGAAAAGAGGGAAGCCCGGCCAAGACAGATGGGTAGGCATGCTCTGGGCTTCCTTGGTGCTGCTCCTGCTCTGAGGTCGAACACAAAAGCTGAAGGACTGTGAACAGTCATGGATCAACCATCTATGTCATGACAGCAAAACGCAGAGCTGCTTCCTTGCAGAGGAAACATGGCCAGACTCCATCACTTCCCACTTCCAGAGCTCTGATGAGGGATGATCTTTAAAACCTGCTCCAGGGAGACCTGACTTTGCACAGATTAGGGAGCATCCTCTCACCAGACAGCATCTTTGCCAGCAACCGGGATGCAAAGCAGGGCACGTTCTCCAGGAGCAGACAATGTTGGAATGTTTGTCAGGAAAAGAGAAAGAGAGGCTATCAAAATGGAAAAATGACCCAGAGAGAAAGTTTCCAACTTATTGCTCAGAAAATGATTTGGGGTTGGGGGTGGGGGAGGACTGGATCGAACACTCAAACTTTTGGTTTCCAGCCTCTTCATAGCCGGTGGTTGACACTTCTGTCCCTGTGTTGGTCAGCTTCCCCATTTGGATCACTAACATCTAAATGTGCTCAGGTCTGCACACTTCTAGGGGGCCCAATGTGACACATAACTGAGTGTGTCACACTCAGATACAGGAAGAAAAGATACTCGTGTATTAACTGAAAGCGGATCCAAACCTCCCCTCGCAGGCGATAGGCGGTGAGATGAGCTCACTGATTAGGGAGCGTGGTCCCATTCATCAGGCTTGTTTCTCAGGCTTCCTCAGGGTCCTGTTGGACAAGGAGAACCTGGGGCCTCTGACCTCAGCTCCTCAGGAAAGGGCCCCCAGCATACTCACCTGGCCAAGAGGCCCCCCCACTTGTGCTCTGGGTTACATAACCCTGCAGTGGCCCAGCAGAAACTGGGGACGCAAAGAGACAGCTAAGCAGGAGTACCTTGCATCCAGCTTCACCTCAAAATGCTTCCAGTAGGCTGGAGGACACAGGTCTTTGGGCCACCCTCCTCTAATCTTCCTCCCAAAACAGCAGACACCACCATCCCTCCTCGCCAACTCTCAACGCTTCAGGGCATCTGCCCTCATCCTCCCCTAAGGTTGCAAGCATTGAACAGAGGCCTGTGAACATTCTTTGGCAGAGTAAGTGGGAAAACATATTATATTAGCTTGTGCTAGTAAAGAAACCACCTGTAATGGAGGAGACCCCGGTTCAATCTGTAGGTGGGGAAGATCCCCTGGAGAAAGGAAAGGCTACCCACTCCAGTATTCTGGCCTGGAGAAATTCATGGACTGTATGGACCATGGAGTTGCAAAGAGTCAGACACAACTGAGCGACTTTCACTTCACTTCACTTCATGCTCAAAATATATCTCTATGTCCTTTGAGAAAGTCACCCAGACCCTCAATTCCTGACTATCCCCCTGTCCCAAGCCACATCCTCAGAAATATCAGCTGCCTACTTGGTTTTCCATCCAGCCTCCCCTTTCCCCTTCTTAGTGTTAGTCCCCTTCTCCAGGGGATTTTCCTGACCCAGGGATTGAACCCTGGTCTCCCGCATTGCAGGCAGATTCTTTGCCATCTGAGCTATCAGAGAAGCCCAAAATACTAGAGTAGGTTGCCATGTCTTCCTCCAGGGGATCTTCCTGATGGAAACTGCATCTTCTGCATTGGCATAAGAGTTTTTTTTTTTTTCCTTAAAAACCACTGGCACCACTTGGGAAGCCCAAGCTGAAGGCAGGGTGCAGAAACCATGAGCCGATGAAGATAGGATTAGAACCCAGAGCACGATGAATTAGCAGTCCATCGCCTTAACCACTTGGCCACATCTTCCTGACATCCCATATCTTAGCTCCCTGCAGTCTGACTCCCCTCCTCCTTCCCTCATTGGCACACCCTGTGTAGGTCAGTGACCCCATGCCGGCTAGTCCTGGGACAATTTTCAAGTATGTGACTTGACTACTCGTGGGCGTTTGTTACCACTAATCACTCCTGACTCTGTGATGCCCTCTCATCCCTTGGTTTCATGCGAATGTTCTTCCACTGCGGGTCTCTTCCTCAGACTCATCTCACGCGCATGCTTCAGTCGTGTCTGACTCTGTGCGACCCTATGGACTGTAGTCCACCTGCCTTGCTGTCTATGGGATTTCCCAGGCAAGAATACTGGATGGGTTGCCATTTCCTTCTCCAGGGGATCTTCCAGACCCAAAGATTGAACCCTAGTCTCTTGCATCTCCTGCATTGGCAGATGGCTCTTTACCTTCTAGCACCGCCTGGGAAGCCCAGGATTCGTGTGAGGCTGGGCTTTGTCCCCAGCCTGGGCTCTACCCAGTACTTCCCATGCTTGCAACCGTCAGCAGAACATCAGGAATTCTCGAAGGCACAAAAGTGGCCCAAACACACCACTGTGCACCCGTAGCCTACAATCACTGCGCTTGGGGGTCCTACATGTAACGTCTTTGCCCTCCACGTGGAGGTAAGCTGGCTGGCTTTGGGAACACGACTGCTTTGGCTAATCAGTATCTCTCTAGTACAGTGAAGCACCCTGGTGCAGGTGTTCAACGAATCATCTTTTGAATGAACGATATTAGAAAGAATACATAAATGAGCTACAAACCGTTTGCTACAGTAAACAAAATGATCTGGTGGCCAAAATATGATGAAATGACCTAAAGACAAATCTTATTGGCTCAATCAAAAATCTCCATTCCATTGTCTCAGTATTATTTCTGCTTCCTGTAGGTTTTCCTTATATTTTTTAAAAAATTAACTGTAATAAAAAATATAAAATGTACCACTTTAATCATTTCCAGTGTACAGTTGAGAAGTGTATTGCACAAGCAATCTATTCAGTATTGCACAACCAATCTCCTGGACGTTTTCACCTTGTAAAACCTAAACTCTACCTAAACACCACCTCCTCTTTTCTCCCTCCCTCTCAACCCCCGGCAACAATCATGCTACTCTTTTCTCTGTGAGATTGACTACTCCAGGTAATAAATTACTTTTGCAGGTTACTGATACCTTATCGATAAGTGTCTTGTATTTAAGAATACTGAGAAAACAGTGCTACGTGTGCAAGTAGCTATTTAATCTTGATTCTTTCATTTCAGCTCAAAAAGCTAAACAGTTGTTCTTCTGTGACCTGTAGTGGAGGTGGAGGGGATGATGCAGTCATCTTTTCTTCTATTCCAGGTGCACAAATCCTAGATAAACATCTTAGGCTGTTTTAGAAACAACTTTCTGCTTAAAATACTTCCTGTATCTCCAGCTATGGAAAAGATTCAAATGAAAGGGCTTCCAATGAGTGGATGGAAGCAAGTAAATACTCTTGAAAGTATTAGAGGGTATGATCAGTGGAGGAGACTCCTCACAGGGGTTCCTCATTCTTCCTGGACACAGCTTTCCCTTTAAATCATTATTCCCAGATGGCCTCCTGTCATCAAGCTCTTGTAGAAAATGGGCATCAGTAACATCTGTACTTATGAGGATATATTTAACTTGCCCATAAGAGACCTCTTTCCACCTGGCTGAAGGTCAGCTGCGAGGATGGTGGTGTGTGTTCAGGACAGAGAGCTGCCTGGATCTCTTGGCGCTGGATGTGACTCTTGGGAGTGAAGCCTGTGCACCCACCCTGGACTGTCTGAGAAGAAAGACCCCTCTGACTGGTGAGAACCACTGAGCCTGCAGGCACCTCATGCAGGAGGGCATCCTTCCCGCTCACATACACGTCTGCTCCTCATCTTACCCTCATCCGAGTCCCTCTCTCACAGATCTAAGCATGGCTTGTGTGCAGATATGGGTATGACTCACTGGAATGTACATAGCAAATACGATGGACACGTTACCTGACTTCGAAGAATTTATTGTTGTTTTCTTGTTTAGAAAGCCAAAAATCACAGGAAATATAACTAATTAAGAGTTTATTTGATTAGTACTGAGTGTTAGGGCTGTTGAGTCCTAACTAGGAAGTTAGGACTGTCTAGAAAGTCAGAGAAGATTGGAGAAGGGATTGGCAGAAGCAGAAGGTTTCCAAGGTTTCCTGTTTTGAGTCACTGTGCACAAGGATGGGGACTCACCTGCACTGGGTCCCTTGGAAGCAGCTCTCCCTTCTCTGTTTCCCCAGAGAGAGGAAATGTCAAGCCTAGCACACCTGGGCTGCTGGTTGCTGAGCTCCAAACTCTGAGGGTTGTGTATGAGACCTTGTGGTGGGGGCACCTTTGTGGTGACACCTTGGGCTACTTAGGACACTCCCTCCCCCCAAGACCATCTTGCCACCTTCTCCTGCTTTGATGCTGCATCCACGGGAGCCTTGCCAGGCCCTGAACCCAGTAACGCATCCTTCACACAGGAGCACCTGATCTCCCCATGTGGGATTTCATCTTCCAGGTGATGGAAGGTGTCTTCTGTGGACCTGTGTCATCCTTTGTCCAAAGAATAGTTTCCAGATAATGTCCAGGCAATTATCAATAAATGTGTTTTAAATATATGAACAAATTATCAGTGCCTATTGAATGACAAATATTGGACAAGATCAAAACTTGCAGGTCTTCCCTGCATTGCAATCCATCCTGTAGTAGATGACACCAACTGTCTTCTCAGAAAGGCAGACATTTCTCGAATGGCAAGCCACTCTATTAGCAACATGTGGTCATGTGGGGGTTTGCTAAGTTCTTCTGTTCTTTTTTGGGAGCTTAAAATATGAAATGAGTTCCCAGAGGTGGAATATTTTCAAGCAATAGAAGACCAAGATTAAACCATTTCTTATTGCCCCTCTGAGAAGGGATCATTTGTCTCTAGTGGAACTATCAAAGTCCTGGATAAAAATAAAAATGTGAGTTTTTAAAATAGGGCTCACTTTTTGAACTGCTCTTCCAAAATGAATCATGCAGAGTGGCCTTTCTATTTGAACCATTCTGATGCAGTTTTACCCACACAGATGTAAAGTGTGTTAGAGCTGGCCCCTCAGCTGGACTGACGGACCTAGGAGACTCTTTTGGGCTTGAAAACTCAGCCTCATCTTCTGGGTGTTGAATAGATGAAGAGTTATCTCTCAGCCCTCGAGCACTTTGCAAATGGAGGGAGATTTCTCAAAATTAAGCGTCCAGTGGATGCTTTCCTTGGGTTCTGAAATAACTGATTACAAAGTAAAAATGTTCTCCTGTCCAAAATAACTCTCTCCATCACTGGAAGCATTTCTTGGACTGTCTTTCTTAGCTGTGGGTGGTTCTGCCCAGGGCACTCCCATCTGGAGGCTTTCTGACCCTCACACCTGGGTGGGGTGTTACCAGCATCTAGTGGGTGGGGGTCAGTTCTACTGCTGGGCATCCTAGGTGCCTGGGCCAGCGCCACTCCCCCCCCCCCCCAAGGCCAAACATCACTGGACCCCAAAGTATCAATAGTCCAGAGGGTGAGAAGCTCTGTTGTGTGCTTAGGAGTTTCTTGCATTCCAACCAAGCAGAAGGACCTTGGTAACCTGCCTTCCCCCTGGGTCCTTGCAGTAAAGACCCTCCCAACACTGCCATGCACCCAGGGAGAAGGGACCAGTGACCCCAACTCAATGGAAAGGTGGGCCCTCTGGCTGTTGGCATCATGCCTTGAGTCTGATGACTCTTAGCTTGGCGAATCCACGAGGTAAGGCCCAAAGATCCCCCCTCGGGGGACCTCATACCCAGAGGAGCTGACCTGCATGTTCATGCTGCCAGTCACATTTCTGTGGCTGGTGTCACCCAGCTGTGGGCTCAGAGCCATGGTCACAGAGAGGAACTCTGTCTGAAATCGGACGGGGACTGTGGTGCTGGAGTGGCCCACTCTGCTGGTACAGTCCAGGGGTGCAGTGGAGACTCAGACCTCCTCCATCCGAGCTGGATGTGGGAACCCAGGGGGGTACTTCCCTGCTATGCCTCTGTGGGCAGCCAGCTCCATGGCTGGACTGGACCTGCCCTCCAGAGGCCAGGATGCCAAGGGGGTCAGGGTGTTCCTGCCCGTGGATGCCTGAGTGTGGTCTCCAGACAAGAGATTCCAACCAGCCTCCTTTCCTCCATCTGTAGTTGTCAGGGAGAAAGGGTTAGAATTTTGAAACAAAGATGTGATCACATTTCTTTCCTATTCAGGAATCTTTTATGATAACTCTTGTCTCTAAAGTAAACTTAAAAACTTGAAAGCAACAGCAGAGACACAAGACACCCCGCATCTACTTGCTGCTCTCCTCAGCCCGAGCCCTCATCCTCTCCTTGCTCCCTGCAAACAGGCTACCCTGCAGTCATGCAAGCAAGTTAAATTTCCTCACACTGAAGCATCTCTTTTCCTACAGGACCTCCATGTCCTGCCCCATGGGTTGATTAAGTTCCTGTTAGAATGTGAGTGGTGTTGGCTGCTCTAACAGAAGGATACAGGCGTCTCGGGGGTTTAACACAGTCGATGTTCCTTCCTCCTCAGGAGGAAGTTTCAGCTTGTGTTCCTGGTTGTCAGAAAGCCTTGTGATGACTCAGGGCCCACTTGGGTCCATCTTGGGGGTCTGCCCTACCTGGCATCTGTATGTTGATGATGAAACTTGTAAAGATACACAGAAAGGCAAGGCTCCTGCTGTAGAGCCAGGGTCCCTGGACACAGGTGACCTTGGTCAGAACTCACCACGTGGCCACCTGGCTTTAGGAGGGAGAGGCTGAGGGAGGTAATGATATGCCCCTGGACCCGGGGCTGGAATGATGGAGAGCAGAGGGTGGGAGTTTGACAGGATGGTCCCCCTTGTGACAATTCACATCACTGTTCATGTAACCTGTTCACTTTCCTTGAGGTATTTTTCCTTCAATAAAAGTTTGATAAACACACAAGAAAGAGCATCTAGTGGCCTTGCCTTTGCACAATTTCTCAAATGTTTTATGATGAATTACTTTGTATTATACATTGAATGATATCACCAAGTTGATGGACAAGAGTTTGAGCAAGCTCCAGGAGTTGGTGATGGACAGAGAAGCCTGGCATGCTGCAGTCCATGGGGTCGCAAAGAGTCGAAAACTACTGAGCAACTGAACTGAACTGAACTGACCTGAACTGATACATTGAATGAGACTTATCGCTTCGACTAGGTACCACAGATAATTCAGGTCCTGTAAGCTCCTACTTGCAGTTTTGCTTACAAGTCATGCTAATTCATGAGCTGGATTCTTCTCCTGTTCCCATTTCTGACAGAATTTCTTCTTTCCCCCTCTTGGCTGATAAGTACCTATTAATTTTAAAGACTTTATTAAAAATAATCCTCTTTGTTAAGCCTGTTCTAAGCCTCCCATGTAGAACTGACCATCTTATTGTTCGTGCTCAAAGGACACAGAGCGTATCTTCTGTCTAATCCTACAGCATTTCAGTAAACTTATTTGATTCCAATTCTGAGATACTAAGCTTGTTTGATAATAGAGAATATGCTTAATCACCTTTTTATCCCCATTCCCTAAAGAGCAGAGCAAATACTAAATAATTCTTTGTTGAGTGAAAGTTCAAGCAATATGTAACCATAACATAATTCCAACCATGGCCCAGTGATTGTTGTATTTTATAGTAAAAACATGTGATTTTAAGCATATACTCTAAAATCACATAACTATTTGATAGACGTGGAGGCAATTTTAGGCATCTAGTTATTAATTATTTTAGTTTAGATAAAGCAACAAGATTCTAATATTTGACTCCTAAGTAATGTTTTTCGGTCCCTCAATATCTATGTTCTTCCCTGTTAGTTATTTATGATGCAAATACTGTAAGTAAAAAGGCACAACTGCTATTTTTGAGTGAGGAAAACCAGATTTGACTCTCACTTTTTTTTCTGTAAGTTGACTGTGGACAAGTAGTTTAATTGAGACCTTAGTTTATTCATCAAGAAAATAAAGAGTTCAATTCAACCATAATGATAGGTATGCCAATTAAATGAGGCCACTTCCTTGCACTAACTCAGGAGATTCTCAATAGATGTCATTTTCTTCCATCTCCTTATTACGAGTTCTTAAAGGTCTTATAAACATCCAATTGTAAAAACCCATGACTCACTATTTCTGTTCATTTTCCTTTTTTCTCTGCTTTTCAAAGATACATAACCTAAACCTTAAACGTAATGTATATCGCTATTTTATTGGATTGGTGTTGGGGGCTGGGGGTAACATACACAGAAATACTTTTCAGCCCTTCTTTCATTTTTCCAGTTTTCGTTACACATTGCTGGAGGCAAATTTTCATTTGAAAAATTCTATAAATAGAAGCATGACTGATGAATGGTCCATGTTAAGTATGAGATGCTCAGTGTTCTTGCACTGAGCTGCTATATAAGGGGAAATGCAGCGTCACAAAGGAATTTATTTGTAAAACAGGAGCTAAAGCGGACGTGTTGGCCTAGTGCAAGAGCTGAACACCAGAGAGCTGGCAGCCCCCACCCTGTCATCCAGACCCCCGCCCTCATCACCTGGCATCGGTGCATCCCCCTGCCCCTTGAGCTCTGCAGCATAGGGACTCTCTACAGGGGGTCACTCTGGAAGAGCCCGGAGCCCGTGACCCGCTCTGCAGCCCCACCTCGGGGACTGAGCTGACCCAGAGCATGAAAGCCCCTCCAGGGGTGACACAGAGGCACACTCTGCCTGAACCTCGCTTTCACTGGCCCCCTCACTCGGTTGCTTTCTCCTGAAAGACGTTCTATAACAAATTCTTGCCCCAAACCCTGGTCTCTTTCTGGGACAACTCAGTCTGAGATGGGAGCGTGCAAAGAAAGTAAAAGGGAAAAAATGCATGTCAGAACACACACTTGCGGCAAGAGAAAGGATGAGATGACGAAGGACTCATGGGAATTGGACAGATGAAAGTCTAGACACGATGGTGAGACTTCTGTTGTGTGTTCTACCGCGCTAAGTGGACTTGGTGAGGAGTTGAGGTGGGTGGAGGCTTGGGGACAATGAGCTGATTATATAAACAGCATCCAACAGCCCAAGAGTGAAAAGTCCTTGGGGACGATGTTTACAATCCCAAGTGGGTTTGGGCAAATTCTGAGCTCTGGAAGTGAACATCTCATGAGAGAACAATAGAATGATGAGAGTTAAATGATATATTACCCAAGACGTCAGGGTGGGCCTGGGTGTCTGACTATCTCTGTTTGTCACAATGGACTTCTCTAAGGTAAGAGGATGTTTTATCATATAAATATTTATGTTCCATTATATTCAGCAAAACTTGCACTTAAAAGCTACTCAAGAATAGTTGAATATATAAGAGCTTAATAAGAATAGTCACAATACCTTCGTTTGTAAAACAAGGTATTTCCTGTTGTCTTTGTATAGGAAGTGAGAGGGGAGAGAAATCATTCTGTCCCATTGTCTATTTTCATGAGCCCTGAAATATATCCTGAAATATAATATATGTGAATCCACGCTTGTGGGAGGCACCTCCAGCACGTGTAATCACAGACACTGAGGCATGCGGGCAACGCTGAGGGCAGTGGCCATGAGACATTTTTTGTAAATGAGACGCTTTGAAACATTTAAAGCCATGTCACTGAAAAATGAAAGCGTGCATTTATCCAATAAGGTGACTATTTCATTTACTATGAAAGGTTAAGTAAATAATTTCAGCCACAGAGATGGCTAACAAAAATGTCTCTCAAGGAAAGAAAGATGATTCCGTTTAATTTTATTCCACCTTTGCCACAGGAGGCTCATTTCTGGGCCCGTCTCAAGGCTGAATGTGGCTAAGTCGATAATGGATCCACCTTTTTACTCTTTGATGGATGCTACTTGCCAAAGTTGACATTTTTTAGTTGCGGGCTGATAGCTACTGAAGTCAAAAGCCCTGATTGTTTTTATCCACAGTCTGCTGGGTGAGGGGAAGAGAGGGATGGGCAGAGAGATGCCTTTGGTCACCGTTAGAGATGCTGCTGCTCTGGGTACCTGGGTACGGAGAAGCCACAGACACCTCACTCTTGTTTTATTTATTTGGCTGTGTTGGGTCTTAGTTGTGGCACACAGGATCTTCATTGCATCACGCAGGATCTCTCATTGCAGCGCACAGATTCTCTAGTTGTAGCCCTCTGGCACACTGCTGTGGTGTGCTGGCTTAGTTGCTTCACAGAATGTGGGATCTTAGTTTCCCCACCAGGGATTGAATTCATGTTGCCTGCATTGCAAAGTGAAAGTCACTCAGCTGCGTCTGACTCCTTGTGACTCCATAGACTATACAGTCCATGGAACTCTCCAGGCCAGAATACTGGAGTCAGTACTTCCCTTATCCAGGGGATCTTCCCAACCCAGGGATCGAACCTAGGTCTCCCACATTGCAAAGCAGATTCTTAACCACTGGATGACCAGGGAAGTCCCCCTCACTCTTCTTCTCCTTATTGTTACTACTATTATTATTATTACTTCCAGTTCCATGAAGCTCCTCTCTAAAGCAGGAGTATCATTATTTTTTTTTTTTAAATCTTTGAATGGAGCAGTTTCTTCACCAAGAATGTTATAGAAAGGAGTGACTCACATGTGTACCTTTTTGCCGCCACAGTGTGTGAACCTGGACTCTCTCCCTTCCTCCACTCTGCTTGGCCCTGAATGTTAGAGCAGGACTCCGCCTCCCAATACATTACTGCAACAGAGAACAAATGTGCAGCTGTAAATATTATGGTTTCATCTAATGCTTCCACTGTGAAAACAAATGACAGAAGATGTAGTTCACATCATGGATATGGAGGTCAAAACTTATTGGCGTGGCTATTTCACCACGACTATTACAATACACTTTTCATGGAGGGCTTATTTATGGGAAGCTATTATGAGTCATAGCAATTCATAACACGATGTTCTATGGAAAATTCCATCCTGTACTTGGGCTAAATACTAGACACACAGCACTCACTTTTGATGAATGAGAGTCATAAACATACCCCAGCAGGTATAATACAGTAGTTTATGGCTTTAACCTAAATTGATATATATACATATTTTTTTTTTCCTCATAAAATGAGAAAAATGGAGTAGAATGAAATCTTTGCAAGTCTCAGCAGGACGGTTAACTGGCCGCAGCCCTTGCAGGCACTATCTCATCACCCACCCATCAGAACTGGGTCTCCTCCCGCACCGTGTGCTTACTACCTGCACTGCAGCGTTTCCATGGGAGTCTAAAAATAGCTCTCTAATTTGAATTAAAATGTGCTATCAGGGCCTGTTGGATGTGGCACAGCGCAGTTTGTACTCACTTTCAATCTCAGCAAGTCAGACAGCATCTTTGCATTCCAGATAGAACTAAAAATATTCACCCATTAAAATAGTAATCATCATTAAAATTAGCTCGCTGATTTTTTGCTGATTAATTTTTCAGTAACAAGTATGCCTCCTAAAAAGTTTCAACTGAACATTTTTGACAAAACTAGAATTTTAAGATATGAGCCGTGTAGGAAGAAAAGAGATAATTAAGGAACTAAAAACAGAAAATTTAAATCTACTGAAATTTTTAAAAACTTTAAGGAAAAGTTGGTTCCAAATAAAAGAGTGAAGAGGATGGAAATGGTTGCTCTGACTGGAATACAGGATTGAGGTCCCTACACAGCTTCATTTTGGGCTGAGATTCTTATTTCTTGGGAAGGTCACTTATTTTTGTCTGTACAGAAGTGATCTAGTGGGATAATAAGTATTCAAATGATCAGAACCACTCAGTGAGATTTAAATGCTTATTTGCCTGTGTTATATTTTCATATGCCACAGACAGGCTTCAAGCTCAGAACAAGGTTGTAAATCAGAAATAGCATAAAGGAGCAACATAAACTGCAAAGATAAAACAAAAGGTTCTGCTTTATCAGACACTGTTGGTGCAATTTCTTTTTATCTTCAATGTCTTTATTTTATTGGGCTTTCCTGGTGGCTCAGATGGCAAAGAATCGCCTGTCAAGGAAGGAGCCAGCGGTTCAATCCCAGCTTGAGAAGATTCCCTGAATAAGGGAATGGCAACCCATTTCAGTGTTGTTGCCTGGAGAATTCCATGGACAGGGGAGCCTGGTGAGTTACAGTCCATAGGGTTGCAAAGAGTCAGACATGCCTTAGCGACCAAACAATAACAATTTTTGTTTTAGTTGGAGTTAAATACTTAAACAAGTGAAAATGTAGCTTTGATCAACTTTATTGAAAACTGGGAATTCCCTGGTGGTCCAGTGGTTACAATTCCATATTCTCACTGCCCAGGGCTTGGGTTTGATCCCTGGTCAGGGAACTAGATCCCACATGTCACTCAGAGCAGCCAATAATAATAATATAGATTAAATTAAGAAAATAAAATTGTGGGAGGGAGAAATATGTGTTGTCATTTTAATCCTTTAAGAAAATCAAGCCCTCACTGTAATCTTAAGAAAACTAGGTACAAATTCCTCTGTTTTAACATACATAAATATGTTTCAAAATAAAGAAGGGAATATTAATGACAAGACAGAAGCTAGTTGAGAGGACTTTATAAGACAGAGATCAGGAGAAAGTTACCATGTTTGGTTATGTTGAAAATAACGTTTGTGTATCACTCAGTACTAATTAAGACAATGAGATACTGCTTGGCTGTGAATGTTTGATGTTTTATATTATTTGGAGTGGACACATGTCACAAAGCAGTCATGAAATTCAGCATGTCTGCCGGGAGCCGTCAGGATGCCCCCTTGCTCGGATGACAAGGTCACGAGACTAAGAAAGTATTTGCAAAGCTGACTTTCTTTATTGGGGCATCCTGGGCTATCCTCACCCTGGTATTTTTCTTGGAAGTTCTCTCCATACTCAGAACATTGGCTCATCTCAGTAGGTCAGTCACAGTTGGAAAGAATTTGTCCTGAGATAATCCCCCCAGACCTTATCGACCAGAGGATCTGGGAAGGTGGATCACCTTCCCCGGGGGCTATGGAGGAATGAAAGGGACATTTAAATGGATTACTACTCCTTACTGGGGAGTTTACCAAGAGTTCTCTGGGGGTCATGGCAAGGCCACCACCAGAAAGGCTCGTACTTGGGTCACCTTTCCACCTCCCACTCCCCTGACCACTCCACGGAGGAGGCTCGCTTCCTTGAAGAAATCAGGCTCCATTGAGACTTAGGAATGCTCATAATTGTGGCCAGCATAGTTGGAGATATTGATTGCTTTAGGATAATGTAGACATAGGAATTCATTATAGTAGTTATAAGGTTAATAGGGTTTTATTGCTAAAGCAGTGCTGCTTGACTGTCTCTTAGTCCTCTTTCCTCTCTCTAAACTGTCTCTTTGTCCTCTTTCCTCCTCTCGTAAGAACTTGAGTAGGTTACTAGAATAAACAGTCTCAAGCTTAAGCCCTTCCCTCTAGCTTCTACATAGTTGTACCTGATAAGAGAAATGTAACCTTTCTACTTAGGTTGATGTACTTATCATGATTGACTGAAGTATACTGAAGACATTCAAATGGTAAACATACTATTGTTAAATCTAATTACATAAAAATCTGACTTCTGCAAAGGGAATGTTTCATGATAGTTTGGGGAATGAACTCAACGATAAGGTTGCTATGGGAGGTAGAAAACAAAAAATTGTATAGAATGATAGGTGATGTAATGATGTACTGGGGATGTCTTTTGGCTATAAAAACTGTAAACCAACAACAATAAACTGAGAGACTGCTCCATCACCACACACCGACTCAGTTCAGTTCTTCTTCCGCCGACGCCACCCATCCCTCAAGACCCCCGGACCCCGCCGAGGCTGGACCCCGGCACATGTCATCAATGACCACTGAGTAGTGACTGCCCTGGAAACCTCTGACCTTTCTCAGATAATGAGTAACAGCAGATCTAGAGAAAGACAAGTTTTGTCTCAAAAAGACTGGTTGTGTGGCAGGCAGGAAACAACAGCAGTTAACCCAGGGCTCTTCATATTTCCATGAAAACACACTCACATACATGTTTCTTTTCTGTTTAGAAGGCACAGATCCTAAGTCGTTACATATTTATTTTCAAATATTAAGCTATAGTGGAATCCAGCCAGCTTTAATAATGTAATTTAGCTTAATCTTTTACAGAGCTTTAGTGACTTATTTTCTAAAATGTTTTCAAGAAATGTCATTTAAAGCACACACATCTTATTATATAATCTCCTGGATAGATTTATTATAAGAGATATTCAACCAAAACATTTGTAAAAGGTCATTTATGTGTTCTGTGACAGTATGTCTGAGATGTTGAACATTTCAGAAAGAAGGTCATCTTGTCTTTTGTAGTTTGAAATCAAAACCTGACTTAGCCTAAGGTGGGGTTCTGAGTAATTATCAGAATAAAATTCATGTTTCTGTGTGTGAGTATAGATTGGTAAATAGATTAATAGATAAGCAGACAGGAAAGATAGATTGAGGTCCAGAGTATCTCAAGGGTCATATATTGGTCTTGGTTTGTAATTAAATTCAGAAGCATAAAAAAGTAAAGGGTTCAAGTACTTTGAAGACTCTATATGTGATATTTCTCAACTTTCACCTCTTTTGCCCCTTGCAAACTATCTTTCCTTTAATTTCCAAAACAATTTAAAGGAGACTATGCAGATATAGGAGGGGAAGAATCAGTGAAGAAATGTACCATATATTACCCTGTACATTACACAAGCCTACAAACAAGCCTTTCCAGGGGCCCAGGGATAAATCAGCACTGAAGAATCATGTGTCACTTAGTCTGCCAGTCTCACAGGGATATATATCCCCAGGTGGACTGGTGTGGGCATGCACGCAAGCCCCACTTGACAGGCCTGGAAGGACTGGGGTACCTGCCAGGGGAAGAGCCATGTGACCAAGATAGTTCCCCTGCTTGCCAGATACCCCAGGAGAAGGTGGGTGAGGGAGGGGCAGACACCAGAAGTGAATTGAGGGCTTGCTTCTCAACTTTTCATCACTTGGCAAAGGTTTTGTGATGCAATGTGTAGAAGAATGGAAGTCCCATTTAACTTTCAAAGTCTGTTATCTGGAGGCACATTGCACTAGATGATTCATTAATTCAACAAATATTTATAGGGCACTTTCTATGTGCTAGGCATTGGTCTAGACATGGGGCTATGAAAGTGAACCAAATAGACACACTTTTCTGTTCTCATTTAGTTTATATTCTTATTAAGTGAGAAAGACAAAACATTACTCCGAACCACAGTAAGCTGAGGAGAGCAATTGTGACGGGCTGTAGTGCTGGCTGTGAGATTAGGGATGTGAGGGAGAAAACTGCCAGCACCTGGGCTGCCGTGGGGCTGGAGGAAGAATAGGCAGGAACCTTCCCTTAACTCCAGGGACACTACTGCAGGCTGATGCCAGGGCCCTGGCCTTTCCCTCGGCAGTCAGCAGAGTAAAAGGCTATCAGTGTTCACAGGTAGGTGATGGGTACTAACTTTGGGTTCTGTCCCACCTCAGTAGCAGAATAGTAAATGGCACCTGAATATCAGAATTTTTCTTATCGGAGTTATAAATTCTCCTAGGGGACCATCAGAATGTGAGGTTCCAGAGCTTAGAGTAAAGGAGAATTAAGGGATGACACCTCGCAATAACACCTCATCTAGAAATAGATAAAAAGCCATTCTGACTATATAGATGAATTAGGGATGATCATTTATATTAAGCTATTCATCACAGAACAAAAAGATTCTATGTAAGAGTACTATGTATAATGGTTTTCTCTGGAGCAGTTAAAATATGATTTGTTACTCTGCAGAGGGAGCCAGATTGGCAAACCTGCATTCTCTGCCATCTGCACTGAAAATCTTTTGGTTTTAATTCATAAACATTGTGCAATGAGATGGCACAAAATCAAGTTCTTTTCTCAGTTCTGTTAAATGAAGGTACCCGATTCATTGCAAAACATACATGAATAATTAGACATCATGCATGTGTGTGTGCATGTGTGAATTTGTGAGTGTGTATGTGAGCTTATGTGTGTGAGCATGTGTGTGAGTGTGCATATGTGTGTGTGCATGTATGATTGCGTGTGTATGTCTGTATTGTACATGTGTGTGTGATAGCATGTGTATATGATCAAGTGAATCTGTGAATCTGTATGTGTGTTTGTGAGTGTGTGTGAGCATGTGTGTGTATGTGAATCTGTGTGTGAGTGTGTGTGTGTGAGTCTGTGTGAGCGCTTGTGTGTGAGTCTGTGTGTGTGTCCGTGTGTGTATGAGTCTCTGTGTGAACACGTGTGTGTGTGTGAGTCTGTGTGTGAGCGTGTGTGTGTGTGCATGTATTCTACAGTCTGGGCGCCCAGCCTGCTGCATCTGTACTCAGGCCCAGCCCTGCGGATACAGAGTAACTCGCTCTCAGGAGCGTCTGGCACAGCATCCCACAGATGTGGCCACTTAGTAACAGTGCGCTGAGGACAGCCATTAGGTTGATGACAGATCTTGGTGCTGAGTGGAAAGAGCTTACTAATTGGTTTCTATAATTGCTGCCCAGTCTTTACAAAAAATGAGGCTGTGCATTCCTGTTATTTTTCGTTGCTGTTATTGTATCAGTGGGTTCCATCATGCGTTTAGTTAAGCTATGAATGCTGCATTCAGTGAGCACATTCTGGTCTTCCTGGGATATGCGTGTCTCAGGGGGACTCTTGGGCTTCCCCCTCTGTCCTGGGAGGGCCTGTGGGCAGGAGGGGAGACCTCCCACTGGTCTCCACTGGGCAGAGACCTGGATGCACTCCTGGGCGTGGCAGGCATGTTTCAGAGCCTGTCTGAAATTTCTCAATCCTATGCCACAGAGGAACATCCAGGTTAAGGCTTGGGGCCCCTCAGACTAGGATCTCTCTTACTAAATGGCGTAATGGATGTGATTTTATAAAGGCCCGGAGGAGCAGTTGGCTGTGAGCATCTTAGGAGAGCTGTGTGGGGATCGGGCTGCCTGGGTGGTCAGAGGGTGCTCGGAGCCTCTCCAAGGGCCCCTTTCTTGCAGAGTTTGCCTGTGACAGCCACTCTGAGGATGAGACAGTCTGCTCTCTGTGCCACTCAAGTAAAACTGATACCTGTTCCATGAGCTGTTTCAAGGGATCTAAGGACGACACACAAGAGACTAGGAGATACTGCTCTGAAGAATAAGAATTAACAAAGAAGTTTCCGGTACCGTGAGGGGTAGATGATGGGCCTTTCCTGAAAAACAGTGTCAAATAAGAGGGACACAAAAGTGGATGTTCCCAGTGAAGTTCCACTCTTGGGGCCAGTTGCAGTACCAATCAGCTGGGACTCCAGACAATTAAATGTGTGATTGGACCACAGCAATAATAAAAAGAAGGAAGCCAACTAAAACACAAAGTGTGGGCCAGAAGATGCCATGGAAACCAAATTCATAAGATCGAACATCCCAGTGTCTTACTGCCGAAGATCATTATCAGAACAGGCAGAGACATCGGTTCCCCTTTTTTGGAATCGCAGAGCTGTCTGTGAAGGACAAGAAGCTGGAAGTGGACACTGCAGAAACAGACTGGGTTTTCAGGTGGTGGGAGCATCGTTTAGGGCCTTTGGAATTTCAGAGAGACCCCAGAGGTAGAGAAGCCCAGCCTCCTCCCAGGGTGCAGGCTGATAGGAAAGGGGGAGTGGGTCCTCAGCGTCCATTTTAAGGAGGTGAATTTTGTGTTCAAAGTGACAAAATGGCTGTTGCAACAGTGCCTGGCCACCTGACCTGATGGGATCTGCTCCTCCAGTCCACCCCAGCTCCAAACTATTTATTTCTACCTGCCTACATTTGCCCCAAGCCCACAAAGGCATGGGCACTGAACTAGAGCAGGAGCTAGGAAGGGTATGGGAAAGACAGATGGGCTTGGGGCCAGCAATGGGCTCCAGGAAGGGAAACAGGGGCATGGGAACCGGCTGTGACAGGTCAAGCTTCTGTTCTGGGAGGTGATGCAAGGATGCTCAGAGCTGGATGACTGAAGATCTTCTCTGGTACTGGCAGGTGGAAAGAATTACTGTCCCCTTAGAATAAGATTCTAAGTCATCCTTGAAAAACGGGTATAGAAGATCTTAGGAATGATCAGTTACCTCACTCTTTTGATTTAAAGGTACGTATCATTTTATAGTGGGAAGACTCCACACAGAATATTGTGGACATGTGCTGATCAGAAGTCTTGGCTTCAAGCTCTCTCCCAGTGAAGAGAGTGGAGAATCACTGAAAGATAAGGCTAAAGACAGCTGCAGACTCAGACCTGAGATCCTCATGTGACCACATCAGAATCGCACCATTTTCCACTTGTGCACACATGATCTTCATACCTTACTCAGAGTGCCACATGCGGCAAGCTGGTATCCATCGGTATGAGGCTGATGGCTCAAAAAGCACAATATGAATATTTTTTAAAATCCTATTAGTTCAATCCTTCTCTTTCACACAGCAAAATAATCTAAAATTCACAAACACAGATTTGACTCTCTGATCACAATTGCTAATGATCCCTGATTATAATGAGTATGATTTTATTTGGGATGAAATTATCTATTGCTTTTCTTAACAAATCAATTTGTGATCGTTCTGAGATTATTCAAGACAAGTAGACATTGTGTGTTTCTTCTCCCTTAAGCTTTGAAAGAATTTTGTGGTGGGCCATATTGCTTTTCTTGGGTTCTAAAATCACTGTGGATGGTGACTGCAGCCATAAATTTAACACACTTGCTTCTTGGAAGACAAGCTATGACAAACCTAGGCAGTACATTAAAAAGCAGAGACATCACTTTACTGACAAAGGTCTGTATAGTCAAAGCTACGGTTTTTCCAGTAGTCATGTACAGATGTGAGAGCTGGATCATAAAGAAAGCTGAGTGCCGAAGAACTGATGCTTTTGAACTGTGGTGTTGGAGAAGACACTCGAGAGTCCCTTGGACTGCAAAGAGATCAAACTAGTCAATCCTAAAGGAAATCAACCCTGAATATTCGTTGGAAGGACTGATGCGGGAGTGTCAATGCTTTGGCCACCTGATGAGAAGAGATAACTCATTGGAAAAGACTCTTGATGCTGGCAAAGATTGAGAGCAGGAGGAGAAGCAGGTGACAGAGGATGAGATAGTTGGATGGTGTCACTGACTCAATGGACATGAGTTTGAACAAACTCCAGGAGATGGTGACGGACAGGGAAGCCTGGCATGTTGTAGTTCATGGGGTTGCAAAGAGTTGGACACAACTTAGTGAAAGAGCAACAACCACCCTACCTTTGGGAGCAGCACCAGTGTTCCTGGTTTCAGCTATACTTTGCAAAACTGTTTAAAATGGCTGGAAAATTGGCAGGGACTATGTCATAATTCTGTCTTAAATTCCTTTCATTTCATGTTTGCTGAGTTAGTTTAGCCTAGTAATTTGGACCCGGGCGTATTCACTGGGACCTATACCAGCCCTGCTCACTGACTGTCACAGTAAAAGGACACAAAGTGGTTCCTGGAGCCATAATGTAAAAAGTCCAATGTGAGCACATTCTTTCAGGGCCCTGAGAACCTCTGGGGAAAGATGAGTGCCTTAGTCTCTTTGGCTGCTGCCACAAAACACCACAGACAGGGCAACTTAAGCAACAGGTATTTATTTCTCATAGTTCAGTTCAGTTCAGTCACTCAGTCACATCTGACTCTGTGATGTCATGGACTGCAGCATGCCAGGCTTCTCTGTCCATCACCAACTCCCGAGGCTTGTTCAGACTTATGCACATTGAGTCAGTGATGTCATCCAATCATCTCATCCTCTGTCGTCCCCTTTACCTCCTGCCTTCAATCTTTCCCAGCATCAGAGTCTTTTCAATGGGTAAGTTTTGGCCACATGGGTGGCCACAATATTGGAGTTTCAGCTTCAGCATCAGCCCTTCCAATGAATATTCAGGACTGATCTCCTTTAGGATGGACTGGTTGGATCTCCTTGCTGTCCAAGGGATTCTCAAGAGTCTTCTCCAACATCACAGTTCAAAAGCATCAATTCTTCGGCACTCACTTTCTTTACAGTCCAACTCTCACATCCATACGTGACTACTGGAAAAACCATAGCTTTGACTAGACAGACCTTTGTTGGCAAAGTAACGTCTCTGCTTTTGGCAGAGTGAGGTCTCACAGTTTAGGGGGCTGGAAGTTCAGGATCAGGTATGAGCAGGTTTGATTTCTCCATTGCTTGAGTGACCCACGCAAGTGGCTGAGGTGGTGAGATTCTCACAGCAGCTTCTAGATGTCAAAGATGAGACACCACTGTTTTGTGCATGCAAGATTTTTGCAAGATCTCAAACAATGTTATATTTTTTCAAGAAGCATATGAGCATATAAGTTTGTGCTTCATTAAGATTTTAAAAAATCAGTGTATTAGATTGGTTGACGACAGTTTGATCTGTTCTGCTAGAATTTAGTGAAGAATGAAACACTCCTAAAGGGGAGAAAAAAGTCTCCACAACAAGGGAGAGTGGCACCAGACAGGGGCCCCTGCACCCCTTTGCCCTCTGCCCCAATCTGGACTCAAGCTTTACTCCACTGTCACCCCAAACACTCTTCTGTTACCTGTTTCCACAAGTTCTGTCTGTCTTTGCTGGTTTAACCTTAGTTTTCTCTGTTCTGCTTTTTGGTTTTTTTCTTCCTAGTCATCTTCTAACACATTAAAAAAAATGCCTGCTCTCATGTTTCATATCAAGAAACTACTTCTTGTTTATCTGATTGTTCCTTTTATCTTTTCTTGCACTCTGTTCTTATTTCAAGAAGACAACATTTTATCCTGTTTTTATGGATATTTATATTTTTTGTAAACAGCATTTCTTCTGTTTCTTTTACAATTTGATTATGTATTTTATTTTTTTAAGCAACTCTGAGACTTTACTCCAACATCTACAAATGCAATTACTTAATGAAAGTCAATGTCCATCTTCAGGTTTATCACTGTCCAGGAGACCACACCAATTCAGTGTCATGAGCAGAGAATGAGCATGTGTCCACTGATGCTTGTAACCAGTGGTAACAAAGGACCCAAATGTCCCCACCATTCATCCTAAAATTTGTAGGTCTCAGGGGTGAGCCTTAGTTATTTAAGGCCATAGGTAACAGCCCCGTTTAATAGCCTGTGTTTTAGGCAGTTTCTCCTTAAGTACTTAAATTTGTGGACCTTTAATATTTACATTTGATCTTTCTTAGATGAGATATATTCTTTTTTCTTGTTTGTATGGTCACTGAAGTAATTTTTAAGAATGTATGTATGTACATATATAATTATATTAATCTGGCAAATGTGTACAGGGCATTGGATTAACATATTTCTTTTTCTTTGGTTTATAGAATTCATCATTTTAGATCTTTTGAAAAAATGTATAAGTAAGTTTGAGCAAAAGACCCTGTATTCTTTCTTCTCTTATTTATACTCTGCATGGATCATTCAAGCAGTCATGTAGATGGGACAGCACCATGCTACCAGGGACTAATTCAACTACAAGCGCTGATGGCTTTGTCCTTACAAAATGTGAGACCTATCTTAAGAAATATTCTCATGAGAAAGCAGGAATATAATTTTTGACACTTATAAAGGGCAGTTATATGAAAGCATAACTGCTTACTCCTTTGAAAGATTATAACTAATTAAAGATGAAATCAATTCAACTTCCTTGAGAAACATTGTCAATGGATAATTTTGAAAGATGATAGAAGGATTTGTGTTATTTTAAAAGAAACAGTGATTGACTTTTTAATCTAGATTTTTCACTTGTATCAAGTTGAAAACACATCAATCCTTACTATTTTGCTCTGAGCCAAATGGACACACATATGTGCCAAAACAGTTCCACTTAATTACTCAAATGGAGAACCACTTTCATCAGGCAAGGCTTCAATTCAATATTGATTTTCATTCTATTATCTAAATTATCTTTCTAATCTGTCTCTGTATATATGTACTAATCTTTTTGTTTATTGTGTCATCTATATTATAACTGCTAAAGTTTAACTTGAGAACAGGAAGCAATTATATTTGGTAATTAGTATAGGAAATCATAGGAGAAAAAATTATTTTGTCAGTTTTGCTTTTTGTTTGGAGCTTGGAGCTTGTTGGAAATGTATTTTGTGGATTACCATAAAGGCCTAATGTTTGCATATTTAACAGTCATCTTGGTTGCTATGAAACTGGAGATTAAGTTTCTTCAAGAATATTTATTTCCAAAGACATTTCTGCTTTTTATAGACTATGTGCCCTGGAAAAGGAGAAGTTCTGGTGAGGAGAGGCTGCTTTGCAGTGAACTGGTGACGGAAAAGGAATTCCCTGGACCATGTCACAATGACATCTGCACCTGCCCACCGTCTAGAGACTTTCTCCCAAGGTATGATGGCTATTTTCATGTATTAGCTTGGATTCCGGGGTGTCCAGGAATGTAGTTAAACCTTGTGTCTGTGAGGGCGTCTCCTGATGAGACTAGCACTGAGTTGGTGGACTGAATAAAACACTTGACCTTCCCAGTGTGGGGTCCTCAGACAGTCTCTCAAAGGCCTGAATATGACAAAAAGATGGAGGAAAGTTGGATTGGCTCTTTCTACCTGATGTCTGCCTGGGGCATCAGGGCTTCTCGTGTCCTTGGACTTACGCCATTGGCTCTCCTGTCAGATCATAGGCTTTTCAGCCTACACAACAGCACAAGCCCATCCCTCACAATAAATCATACTTATACATACATATATGTATGTATCAGTGAGTCAGTGATAGTCGCTTGGGCATGTCTAACTCTTTGCAACCCCATGAACTGCAACTGCCAGGTTCCTTTGTCCATAGAATTCTCCAGGAAAGAATACTGAAGTGAGTTGACATTGGCTTCCCCAGCAGTGCCGATGGTGTAAGTTTAAATATGTATATATATATACATGGATTCATGCTAAGTCGCTTCAGTCATGTCTGACTCTGTGCGACCCTATGGACAGCAGCCCACAGAGGGATCTGTGTGATCCCTCTGTCCATGGGATTCTTGAAGCAAGAATACTGGAGTGGGTTGCCACTGGAGTGGCAAGAATGCTCCAGTATTCTTGCCTAGAGAATCCCATGGACAGAGGAGCCTGGCAGGATATAGTCCATGGAGTCGCAAAAGTCGGACATGACTTAGTGAATAAACCACCACCACACACACACACACACACACACACACACACACACACACACACACACACACAGACCTCCCATCTAACACATCCTGTTGGTTTTGTTTCTCTGGAGAGCTCTCACATGAAAGTCATATAATATCTAAATGATGCAGGATGTAGACCAGGCACTTCTGAAATGTCCAAGCAGAAGTAGAGCTGAGTACACAAATAACGAAATAATGACTCATCTTTGAATATGACAAGCTTTTACTCTGCAATAAAGGAAGTGAAGTTTAGAAAGAAGGAACTGGTTAGAAGATGTGACATAAATCGTGTATCTTAAGCAATTTTTAAAACAAGTTAACCATTTCCTCTTTTGTCTTTCAAGAGCATCCATTAGGCTATTTTCTAATAAAAATGCCAACCCTTTACAATGAGGGAATTTGCTAAAGATGATCATACTTGGCTATTTGAGAGATTTCATTTTAACCATTTCTACATCAGATCATCATTCCTGTGGTAATTGCTTTTGAACTGGCTTGGGTTATGTGAATTGAAAACATTCACTCCCATGACTTCTACCTCAGTCAACTGTCTGAAAATTAAATGGTACTAAAATAGTGAGGGTTTGGAATGTTAATTTCTGAATTACTGATTTATACAAAGCAGATATTCTTTAAAATATTCAAAAAAAGAAGGGCACCTATACCTGTCTTTCTGTTATCCTGAGGTACCCTGTTTCCCTGTTGGGTCGGTTGTAAAGAATCCACCTGCCAACACATGAGATGCAAGAGCTGTGGGTCCCTGGGTCAGGAAGATCCCTTGGGAAAGGACACAGCAACCCACTCCAGTTCTTGCCTGGAGAATCCCATGGACAGAGGAGCCTGGCAGGCTACAGTCCACAGGGTTCCCAAGAGTTGGACATGACTGAGTGAGTAACACACTGTCACCTACCCTGCAGAACAGTCCTCTCCGCGGTGAGAGGTAAGCCAGTGATTAGGACAGCCCACACGGAGTGAGTCCTGCAGGGCGGTCACCAGAGGCTGTACCTGCAGTGACAGCTTTTAGAAAACAAGTTTATGGGCCAAGGATTGTGCTCAGAATGACTTCTTAGATTCATTCACATTTCATCACCCAATCATCCTGTGAAGAGCCCACTATTGTCATTTCCACTCTACAGGGATGGAGACAGCGGCTCAGAAGACCATGTAAGCTGTGTAAGGTGACTGTCAGCTCAGAAGACGTGTGGCTGGGGCTCTAAACCCACAGGCTCTGCATCCCAGTCTCTGCTCTTTTTCCCAACTCTGCTCCAGGTTTGGGCCAGACTGCACACTTGAAGTGGTCTGTGTGTGTGTGCAAGCAGCAGGTCTCTTTCCTCTCCCCAGGGTAAATGCATGTGAGATCTCAGCAACCATCTTTTCCCACCCAGGACTGGTTTCAGAAATCTACTCTACCTATAATTTTTCCCCACTGTTCATTTCAATTATATGTGTGAAGTGGAAACAGAAAGGATTATACCTGAAAACCTAAACTGAATTCTGTTCATCTCTAGTTCTTACAGGAAACTCCTCCCAAATGTTTCCACTTCCTTGGTTGCACATTATCAAATGGTCAACATTTTTTCTAACATCATACTTCTATGATTTCGCTTTATTTCATGTCTGCACTTTCCAGGATTTAATATGTTTTTAAAGTTAATTATGGGTATACTTGATTTGCTGTAACCTCTTCTTAACTTTTCGGTTATCATTAAAAGATAAAAACTGAAAATTCCCAATAACACCACATTCAAATAGGACTCAGAAGTGAAAATGTGTGCAAATTAAAAAAAAAAAAAAAAGGAAGCGTCTCTTTAGACTGGGGCAAGTGTCTCCATGCTAATGCACAAGCTTCAAGACTATCTGTGTTGTAGGTGTGCATAAGAAAAGGGGACATCTCTGGTTCTGTAACAGAAACACCCACAGGTAGGGCTGTTTTAGATTTGCCTTGAGTCAGGATGAGAACTGCGTTACTGAGATCCAGAGGCTCCACTGCCTCTCAGCTGGCTCTCCTCACAGGACAGCCTTAGGTATCCCCAAACCCAGAGGAAAAACAAAAGCTTATCTTTAACAAAGATTTCAGCCTGTGCTTTCTCATGTTGCTTTGATTCCCACTGGGTAACCTGTCTGAAGGCTGCCCAGGATCTGAAGCAATGGTCATGGGCAAGGAACACAGGATATACTGATCCATTTAAGCCAACCAATCCCTCAAACAGAGTTGGTTTTGGAGTTTTTTACCTCAAAACAGGAAAGGAGGTTTCCCTAAAGAAACCTGGGTTTATTTTAATACCAGAGGGAGCAAAATGAATGTTAGTCAGTTAGCAATCAACATTCTAAAACTGGAGTCTGAGGATACATGGAGTTTTGTGAATAAACTTTATCATATGTCAAGAATATGTGAAAAAGCATTCACATCTTTCAGTATATTTTATTTCATCTAAAATAAATAGCTACATACCTGAATATGCTGATAGAAAGTGGCTTAATCATGTGAACAATATGCCAAAGATACATCCCCATTACCAATTCAGAGAAGGCTATGGCAACCTACTTCAGTACTCTTGCCTGGAAAATGCCACTGATGGAGGAGCCTGGTAGGCTGCAGTCTATGGGGTCTCAAAGACTCGGACACAACTGAGCGACTTCACTTTCACTTTTCACTTTCATGCACTGGAGAAGGAAATGGCAACCCACTCCAGTGTTCTCGCCTGGAGAATCCCAGGGACGGCGGAGCCTGGTGGGCTGTAGCACAGAGTGGGACACGACTGAAGCGACTTAGCAGCAGCAGCAGCTACCAATTACCTTGGATTCCTTTCCTGTCTTTCTTTGAATACTCCATTTTATAACCAAAGAGGACACTTATTATTTTTTTTTCAGAAGGTATTACCTTCTTTTTTTTCCTTTCTTTTTTTTTTATTGCAACAAATTCAAGACTTTTTTCTTTACATTACTGTGTTGGTTTTGCCATACATTGACATGAATCCACCATTGGTATACATGTGTCCCCTTCCAGAACCCCCTTACAACCTCTCTCCCGATTCCATCCCTGTGGGTCATCCCGGTGCACCAGCCCTGAGCACCCTGTATCATGCATCAAACCTGGGTTGGTGATTCATTTCACATTAATAAATATTACTTGATTTAGATTTTTGATTAAAAAAATCAACTATATGTTCTTATTTAGTAGTTGAAAGAGATAGATTTGTTATAAAAGGGCTTAATCAAAATAAATATGTCTTCATATTCTATTAATATAAAGGCTTTTAATAGTTTCTTTTTTCATTAGAGAGAACAGTTGAAGGATTATAAGAGAAGTCAAGAGCATCAGGAAGACCAGAAAAGAGAAATGCAAGACAGTAAACCGGTAATAAACTGTCCCTTAATGAGACAATTCTGCAAATGCTCTAAAAATCAGAATAATAATAATGGCAATAATAATAATTAGAATTGTTCAGTTTGTAGAGTCTTTCTGTTAAAGGCCTATAAAGCATTTGGATGTAATGGGATAATGTCCGTGAAAAAGGAATAGCCATTGCCATAAGCATACATGGCACTTAAGCACTAATGAGGAAAGTCTGGCTTTCCTGACTTGTAGAAGCATTTCCTTTAAGTACCTCTAAGTACTTCTAAACATCAGGACTGTCGTTAGAGACAGATGAGACTCCCAAGACTGACAGGAGGGTGAGTGGTTCATTAGAACCAGGTACAATGGTGCCGGTCATGGTGCCCAGAATTTCTGTCTGTAACCACCCCTGTGCATGTAAAGCCTGCACATCTACTGGTTGGATCTTCTCTGAGACGTGCCAGGTGCTCTGAATCCCATTGCATTGCCCTCTACAGTCACCCTTTCCCCAATCACTTCAGGACTTCAACTCTCAGCTAGGCTACTCCAGTGACAAGCTCACTGCCTCCCAATGTACCCATCCTCTGAATTCTAACCAGAGTGATATTTCTAAACACAAACTGGATCTCCCACTACCTTAAAGCATCAGTGGCTCTCGTGCCACATCAGAGTGGAACTCATTGAGCTATGATTTCTGCTGTCTGGTTTCCACCCAACGGAGCAGCTAAGGCTCCACCTAAATGGTGCCCTGAGACTCTCCTGTCCCCACCCCAGCCCCAGCCCACAACTCACATGCAGGGGCTACCTGCTGGCCTCTGCCCAAGGTGTGTAGGGGGCACAGGAGGAGGGAGGGAAAAGCTGGGGAGCACCCAGGGCAGGTAGGAGGCCAGGAGGCACTTGGGGGTACAAATTCAAAGACACAACCAACAAGACCTTCAAGGAGGCAAAGCCATGCCCTGAGCCCCAAGTGCAGGGCCTTCCATTCTGCCCCCCCAGGCCCTGGGGAAAGCACACATACTTCTGCAATAATTAAAAGTGATATTTCAGCATATATCACAGTGGTTCTCTTTAATGCCTTTTAGTTTTCAAGGGCATGTTTATTTTTTCATTACTTTCTAAGGATGTAAGTAGTTATTAAGTAGTATATTAAAATTATTAAACTCATTAAAACTCGTGGAAGCACCCAATATTTCAAGTTATATGTAGAACTTAGTGTAAAGGATAAAACTATTTTAAAGTGCTATCCAAGGGGGTTTAATTACAAAAAAAAAAAACTTAAAAAAAAAAGAAAACCAAAGATTATCCTCAATAATGAGCTTCCAATATGAGTACAACTGGTATCAGAACACAATTCCAGAAAAGCACTTCTGAGAAGTCTGAAGAGCAGATGAAATGTTAGAAGTAGATTGTCCCACACTGTCAACTTATATTGAACCAAAGTGTTGAAAGTATTAGTACAATTTGGCCTTGAACTGCAGAATGGACTTTTACTGCCTTCAAGTATTATTAAAACTTCATGCAAGATCATAAATAGAAAAAAAAAAAAGAAAAGAAACCCTAAGGTCATGACAAAAGGAAGTATGATGGGAAGAATCCTTCCTCTAAGACCCCAGAGAGGCAGGGTTTCTTCCTGTGAAACTTACGTTTTCAGATTCTCACAGTTGAGTCAGTGCAGTATGTGAGATGTGCAGAACTTTGCAGTATTAATTATAGTCAATGTGTTTTTTTTTAAACATTAATGTGAGTCGTGTGCATGTGAGATTTTAAAAAAAATTTTAGAATATCCCCCCTCCCATCTGCCTTCCTCACAACCCTTTTGGAAGACAAGCAAAACACTCCTAAGTACAAAATGTACTTTTCTCCAGTGCACTCAGCTTTTCCTAATGACCATTTATGTAAACCTCAGTGATGTTGAGAGCAGAGAATTCTTGCTGCGATATAAATAGCTTGCAAGACCTCTGCCCTTGACCCTGCTGCACCAAGGGAATAAGGGTTTCTGATGACTGGGTTCTACTCCTGGCCTGGACCCAGTAGACTGAACGTGGCCATTCATGCTGCCTGGACTGGTCAGCGGCCCTGGCCCTGAGTCCCAGCCAGTGTTGGGCTGATGCTGGGGGCTTCTAGGTCTGTACTGTCTAGGAGGGAAACTGATGCTCACCCCAAGGTGTTTTCACCAGGGAAAGACTTTCCACAAGAAGGCAGCATCATCACTATTAAGGTAGAGAAGATAAGAAGTCCTCCTACTTCTGTAGGTCCACAGAGCACACAGGTGAGGCAGCCCTTCTCCCAGCATCAGTGCTCTGACATCAGGCAAGATGTGCAAGTGGCCCCAGAGCTAACTGCAAGTGGCTCCAGGACTAACGGAATGTGCTTAACTTCTCAAACTGCAGCCTCAGAACACACGTCAATTTTCTGAAAACCTAGAGATGTCTTTCTGCCCCACAGTTTTCCCCTTCTATTCAGGATTAGTGAACCCCAAACACTGCCAGCCTTTCCCATTCCATTTTGCACATTTTCTTCTCCCCCAGCCCACTTCTTGGAGGTAAATATGAACTTTCTAGTAAACATATGACATCTAAAAAATTACCATTGATTTACTGGGAATAACTAAACACAGAGAAACTATCTTCCATTAACACGGTAAAATAAAAAAAAATGTGAAGCTGTACAAGTTCCTCTGATAAGGCTGCCAGAAGCCTTTGTCCTCTTCTGGAATGATCCTGCTCTGGGCTCCCTCATACATACTAAGGGAGCCATTCAAATGTCTCCCCATTAAAACAGATGTGAATGGAAACTCAGTTCTCTCTGTGTCATTACCACTAATCTATTATGCAAATTTCACTGTGAACATCTGTTAATAAGCACTACTGTCTCACAGGTGCTACATTTATGATGACAAAGAAATGAAGCCTTTGAGATGCTGATGTGTGCACATTAATTATGTGGGTTATTTTGGTCCAAGGGAAGTGTGGGATTCTACTGAGTATGGAGCTGTGGGGGTGATGGCCCAGGTGTCACCTCTGATTTCTATGACAGTGTCCTTGGGTTCATGTCATAATTTCTTGCTTATGTGTAACTCTAGAAGAGGGCAAGTCCCTCTGCAAATCATGATGGCATTTTCTCTTGTTAGAAAACTTGTGGACTAGACATATTCCTCTTTTTCTCAGCTACCAAAAATCTTCAAATGAAATTGAAGGTGTGATTGTTGTGTTTAGGATTCTTATCCTTTAGCTACTTCAAAGGATTTCTCAACTCTTTAAACTCTCCAAATTACACGTTTAACCATTTTGCATTGCATTATAAATTGGAAACTGACTCAAAACTTCTTAGAATTGGAAAGGGTACAGATTTTTTCAGGATTATAAAGTATTATCACCAACTCAATGGACATGAGTTTGAGCAAATTCTGGGAGATCGTGAAGGACAGGGAAGCCTAGTGTACTACAGTCCATGGGGTCTCAAAGAGTCAGACACCACTTAGAAACTGAACAACAACAACAATGATTTTATTTATGCCTTGGCTAGTCTTGGAGTTCTTTCCTTGTAAACACAAAGCAGGGTTTCCTCTCATCCTTCCCCGACCCCCAGTACTCAATTCAACAGTTGGGGCAGAGGATCTTACACCCGGCATCCATTCAGGGTAGTGACAAGCAATCACCAGCGTCACAGGGAGAGTGGGAGTGTGAAGAGTAGGAAAGAAAAAGGCCCCACACGTGAGGGGGCCACCCTCCATGCCCGCTTGAGGGCCGTCCTGGGTCTCCCCTCCTGAGTCTGCAGTGAGGGCTGCTTCGCCATCAGGAAACACACAGGATCCTGAGATGCTGCCCTGAGGTGTTTGGATGCATCTCCCATCTCTCAGGGCAAGTCTGGCCAGGCTGGCCCTCTCTCCCTGCAGCCTTTTCCCAGGAGGTCTGAACACCCACATGTACCTCTGATCTCTGCTTTCCCACTGTGGATCAGACCGCTGTTCTCAGTCACCTCCTGCTTCACACTTAGCCTGAGCATGTGTAGGAAGAGTTCTCCCCAAGCCTCTCTCTAACAGGAGAGGGGACTCGCCAGATGTGAGGAGTGGGATCCCCACAGCAGAGGAGACTGAAGCCACCACCCCTCTTCTGTGGGAACCAGGTCTCTGTAGGTCATGATTCTCCAGCTCCATGAAGTGTAAGGATCCTCCAGCAATGAGCTGGGGCTTAGACTTACAGTGAGACGACATTCATATTTAACAAGCAAAGTGCAGATACTGCCTTTTCAAATGCTTTCTTCTACCCTTTTTACACTTTTTCCTCCTAAGTGTGTTGAAAAGAGAATTTCTTATCAGGTCTAACACAGAGAAAGGCTGGGATGACCCCATTTCTGGGTCTTAGCACACATACCAAGTGACTGCGTTTCTGACCACCTTGCTTGGCTGCCCAGCCCTCACCACCACAGGTGACCGACGTCAGACATCTTCAGATCACATGCATGTACCTGTTGCTTAAATACAATAAACAAGAATCTGCACTCTTCCCCCGAGATTCGGTATTGGGTAAATCTTTGTAAATATCTTTCTGCAACAAACAGGGACATGGTTTCTTCCTGTCCCAGTCCCAGGAACCTGCATGACTCTACTGGAAGTGAAGCTGGACAGTCACATTTGCTACACGACCCATTCACACATGGTTCTTGGATTACAGATGTGCACCTGGTCCAAGGTTGGCTTGAATGTAACTTCTAGGGAATAAATATACACTGAATTCTCTCTCTCAGGAATATGACCTGAGACTAAGAATGAGAGGGAGACAGTTAGCTATGGAAGCCAAAATACTAACAAAAAGTGAAAGAGTTAACTTCTGAAAGTACAACTACTGTTCTTGTCTGTGTTGTTGTTCAGTACCTCAGTCGTGTCTGACCCTTTGTGACCCTATGGACTGCAGCCAGGCCCCCTTGTCCTTTACTAACTCCCGGAACTTCCTCCAACTCACGCTCATGAGTCGGTGATGCCATCCAACCATCTCATCCTTTGTCCCCTTCACCTCCTGACCTCAGTCTTCCTCAGCATCAAGGTCATTTCCAATGAGTCGGCTCTTCTCATCAGGTGACCAAAGTATTGAAACTTCAGCTTCAGCATCAGCCATTCCAATGAATATTCATGGTTGATTTCCTTTAAGATGGACTGGTTTGATCTCCTGTAGGAGACATTAATTTC
Source organism: Antilocapra americana (assembly GCA_007570785.1). Taxonomy (NCBI): domain Eukaryota; kingdom Metazoa; phylum Chordata; class Mammalia; order Artiodactyla; family Antilocapridae; genus Antilocapra; species Antilocapra americana. The sequence continues at coordinate 16,846,181 of ML660204.1, forward strand.
CTACAGGATCTTTTTTTTTTTCCCTGAAGGGGAGCTAAATGTTAACACCACTTAAAAAAATATGACCTCTCTTTCAAAATGTTTGGGAAGGTTATCTTCACAAAATCTAGCCAGGAAAACACAAAGTCTAAAAGAAAACCTTAAAATTGCTTCCACTGGAAATGCATTTACAGAATAATTGGTGAATTAAAACAAATTTCTCTGACATTTCAAGCCTCCCTTGAACAAAGCATTTTCAAGCTCTCCATGGTTTGCCCCTGGGTTATTGCAATGATCAGTTCATCAGAGAAAGGTGTTCCCTGATTCACTATGTCCTTAAACAAAGAGGCATTGATTCTGCACTATCACTGTTTTCATGAGTTAAGTGGTTGTGTAAATGATTCATTCATAAGTCTGAGCATAAACCTTTGGATTATGTCAGGTTATTGAAACACTTCAGGCTATTTATCATGTCCTTATCAGCAGTAGCCACAGAAAGAGTTCAACTCATCAGTTCTGGAGTAGAAACATGAAAACAAAACAAGGTGACTTTCCCTTGTTCACTTGCTATGTCTGGTGTGATCGAGTGTCTTCACATTGTGGACACTTTGAATGGTGAACTCCCACAAAATGCCCAGCACATCCAGCCTCCAAATAGACCAGAGGTGGCCCTTTCATCTTGGACAGATTACCTGCTTTGCTCTAATCTCTCTGAGTTTCAGTGAACACTTGCATTCACAGAATCACAGAATGGGATGCCCAAATTTGAGTCATTTTACACAATGAATTCTAAATCAAGAGCTAAAAATCTATTTCATTTTTTATGGCAAATTGTTCTGTATAAGGCTGCCAATGAAAAGCTTTGTTTGCCATTTTCAAAAGAAAATCCAAAAATCACTTAGTTCTGTATGTGTGTGTGTATGTGTATGCATCTATGTGCATGTGTGTTCTCAGTTGTGTCCGACTCTTTGCAACCCTTTGGACTGTGGCCCACCAGGCTTCCTCTGTTTATGAGATTTTTTTTCAGACAAGAGTACTGGAATGGATAGCCATTCCCTTCTTCAGAGGATCTTACCAACTCAGGGATCAAACCCATGTCTCCAGCAGCTCCTGTATTGCAGGTGGATACTTTACCTGCTAAGCCATCAGGGAAGTCTTATGCATCTATGGGATGCTATTAAAATGTTTAACAACTGGTTGATATAGATTATGGTCACCAAACCAGAGACTGTTAAAAGTTGAAATGGCTAGTCCTGGTAATGCTGAATAGATGCCCAGGCATTGCATAAATGTTAGCCTTATGTGTATGTAAGTGTATGTGTATATAATAGACATATTTCACATTTAATTATAAATAAACTATGTTTATAGAACTAACAGAATGCTGAAGTTATGGCTTATTCTCCTAAAATCTGAAAATATTATTTGAATAATATTGACTGTCAAATCTAGTTGTAACCTCTAGGGCAAACTTTTCCATGTGGATTTTATATTAATACAAAGACTGCATTCAGCCCTTGAAGTAAAAACATGTATTTATGAAAAAACATTGCCATATGAAAACATGTTCTTGTAATAATGCTTGTGAAAACTGCAAGTTGTATATACAGGTACAATTTTAAGAACTTTAACATAATTAAGTAGGAAAACAGATGAAAATAATGCAAATATTAAGGGATGATTCTTTGGAACATTCCTTTAGTAAATCATTATAACTGTCTGAGTTATCCTGTTAAAATCAGATATTTCAATTAAAATAGTAATACAAAATAGGTTAATAGACACTTGGTTAAACTATAATTCAAATCTCTTTAGAAGTATTTGGTGTATTGACATTTATAGTGGAAAATAAAATAACCTTTAAGAATTGTATTGAATTTGACTTATTTATACATGAATTTCTCTAAAAGACAAAACAAAAGCCCCATTTAGAGAAGGTTTCACATTTTATACAGTTAAGGGTGAAATAAAAACATATCAACGGTGCCACATCAAATTCTCCTAATGAAGAAAAACTGTAAAGTTATTCTATCTATGGTAAAATTAATATGGAAAATATGGTGAAGAGAATAAATGTATATCTTATAAAAATTATGAAGATGAATATGGTAGAGAAAAGAGGAATGTATTATACTCTTCCAATCAGTCTTCTAAAGACAGTTTTTATAATCACTGTAGAAGAGAATGCCTTGTAGCTTATGAGATAAATTTTAAACTATTTGGACATTGAGTCCTTTTCAGTAGTTAAAGTAAATTTTATAGTTGTCCAAGCAGTAAATCCGCAGTACAAAGTTCCTTCTAGGAAAAAAAAAATACTTCTGAAAATCTTTCCCCTTAACTGTATTCAGTTGTGCACCAAAAAGCTCCTATCAGTCATACTCTAGTTGGAACTGTAACTCTTTTTGGTGTTGCAAAGTGTGTCAGCAGGAACATGTCTGCAGCTGATGGGGCTAGGGTATCACCATTCTTGAACAAAAAGTCCAGCTTTGAAAATCTTGATACAGAATTATAATAAAGTTGCAATGATAACTGTTTTGGAATGATGCAATTTCAGGTTTATACTCCTGTGCCAGAGATTCAGCCCACCACATGGTCATCATCTTGAACCCTGACATCAGTTGTGTGTTCACACTCACCTTGTGCCATTCAGAGTGACTAACACCATAGGTGGGACAGGTTAAACAACAAACATTTATTTTTCAAAGGTTTGGGGGCTGGGAAGTCCAAGGTCAAGGTGCAGGCATATTGGGCTTCTGCTGTGACTCTCTGGTTGACAGGCAGTGACCTTGCTGAGGCTGCACATGGAGAGAGAGAGACCATCTGTCTTGGGTCTTATTTACGAGGGCACTAATCCCATTCACGAGTGTCCCACCCTCATGACCTCATTACCTCCCAAAGATCCCCAGCTCCTGACCTCATCTCACTGGGAGTAGGATTCAACATATGGATTGAGGGGGCACAAACATTCAGTTCATAGCACAGTGTTAGGCTATAAATTTCATTTGTCTCTATTAAAAAGAATAAAATCATAATTTGATTTCAGTGTTGTGCAATGCAACATTTCGTGCTTTAAACCCTCCCCCTGAGTAAATTTGAGACAGGAGAATAAATAACATATAAGTAAAACAATATTTTATTTATTTCTCAAAAGATATTTTTCTCTGTACATTTAGAAGAGTACAAATCAGTGTGAAGAGATTTTAGGGACTGATCAATTTAACATAAGGAAGGTATCTTCTAAATATTAGCTTTGGTCCAAAACAAACTTGACCTACCTAATTAGTTTGTCATTTCCCATCCAAGTTGTATGATGTCTGATTGAGAATGTGTAGACAGAATTTGTAACAAGGTAGAAAATTCAACTGGAAAAACTGAGGATTCTAGAATTGTTTATATTTCACAATCAACTTTGTCTTTGTGGTTAATCACTGATCATCAGCAATTGGTCTTCAATTAAATCAACTGAGGGTTGAATAAGGGCTTAGCATTGTGCCATATTCAGATGTTGAACTTGAATCCAGGTTACATCTTTTTGTTTGTGAAACACAATGCCACAGCAAGGCACATAATGTGGACACTAGAACAACTGTAAAGCGAACAAGGGATGACTGAAGCCTCAGAAAGACCCTTCACCCTGACTCTCTTCCACCTCAGCTTACCTTCTAGTATTAATGCTTATATATACACATTCCTGATTTCTGCCTGTTTTTTTACCTTTGGATAAGTGGAATTATATTGTATATATTCTCCCACATCTTGATTCTTTCTATTGATAGCACATTTATAATATTCAACCATGTTTATGCCTGTTCAGCCATCATTGCTTTGTACAGTTCTATTGCATGCATATTCCATAATTTTTATGCTATTGGGTTGTCTTCTCATTTTGTTTATTATTTAATCATGCTAGGGTAAACATTCTTCTACAGTTATCTACTGCACAAGGACATGAGTCATCCTAGAGTACACACTGAGAGTGGAATAGCCTGGTCAACAAGGAACATTTGACAATTCTGGATAATGTCCAACTGTTCTGTAAAATCACTAAACCAACTTGTGTTCCTCTCAATAGTGTGTGGAAGTTTCTGTTGTTCTATATCTTTTCAGTCTCTTTGTATTACATGGCTTTAAAAATTAATCTTGCATATTAGAAACCTCACCATGAACAATCTTGGCTAAATCAACTTTAAAGAAAAAGGCTCTTCTGTAAATCAGAAATAATGGTAATAGTAAGAAGAATAGCAAGGTTATAGTGAAAATTAAATAAATAAATAAAATACTGTGACGTGTTTAAGGCAAGATTTGGCATTCTGTGTATTAAATAGCTGCTTCTATAATATGGGCTTCCCTGGTGGCTCAGATCATAAGGAATCCACCTGCAATGCAGGAGACCTGGGTTCAATCCCTGGGTTAGGAAGATCCTCTGGGAAAGGGAATGGCAACCCATGGCAAGAATAAATCCAGTATTCTTGCCTGGAGAATTCCGGGGACAATGGGGTCACAAAGAGTTGGACAGGACTGAGTGACTATCACTTTCACTTTCTATAATATGAGCTGTGAAACAATGATGTTAAAAACATATACAGACAGTAAACAGCATAAGCATTCATATAGAAAGCAGAATGTAAACAAGCCAAGCAGGGAGTTCTCAAACAGGAGGGGACTTCAGCTGGACTTTACAGATAGATCTTTTATGAAGGCAGGAAGGACCCTCCAAGCAGGAGTGAAAATATGAGCAAATGTATTGTTGTACATATGTTTGTCTTTCTCAATAAGCACGCCACTCTGACCCCGTCTCTGTAGTTACCTACCTGCTGGCTGTGCACACACCTGGCTCTCAACTTGGTGAACCTTGTTTCTGATGGGAGATCAGGTTCCAGCCAGTTCATGGTGGTGAGAAATTCTCTTCTAAATGTGAGTTGTTTGGTACAATGAAACTAGACTCGGGCCCTGCTTTGTGATCATGAATTAATACAGTGTATTGTAATCCCCCAAACAGATCATCATGTCAGATCCATGCTGCCTCTGTGGCATTTCAACAACCTCTGTTTCCATTAACTATTTTATCAGATTATATATTGACCTCATGTCTTAAACCCATGAGGCAAACAATTGTTCCTGCATAAAAGAAAATGGTTATTTAACACTAACTCGTGTACTAACTTGTCAATCAAATTAGAATGCAAACTCATAATGATACTTTTTTGTCTGTCATATTCTCTGTGCTAGCCCCAGTCTTCCTTAGACAAGACAGACACTGTGTACACACCCCTGAGTGGGGCAATCATCTACCTCCTACCATCACCAGCTTGTTGATCACTCCTCCATGAATCTCTGTATTTTTAGGTTCTGGCTCCTGATCACTAGCTTCAATACTATTCTAATTATTACTAATATCCATACACATAGAAATAATCTTAAAGTTTTGGCTTCTCATTTTTGAAACTCCTCAGAGATCTTATATTCTGCCTGCCCAGGACTCACCTCTGAGTTCCTATCATGAACTTTGTCATTACCAATGACCACAACCCTGTGATAATCTTTATTCTGAGAGCATCCCAGTTTTTGCTGCAGCTTCCTTCTTTTCAGCTCATCTACTCTCAAATCTCCATGGCAATAGTAACCCATTGGCCCTTTCTCTTCCTGCTTTGTGGTCTCCCCTCCCCCCACACCCCATCTTTCCTTCCTTCCCTGGCCATGTCCTTGGAATTGCTCCCTCACACAACTCCAGCTCTCAGTGCTTCTCCACTTGGTGAAGACCACCCTGCTCCAACCCTGCCCTCCAGTCACTCCACACTGGCACCACAGCATCTGAATATGGCTGGAGAAAACTTTACAGCCTTGATGTCTCTCCTGAAAATCATGGCCACAAGCATGAGTGTGCCTGTGGTGACATCAGCATCTTCCTGTTTCCTGAGCCCGCTGAAGTCCCCACTCTCACGGACAACCACTGTGTACCTTTTCACTCCAAACAAACACAGAGCACCGCCTTTCCTGTTCCAACTTAATGTCACTTTTCCTAGTTCAAGAAACAACATAAAACAAAAAGACAGAAGAAAAGGAAGCCTCCACAGTGGAACATGCGGAGGCTCTGACCACGTGAACCCCCTGCTAGGATTCTGTGCATTCTGCCCTCCCTTCTGCTGCAAGACCACCCAGAGCGATCCTACCAGATGGCAAGCCCTCCTCTCCTGTGATAGTCTTCTCTCAGCTATTCATGATGACTGCTCCACTCAAGTCATCCTCATTTCTGCGTCCATTTTCCCATTTCTTTTGGAAGTGTGTCTAGTACCATTATATCTCAACAGTCTTAATATAAAAGCAGACAAAACCCTCTCCCAGCTCCACTTCCTCCAACAGAAAGTGGCCTCTTCTCTGTGGTAAAATGCTTTGTGTTAGCAACACTGTGTCTGCAGGGTTCTTCCCCCACTGCCCCACTGTGCCCATCTGGATCATATATTTACCTTATATCTAAGAAATCTTTGCCTAACCCACGGAAACACATGAACTCTTTCCTATAGTGCAGGTATTTTATAGTTTTAAGTCCATGCTTACATCTATGATGCATTTTGAATTAATCCTTGACTAGTTTTTTCCTTTCTTTTCTTTTCCATATGAATATTCAGTTGCTAAGACACCCCTTATTAAAAAAAATCATCTTTTCCAAGCTGAATTGCCATTTGTCAGAATTCAATTGACTGTAAATGTGTGTATCCTTTTGGATCCTGCACTCTGATTTATTGATCTGCTAGCCTATCTTGATGCCAAAACCATTGTCTTGATTACATAGCTATAGAGTGATTTTTGAAGTCTGGTAATGTAAGTCCTTCATTTTCTTTTTTTCAAAGTTGTTTTGGCTCTTCTAGGTCTTTGCAATTTCACATGAATTTTAGAATCAGCTTGTCAGTTTCTCAAAAAAAAAGAAAAAGAGTCTGCAAGGATTTCAGTTGAGGTTGCATTGAATTTACAGATGAATTCATGGAGGGCTTATATCTCAAAACTACTGAATCTTCCAGTCTGTGGACACAGTGTATTTCTTCATTTATTTAGGTCTTCTTTAATTTGTTACAGGGTACCAGATTTGTATATATTTTATTAGATGTATCTCTAAGTGTTTCATATCTTTTATTCTTCTGTAGTGGTATAGTTTTAAGTTTTGATTTTTGGCAGTTCACTCCTAGTATACACAAGTACAGTTGATTCACTCCATTTTTTTTTATCGTGGTTAGACATGCATACCAAAATTTGCCACCTCATCCATTTCTGAGTACATAGTTGAGTAATATCAGTGCATTCACATAATTGTACAACCAGCACCTCCACCATCTCTATAGCTGTTTTCATCTTGTGAAACTGAACTTCAATTACCACTAAAAACCAATGACTCCCATTCCTCCCTCCCCACAGCTTCTGGAAGCCTCCATCCTGTCTTCTGTCCCTATGATTGTGACAACTCAAAGTACCTCACATAAGTGATTTCATACAGTATTTGTCCTCCTGTGACTGGCTTATTTCACTCAGTGTGATGTCCTCAAAGTTCATTCATGTTGTAGTAGACGTGAAAATTTCCTTCCCTTGTAAGGCTGAATATTATTCCATTGTACAGATAGACCACATTTGTTTATCCCTTCATCAATGATGGACACTTGGATTTCTTCCAGGTTTTAGTTATTGTGAAAAATGGTGTGTGAACATAGATGTATAAATATCTCTTCAAGACACTGATTTCAGCTGTTTGGGAGGATATATTCAGAAGTAGAATTTTTGGACTGTGTGTTAATTCTATCTGTAGCATCTTGGGGAAGCTTCATACTGTTTCCACAAAGGCTGCACCAATTAACATTCACAGCAACAGTGCAGAGGAGTTCCAAATTTTGACATCCTCATCAACACTTGTAGTGTGTGTGTGTGTGTGTGTGTGTGTGTGTGTGTGGTGTTTAGATAATAGCCATCCTAGTGGATATGCAGTGGTATTCTGTTGTGGTTGTCATTTGAATTTCCCCAATAATTAGTGATGCTGAGCATTTATTCATATGCTTCTTGGCCATTTATATATCTTCTTTGGAGAAATGTCTATTCAAGTCCTTTGCTGATTTTTTAATTGGGTTGTTTTTTGGTTGTTGAGTTTTAGGACTTCATGTATTTTGGATATTAAGCCCTTATCAGATTTATGATTTGAGACTATTCCTGATGCCTGGTCGTCATATATTCTGATTAATTGTTTAGTTGTCTCATAAAGGAGGGTAAATTTGATCCCTGTTACTCAATCTTTGTCAAAAGTGGAACCAGTGATCTAATTTAAAATTAAATTTACTTTAGGACTCTTAAACATCTACCTAAAACCTATCATTTTGAAGATCTTGTCTCTGTCTATGAGTTTTTAAAGCAAACATTTGTTCTCGCCAGCTGGACACCTTGAATGTTCTAAGGTGTGAGGCTACATGGCTTGAAAACAAGCTATATTCACATGTCAGGACATTCCCCAAACCATGCTGCTGATTTGCTTCATCTAGAGCTGACCTTACAGTTCCCTCACTTGCCAAACACTGTGATTAAATGCTTTCCCCTAAGGTCGATGGAGCCATTCTCAGCATGATCATTAGAACATCTGTCCTATTACCACATCTGTGTTCTAGAGCAGGCTATCGGTTGTCCAGCTCCAATAGTATTTCAACAGTTGTATGTTAACACAATTTGCTGACGCTTAAATGATTTTATTCTTTTCTCATTTTTAACTACAAATTATGACCCACCTATTAAAATGAGTAATTATACACTTTAAACTATTTTTTACTTGCTTTAGCTCATCTGTTGTATCAGTTTGGATGAGGATGCAGTCCTATATTAGAAAGTGTTGTAGGCTGGTGGCAAAACGTTTATATCCTTATTACAATATGTTAGCCTTTATATCTGGAGACCTTTGGGGAATTATTTAGTCTTTCTTTGAGCTTTTGGACTTACACTGAAAACGGATGATTTTAGAAAAAAGATATCTTGAACAATGTCTTTTTGTTGAGTTCTTTCCTCTTGCTAGCAAATCTGAACTTATTTGGGGATGAATTAGTAGCACGCAGCCATTAAATGTGAGCTTCTGCTCTGTTAATCATCCTTCCCACGTCTAGCAGCATTCTGGCAAAAACCACTGTTGAGGATGAAAAATTGTAAGTCATCTACTTTGAAGGCTTCACAGCTTTAATAAATGTGATGTGTCAGCTACTTCATTTCTAAGAGATTTTCTTTCTTTTTTTCCCCCTGCTTCCTGTAATTTTCTTAGAAGGAATAAAGATATAAAGGAGCCTACTTTCATGCAAATGAATTGCACATTTTGGCTCAGGTTGCCCTGCTAAATTTTACACTTAATAAATAATAAATGAAGATACTAGAATGGAGAAGTGTTAAAGAGACAGTACATCCCTCCTGGAAAGAGCTTTTATGCTGGAAGAACCGGGCAGGTGGTTGGGAATCTAAAACACAGCAGCAGCAGCAACTGTGATTTGGTTTAGGGACAGTTTCAATAATATATGTGCCCAGTGCCTTTTTTGTCTTTAAGAATAGCTACATTTAGCTGACTTTAAATGGAACGATTTAACACCTAAAACAAAACACACTGGCTTCCCTGGTGGCTCAGTGGTAAAGAATCCACCTGGGAAATTTACCTAGGAATGCCTAGGAAATCCCATGGACAGAGGAGCCTGGCAGGCTACAGTCCATGGGGTTGCAAAGAGCTGGACATGACTGAGCACACATGCACGCACATGCTTTTGGAGACAGAAGACAAAATTCTCATGATTTTTTTTTCATTCATATACTGGCCTTCACTCCAAGAGAAACAGTTGACTATTAAATAGCTCGTTATTTCTAGCGAATAGTTTTAAGTGTGAAGATTTTAAAGATAAACAAGATATTCTCACAAAGACCAACTTTCACCTATTCTTTAAAATAAAAATGTGTCTTTGCTATTACTCTATAATTGCAAGTTATAATCTTGTTAAGATAGCACTGACTGTCTCAAAGATGTCTGACTGTGTCACTGAACTGATACAACTCCTGTAACTGGTGATATTTTTATTTAGCAGGAGAATCATTGGGGTTAAATAGATTGCTTGGTCTTCATTCAATCATTCTGCATTCGGATGTCTTCAGATGCTGCTCCCAAAGGATGTCAGGTAAGACTTTCCACATATTTAAAATATCTCCTTTTCCTGAGGATTTCCCTGACGTGGGCGGGGAGGATGGGGGAAAATTCACAGATGGTGGGTCTCCAGCCTGGCCTGATTACAGAGTCTCAGGAATAAAGTTGTGTAGTTTGCTGTATTACATGATATTTTGGGAAGAAGACTTTACTGGGTAATGCTTTTTTTTCTCTTTGCTTTCATGATGCCTTTCTGAGTTCTCTGAAGTAAAGTCTCTGGAGCTAAAAGCCCCTGTAACATTGACAGAGTTTGTATTTGTTTCTTAGGGCTGGTATAATAAATTACCACAAATGGTCATCTGTCCTAGCATCCGTAGTCACAGGAAGTCTCCTGTGTCTCACTGTCATCTGTAGTATCTCCCTTTTTATAAGAGCACAGGTCACATCTCTTTAGGGCCCACCATAGTGACCTCAACTTCATCACCTCTGTGACCTCTGTTTCCCAATAAGGCCACATTCCCAGGGATAGTGAGCTGGGATTGCAACGTGCCATTTGGGGGGACATAATTCAATGGGTAACAGGATTCCACTCCATCAAATGACAATTCATGAGACTGACTTTTTAATCTTCTTTTATTTAAAAAAATAGCTTGCATTATGACTGTTGTAAAAGACCAACTTCACTGATAGAATAGATGTTCCATGAGAACGAGGATCAGATCTGCTTCCTGGTGACTCTGTCTCTGTATTCTAGTTTTCATGACCATGTGTTGAGAGAATAGGTATGCTAGTAACAAAGACACAAACAACTAAGATTTAATTCTACTCTTCTGTGATTGCCTGGAATCTATTCATTTCAGTGTGGTGTTCACGGTGAGTTGTAGACAGCACAGGTTCAGTTCAGTTCAGTTCAGTTGATCAGTCATGTCCGACTCCTTGGGACCCCATGAATCACAGCATGCCAAGCCTCCCTGTCCATCAACAACTCCTGGACCTTACTCAACTCATGTCCATCAAGTCGGCGATGCCATCCAACCATCTCATCCTCTGTCATCCCCTTCTTATCATGCCCCCAGTCTTTCCCAGCATTAGGATCTTTTCAGATGAGTCAGCTCTTCACATCAGGTGGCCAAAGTATTGGAGTTTCAGCTTCAGCATCAGTCCTTCCAATGAATACCCAGGACTGGTCTCCTTTAGGATGGATTGGTTGGATCTCCTTGGAGTCCAAGGAACTCTCAAGAGTTTTCTCCAACACCACAGTTCAAAAGCATCAATTCTTCAGTGATCAGCTTTCTTTATAGTCCAACTCTCACATCCACACATGACATTGGAAAAACCATAGCCTTGACTAGACGGACCTTTGTTGACAAAGTAATGTCTCTGCTTTTTAATGTGCTGTCTAGTTTGGTCATAACTTTTCTTCCAAGGAGTAAGCGTCTTTTAATTTCATGGCTGCAGTCACCATCTGCAGTGATTTTGGCGCCCAAAAAACCAAAGTCAGCCACTGTTTCCACAGTTTCTCCATATATTTGCCATGAAGTGATGGGACTAGAAGCTGTGATTTTGCTTTTCTGAATGTTGAGCTTTAAGCCAATATTTTCATTCTCCTCGTTCACTTTCATCAAGAGGCTTTTTAGCTCTTCTTCACTTTCTGCCATAAGGGTGGTGTCGTCTGCATATCTGAGGTTATTGATATTTCTCCCAGCAATCTTGATTCCAGCTTATTCTTCTTCCAACCCAGCATTTCTCATGATGTACTTTGCATATTGCTTACAATAGCCAGGACATGGAAGCAACCTAGATGTCCATCAACAGATGAATGGATAAGAAAGCTGTGGTACATATACACAATGGAGTATTACTCAGCCATCAAAAAAATTCATTTGAATCAGTTCTACTCAGGTGGATGGAACTGGAGCCTATTATACAGAGTGAAGTAAGCCAGAAGGAAAAGCAAAAATACAGTATACTAACGCATATATATGGAATTTAGAAAGATGGTAACAAGAACCCTGTATGTGAGACAGCAAAAAAAAAAAAAAACGCAGATGTATAGAACAGTCTTTTGGACTCTATGGGAGAGGGCAACGGTGGGATGATATTGGAGAATGTCGTTGAAACATGTTAATCATCATATGTGAAATCAATCGCCAGCCCGGGTCTGATGCTCAGGGCTGGTGCATATAAGTTAAATAAATAGAGTGACAATATACAGCCCAGATGTACTCCTTTTCCTATTTGGAACCAGTCTGTTGTTCCATGTCCAGTTTTAACTGTTGCTTCCTGACCTGCACACAGGTTTCTCAAGAGACAGGTCAGGTGGTCTGGTATTCCCATCTCATTAAGAATTTTCCACAGTTTATTGTGATCCACACAGTCAAAGCCTTTGGCATAATCAATAAAGCAGAAATAAATGTTTTTCTGGAACTCTCTTGCTTTTTCGATGATCCAGTGAAAGTTGGCAATTTGATTTCTGGTTCCTCTGCCTTTTCTAAAACCAGCTTGAATGTCTGGAAGTTCGTGGTTCACATATTGCTGGCCTGGCTTCTTTGAGCATTGCTTTAATAGCGTGTGAGATGAGTGCAATTGTGCAGTAGTTTGAGCGTTCTTTGGCATTGTCTTTTTTGGGATTGGAATGAAAACTTACCTTTTCCAGTCCTGTGGCCACTGCTTAGTTTTTCAAATTTGCTGGCATATTGAGTACAGCACTTTTATAGCATCATTTTTAAGGATTTAAAATAGCTCAATTGGAATCCCATCACCTCCACTAGCTTTGTTTGTAGTGATGCTTTCTAAGGCCCACTGACTTCACATTCCAGGATGTCTGGCTCTAGTTGAGTGATCTCACCATCATGATTATCTGGATCATGACAATCTTTTTTGTACAGTTCTTCTGTGTATTCTTGCCACCTCTTCTTAATATCTTCTGCTTCTGTTAGGTCCAAACCATTTCTGTCCTTTATTGAGCCCATCTTTGCATGAGATGTTCCCTTGGTAACTCTAATTTTCTTGAAGAGATCTCTAGTCTTTCCCATTCTATTGTTTTCCTCTATTTCTTTGCATTGATTGCTAAGGAAGGCTTTCTTATCTCTCCTTGCTATTCTTTGGAACTCTACATTCAAATGGGTATATCTTTCCTTTTCTCCTTTGCTTTTTACTTCTCTTTTTTTCACAGCTATTTGTAAGGCCTCAGACAGCCATTTTGCTTTTTTACATTCCTTTTTCTTGGGGATGGTCTTGATCCCTGTCTCCTGTACAATGTACATAGTTCATCAGGCACTCTGTCTGTCAGACCTAGTCCCTTAAATATTTTTCTTAAATACAGACCTAGTCCCACTGTAAGGGATTTGATTTAGGTCATATCTGAATGGTCTAGTGGTTTTCCCTACTTTCTTCAATTTAAGTCTGAATTTGGCAATGGGAGTTTATGATGTGAGCCATAGTCACCTCTTGGTCTTGTTTTTGCTAACTGTATAGAGCTTCTCCATCTTTGGCTGCAAAGAATATAATCAATCTGATTTTGGTGTTGACCATCTGGTGATGTCCATGTGTAGAGTCTTCTCTTGTGTTGTTGGAAGAGGATGTTTGCTATGGCCAGTGCATTCTCTTGGCAAAACTCTATTAGCCTTTGCCCTGCTTCATTCTGTACTCCAAGACCAAATTTGCCTGTTACTCCAGGTGTTTCCTAACTTCCTACTTTTGCATTCCAGTCCCCTATAATGAAAAGGACATCCTTTTTGTGTGTTAATTCTAAAAGGTCTTGTAGGTTTACATAGAACCGTTCAACTTCAGCTTCTTCAGTGTTACTGGTCGGGGCATAGACTTGGATTACTGTGATATTGAATGGTTTGCCTTGGAAACAAACAGAGATCATTCTGTCTGTAACACAATTTAAGAAAATCTTTCATCTTCAAGATGCACATATTGAAAGAGCGTGCATGTTTTTTAATCAATGTAAGAAAAAGGGCTTCCCTGGTGGCTCCAACAGTGAAGAATCTGCCTACGATACAGGAGAGCCAGGCTCAATCCCTGGTTTGGAAAGATTCCTTGGAGAAAGGATAGGCTACCCACTCTGGTATTCTTGCCTGGAGAATCTTGCAGACAGAGGAGCCTGGCGGGCTACAGTCCACAGGGTCACAAAGAGTTGGACATGACACTAAGGCAAAAGAACATTTCTGTGCAGATGTCCAAGATGGAATAGAGTGGTTCTGAACATTCCTTATACCCTGAAGAAGGCTCCTTGCTTCTCGAGAGGACACTTCAGTCTATAAGTATTTTTAGTGCAGATGAAAGAGTGTAACAAAATGCAAATAACTTATGTTCTTAACATAGAAATATAAATAATGTATCAAGTATATAAAGCAAAACTGTACATAATGTACTTCTCTAATCTACTTGGAATTCAGGGCATTGCTAACAGCAGAAATGATGTACAGTATAAAAAAACAGCATCAAAAGGATGAATGACACTGTGAGGGGGCATGGGGAAGACTTTGTGGATGTCACCACCTCATTTTTTCTGCCTACTTTCTTGAAAATTTAGAGCCATGGCTGAAGCTTTTGTACAACAGCATTTTGTCCAGTTACTCAACCATTCCACCGCTCTCAGAGAAGATGTCCCACAAGAAAAGCAAGAGAGATCCAAGTTCTGTGCATAGTGCAGCAGCTCGTCATTTTAACCAGAGGAAAATTCCCACTATGCTCCAGGGCCCTGGCTTCAAAGAGACTTCAGACCTTCGCAGTTAGTTGGCTTCCTCATTGATAAAGTTTTTGTTTGTTTGTTTTAGAGAATGAGGACTTCTACTCTAAAAGTGTGCAGCTGACCCTACATGGTGTGTGTTTTACTATGAGGACAGTCTCAGTGCACAGCCAGTGGAAGAGCCATGGAACCTATCCTTGGGGAGATTCACTGCAAAACCAACACAATAATGTAAAGAAAAAAATTTTTTTAAATAAATAAATTAATTAAAAATTCTTAAGTATATATTTGAAATGTTCAAAATTATAAAGAGAAAATAAAAATATATACCAAAAAAAAAGAAAAGGAACAAAACCCAGCCAGCTCATTTTTTCAAATTGAAGTATAGTTGAGTCATCATTTTATATTTGTTTCAGGTGTACAGTATAGTGAGTCAACATTTTCAAAGATGACACTCATTTAAAAGTTACGAAACAATAGCTATAATTCCCTATGCTATACAATATATCTCATATTTTACTTTATATGCAGTAGCTTGCATTTGTTAATCCCCTATCCTTGTTTTTCCCCTCCCCTTTCCCTCTCCCCACTGGTAACCACTAGTTTGTTTTCTATATCTGGGAGTCCATTTTTGTTTTGCTACATATTTGTTTGCATTATTCTTCAGATTTCACATTTAGGTGAAACAATGAAGTATTTCTCTTTCTTTGTGTGACATATTTCATTAAACATAATATTCTCTAGGTCATCCTTGTTGCTGCAATTGGTAGAATTTCATTCTTCTTACAGCTGAGTATGATTCCATTGTACATATATATACCACAGGTTCGCAGGGATGATCTAAGTGTTGGCAGAGGCTGGAGGAGAGGGCTCTGGAGGTTATAGGGAGCCAGAAATGCTGGTGGGCCCTGGGGCTGGAAGGAGCTGTCATCATCCCCACACCACCTTCCAGGCTTCAGCAGATTTCATTCTTTTTGTTTCGCTGGTCATGAATAGAACTACAGGTGTGCAGTGCATAACTGACTAAGTGGGATCACGTCCCAATGATTTGGCCAGAGGAACAGCAGGAACCCTGGATCAACAGGCCACTCAGGAGCCACCCATTAAGGAAGGCTGAGTTTAAACAAAACAGGGTGTGGAATGCACTCACTCTGCAGTTTTATAAGAACATAATCATTTCCTAAAATGTCTTCTACTGACATCATTTCATGACAGAGCCTTGATGTCATGCCATCTGAGTTCATATCCTGGCTGTGCTGTGAGCCACTGAGCATAGATTTTTTTATAAGATATTGACGAAACTTCTACTGCTTACCTGTTAAGTGAGATGAAAGAGGCAACAGTCACTTCTCAAAGTGTCTGGCACAAAGTAGATCCTTAATAACAGTCTAA
The DNA here is from genome assembly GCA_007570785.1 of Antilocapra americana. Taxonomy (NCBI): domain Eukaryota; kingdom Metazoa; phylum Chordata; class Mammalia; order Artiodactyla; family Antilocapridae; genus Antilocapra; species Antilocapra americana. Next base: position 16,862,383 of record ML660204.1, read on the forward strand.
AGGCTCTTTTTTTTATTATGAACAATACTGATCTAATTCAATGAATACATGTAAAAACTTAACTTTATTTAAAATAACGTTGAATTGTGTGTGCTGTGATCTTGAGGATTATGCTTCATCTACATTCTGCACACAGGCCCATTATAAACAGCAGAAACATCCACTTGAGAGCAACAGGCATGGTTGCTGGGATCAGGACTAGGCGGAGCTTCAGCGCCATCACTGACTTTGGTGAGTTACTTCCTCAGTAAGTTAGCTAACCTCCACATAACTGTTTTTCTCATCTGTAGCCTCCTAGGGTTTATGTGGATATCAGCATTTTATAAGACAGAGGCTTTAAAGTCTTCAGTCCAGCGTCCAATCCTTGCCAAGTAATACACATTTAGGACTTTGAACATCACAACCGTGAACACACTCTGTATGTAATCTACATGGCAATACCGATGAACATCTAAAAGGGAAAAGTGTTGGGACAATCAGCAAGACTATTGGTTGGTCCTAGTGCAAGACTATTTTTAATTACAGTATTTTAAAAATAACTGCTACAATTATTCTGGAGCTGACAGTGATCAGAACCTGAAGACACGCTGTGAAGTGCCATGCTAATCAGGGGAGTGCCCAATCCAGGGAGAGAACACACCAGGCTAACAACCAGCCTAAATTAAGATCCCCCAGGAGAAAGCCTTACATTGTGAAATGACTGCTGCTGTTATTTGCAGGAGTTTAGAACAGGAATAGAATCTACTTCCACTTGCTAGGGAATGAACTGAGGTATTTGCTGAGGAAGATACAGAATTTCCAGACCACTTGCCTCCTGGGAGAATCTGCTCTCCGTGACCAGTAACTTCTACTTCTGTTTATTCTACTTCCCATTAGAAAAGGAAACCATCTGATCTGTGTCCAGACGTATATACAGCAGCCCCCTAGGTCCAGTACCCCATGAGTCCTAGTTATTATATTGGCTAGACAGGATATCACAGCAGTATTTTTTTTTCAGTGTTCCACAATAATAATTTTTTACCTAAGTTAGAATTCCTTTTTTCCCCATTTACCCATGGCTTCACCCTCTTATTTATGGGCCATATTTTCTTTGATTGTCTCTGTCAGATATCTCTAATCCATCATCCACACTACCACCTGAGGAAGTGCCAAGATCATACTATCATTTCTCCATGATTTTCCCCATCAAATACCAAGTACTCTGCCTTGTTTCTTCAGTCTGCCTCCCCCTGACAGACAGCACTGAGGTGCGTAATCACCCATAAAACTACATCCCATGACGCTGTTCACAATTCTCCACGATTGTGTCTCCTTGACTTTACTGGTGTCATTTCTTAATCACATTTCAAATGCCCTATCTTTTACAAGTCCTCTTCTCCAGCCCTACGATTTGAACTTTGCTTTTTATCATCACCATTGTTTAAGATCACACTATATTTTGCATTTAATAACTGGGTCCAGAATGATGTTGCAAGAGTTCCTTCATGGCTCTGAATTTATTCAGTGCTCAAGACAAGATATGGAATAGCTTAGACAAATACTTCAACCCACACAGGCCAGTGTAAGATGATGGGGAGAGGGAAGGGAACATATATAATGCAAGTAAAAGCACTAAACATGGTACTTTTGATTCTAGATATTTCGTGAACATAGTTGAAAGGAGGTAGAATGGACTAGATAGAACAACTTCAAAGTACACAAAGTATTTAACTGTATATTTTTGCCATTTATAAATAGACTTTTACCTTGATGCCTCATAGCAACTCAAGTATTTTATATTCATTGGTTCATTTATTCATTAAAAAACTAGACACTGAATACCTGCCACAGCATTTTCATAGCTTTTCACTAAAATTCAAAGAACTCAAACTGGGGCTTTGTAATAACCTAGAGGGGTGGGAATGGGCAGAAGGTGGGAGGGAGGTCCAAAAGGGAGGGGACATATGTACACCTATGGTTAATTCATGTTGATGTATGACAGAAATCAAAACAATAACCAATCAATTAAAATAAATAAATAATTTTTAAAAAGCCACAATGAATAAAATCTTGACAGTGGCATGAGACTCTGTTGGTATTCCCATATGCTCCACTGGCCTGCACTCAGAGAAAGGAAGACAAGCCAGTTGCATTTAAGAAGGTCCTTGATGAAGCAGGACATAATGTTAATTTTATACATCTTTATTCTTGACCATGTTTTTTCATTATATTGGAATGCTCTGAAGCATTAACTGACTTTCGTCATTGCATAAAAAACCAACCAATGAAATCAATAGTAATCATTTGTCTAGATAGATTATTGAAAGGGTAATCTGATACACCTGATCACACCCTAGAATTGGCCGTTTTTTAATATGTTTTGTTACTCATTCTTCCACAAGAACAAAATATTTGCTTCACCTTCATCATATGGTAAAGTTAGGATTTTCCAAATAGACAGTCATAAAATGAGTTAACTGCTGAAATACCTTATTACATAATGTATGTAAAATTAATAGACTTATTAACGTCCATTACTCAACCAAAGTTTTCAAAATATTTTTAAACTATAAAATTAACATGTAATTATAGTAAAACATTTAGAAAATATAGCATTTTAAATGAAACTGACTATGAAATATGGTTTATTCAATTGATGTTTTCTATCTAAAGTACTGATGGATAAATTATAAAAATGGAAACCGATAGTCACTGAACCAAGGCAGAATGTGGTCAATCCTATGCCATATAAAACATGTGAATTTAGTCTGCTCATCCATTCATTCATCAATATACTCTATCGGGCTATGCCTATATAATAAAAATCTGTATTTATATGAATCTACACTACCTTGACGAGTTACTCACTTATTTGAGCTTAACATTTTTCCTCTACAAAAGTGAAGACAGTAATTATATTCTTTAAAGTATTTTTGTGTGTGTTGACTAAAAAACTGAGAGGTAAATTCTGTGCCTGATTCATAACAAGCTCAATAAATACTAACTTCTCTTTAGCTGCACTAGCTCCAACAAATTAACAGGAAGTGACTGTATGTACATGCATTGACCATGACTATCTTGAAGTTTAAAATGTACTTTTGTTTGGTTAGTTTATATCCACTGATTAGAGGGTTAGAGCCTCCTCTGTAGTCTGGAGCTATGTAGCTTTTGTAGTATGTGTAGAGTGTGAGTGTGTGTGTGTGTGTGTGTGTGTGTGTGTGTGTGTAGCGGGTATATCAACCCAAATCTACATGAACATAGTCAACTAGTTCCCTATGTTTTCATTAAAGCAACCAGCAATTGTAAGTCTTCTTTCATGCTGCTGCTCAGTAATGTGTTTACTCATTTCTTCCCAAGATTATAGCTCTGCACCACAGTGCCGATGAGAAACTGCCCTTCTCCTATGTTTTTACTGGAAGACAAGTGTAGTAGACAGAGCCAAAACTCCACTGGGGGCTACAGAGGTTTTGAGAGCAAAAGTAGATTTTCACAGCTTCTAAGTACTGGACTGACCTTGTTAAATATCTTTTTATGTGTAATGACTAAAAATTTTCAATGGGAATAATTTTCCAGTTGAGAGAATAAAAACAAAAGCAATCATAATGAGAAACATTAAAAATCCTTTTGAGTCTAAAGATGTTGTTATTTGGTCATCTTATCGCTTGGGTGTTTGGCAGTGGATAGTTCGCTGGGGAGACTTTAATCTTTGCAGGTTGCTCAGCCTCTTTGTGCCTCATTGAGGGATATTAACACCTGTCTCTTGAGATCTGTCATTACTTCTTCTGTGCTTTGGGAATAAAAATACTTCCACTGGCAGTTATCACACTGGAATCTGCAGATTCCTCTCTTTCCTGTGAGTCCCACTGTAACAGCAAATCTCAGAGAACTGTCCTTCTTAACAGTGAGGAGACTTTATTAAGGCACAGATTACCTCTCTGGTAACAGAATGTTCAAGCAGCCAAGGGATGGAGATCTGAGCACAGGAGCATCCCCAGGGCAGCTGTGGGGAGAAGCTCAGCCACCTCTGTGCCACGAAGACTGTCCTTGGACTGACAATGTCCAGTCTTGCAGCCAGCGAGTGATAAGTATGCAGGAGGGTATGTCTGGGAGGGGAAAGGTGCCTGTGACAAGACTCGTGCCTGGGTCACTTGTGGAGATAGAACCAAGCAGGTTCCAGTGGCCGATTCTTATGCATGCCACTCCCGCTTGGGCCTACAGAGATGAGCCTGTGGAGTCATGCTCAGCTGGCACCGTGAGTCCAGCCACAGAACACCATCACTGTCCCATCTCCCTTAGCTTGTGAGTTAGGGGTCTGGGTGTCCAGCAAAGCCCATGTCAGGAAATCCTAGTGCATCAAGGGTCCCTGCATCTGCCCCAGCTGACCTGAAGGACAGGAGGGGTGGTTGGGGGGAGCAGACGAGAGATTTGTTTGAGTTCCAGCAGGAGCTTCAAACTGGGTGGTTGGTTCAAGGCTTTAAAAATAATAACAGGGGGTAGGGTGACACTGTGGGGCCTTTTAAAATAAAATTACTCTGAGAATGCTATCTTTTAGTTTGTCTTGGCCGCTGACGTTAGGGTCGGAAGTAAACAGAAATGGAGAGTGACACCTTCTTGCTGTGGATGCAGAAATTCCAAACAGAACTTATGTGGGAAAACTCCCTACCAGGAGAGATGAGTTTCTCACCCTTGATGTGTCCGTTAAATTGCAGCCTGGAAGCCATTAGCAGACTTCCGGGACTGCTTACTGCTGGGTGACTGTGATTTCGTATTCAAGTCCTGGAAGACTGATAACTGAACAGCAAAAGCAGCTGCTCTCTGGGAAGCAGATTATTAGACATCAATGTACAAAGGGGCACCCTTACCATGAGATTCCCTTTTGTCCACTGTCAATAAATTCTCCTACAAATCAGTTATCATGTTCAAGATTCCAAATTTATGTCCAGAAGTGAGTGAAGTGTCGAGTCATTCAGTTGTGTCTGAATCATTACAATACCATGGACTGTAGCCTGCCAGGTTCCTCTGTCCATGGGATTCTCCAGGCAAGAATACAGGAATGAAGTGCCATTCCTTTCTCCAGGGGATCTTCCCAATCCAGGGATTGAACCCATGTCTCCTGCATTGCAAGTGGATTTTTTTTTTTTTTTTCACCATCTGAGCCACCAGGGAAGCACTGCGTTCAGAAGGGGAAGAGCTAAATTCCAAACTGTTAGCAGGAAGGCCATGGTTAAAAATAAACTTGCTTGGTGGGAAAATAAAGAACCAGATAAAAACTAAAAAGGGGAACAGAGAAGAATGAGTGTATATCTGCCTGTTAGTCTTAGGAAATTCTTCAAGAAAAAGAGAATAAAGTAAATTTTCTGTTTTCTCTCTCTTATATCCTAAGTCTCTTTTCTACTGAAAAAAGAAAAAAAAACCACCAGCAAGTAGAAAGCTTAGAATATCTGATTCTTTTAATATATATTTGTTCACAAAAAAATTTTCCTTTTATAAAGTCAACAAATTCATTAGTTGTCCTGAACCTTATATATTTCCCCAGTCCATTAAAAACATGAACATGAACTTGATAAAAAATAAAAAGTCCTTGAGCAGAGCCCCATTACAGACCTTCCCTCCCTGCTTTGTTTGTTTTAATTGTCAACACAGTGAACTTTATTTGGCTTAAATTTTGACTAGTACAGAATTATATTTCTAGGAGTTAACAGTCCTCAGATACCACTGGAGAACTCATTTTGCTGTTAAGTTTGGATAATAACGGATTTATGTAGTTAGAAAATAAGAAAGTAACTGGCTAATCTGAGAGGTAAGAGTTCCAGGCGATGTTTAATGTGAAATTGGTTCCAGATACAAAGTGCAGCTCCCTGGAGGCCGTGATGGGTGGAGACACATAGAAAGGCTTCATGTTATTAACATGTTCTTGGCGCCTGTCATGAAAGCGTAGCTTCACCCCATGACTGGCTAACGTTTATGCTTAGAATAGTAAATCACCTCTCCTGAGTTGAACTTGGCAGAAATTCTATTAAAAAGTTAGGTCAGAGAGCCCTGCTCAGGAACACAAACAGAGATACACAGAGCTCCCTTCTGCAAGGATACACAATGCCCTGCCAGCCACTGACAGCATTCTCCACCCATGTACGTCCTCTCACTAACGTTTCAGGAAGATGAACGTGCAAGCTCCATCGGAGTGTACAGGGTGAAGGGTCAGTGTCTGCTGTCTAGATCATTAACATCTTATGATGTCCCTAGCAAACATGACTGCGCCCTTTGAAGGATGTGCCAACATCATCAAGGTGGAGAACAGAGACTTTCTTCTCTCAAGAACCGCTGACCAGTTTGACAAGAAATCAGTTGAGTTCCCAAACCTAGTAATGGAATGAGCAAAAGCTGTTGACTAACTATGCAGAGAAGATAAAACAACAAAAAAAGCACAACCCGAAAAATTATTAGCGTCAACTCTCTATGTGAAAACAGCAGAGAAGAGAGCTCCGAACTGCAACTTTAATATCCTGTTAAGGCTAATCAAGGAGGGTCAGTGGGTGCACAGAGTTGGGAGGGGAGGCCTCTGAGGAGGAAGAGAGCCAGAAGATTAATGACGGGCATGAGGAAAACCAAGGAAGAAAGAAGAGAGGAGGAGAGGGCTACCTGGCACAGACATCAGCACCACACCCAACCCAGGCCACAGGCACCCTCCAGAACCTCTGAGTCATGACCATCATAAGGAGAGCCTGAGACCAGACCAGAGTGAGCCTGCCCGCCTCCTGCATATATTAAACAGGACAAAACAAAAACTAAACCAACCAAATCTCACTATGCCTGAGAGCCTCAGACTAGGGAATGCCAGGGGTTTCTCTTGATGGTCCCGAGCTCTCCCAGGATTAGGACAAAGGGCTGTGGAGAGAGACAGCCTTAAAGGACATGCCGCGGCTCTTAGATAACCATGCTGTTTCATTATGCTTTCAATTTTTGGCTATATTAAGATAGCTACTTATTATGGTTTATTTTTCAGTCTCAAATCATAGAGGGTATTAACATGATTTTTCCAGTGAAAACCATTTTTCCATGGTTTTCCGCTGTATTTGCTAAATCTTTTTCAACATCCTTTAACAGTTTTCTGGTCATTTTAAACAGGGTTCGCTTGCCAGTTCTCATCTCACATGTGATTTTGACCCCAGTCCTTTGCCACCTTGCCTACCTTCCCCTAACAGACGGGAAGTGTGAGATCAGGGGTCTGGGGCAGAGGGGCTTGTGCTCTGCTAAATCACTCTTCCAACCACTTTGACACCAGGGAATGCAGATGATGTTGTGGGAGGTGGCGATGTGTGACTCTGCCCGTGCTTTCACAGCAGAGCACTGCACACCAGGGGGCTTCAAAGGCAGTGTTGATCATCTCATGGGTCTGCAGCCGTCAGCAGGGCTAGTCTCCTCCGAGGCTGCCCTCCTTGATTTGGAGACGGCTGTCTTCTCCTGGGTCCTCACGTGGTCTCCCCTTTGTGTACATCCATGTACATCTTTCACCACCATATCACACTGGGGTTCACCTCAATGGCTTCCCTTTAATTTTATTATCTTTCTGAAGACTTGTAGGGGAGGACTTTCTCTCTTCCCCCTTAGATTCCCTTACTGGGTCCACAAAGTAAACTGATGACAGGAGAAAAGACACACAAATGTACACAGTTTAATATCATGTGCATGGGTGTCACAGGGAAAAACAAGTAAATACCCCAGAGTGTGGTGAGATTTGAGAGTTTGTACACAGTCTCAGTGGGGGAAAGGATGAGGGTTGCGGGCCCCTCTGAGGAGAGCACAGGGTCTCCCGGGAAGGTGAGGGACCCTTAGAGGATGGATGGAGGGTGGCAGCTGGTGACAGGGTCTGTCTGGGGGTGGGGCCCCCTTCTAGGGCCCTCCTGGGACAAGAGTCATTCCTCATGGTGGTGAAGCTCCCAGGAGGGGACATGTAACCCCAAGTTCCTATGGAGGTTCTCTGTTCTGGCAGATGAGGGGGTTCGGGGGAAGCCCCCCTGAACATGTGTCCTTCAGGTGCCTCCAGCTTAAGATAGTCAGTACACATTTGGGGGTGGCAGTCCCAGATACCTTCAGCCCCTATCTCCAAATATGGACATTTTGAGGCCCTGGGCGTTAGGAATTCAACATGAATTTTAGAGGGGTCACTAACTATTCAGCCCATAACAAGGATCATGGGATATGTGCCCCCTAAGCTCCAATTCCTTTTTTATACCATTTTTAGCTGTAGTAAGAACACTTCCTGAGATCCAGCCTTTTGACAGATTTTAAGCATACAATCCTGTATTGTGGAGCCTAGAGACCATCCTCTCCTACAGATCTCTGCAGTCTCTTCATCTTGTTTGATTGAAGTTTTATGCCTGCTGATTAATACCTCTCCCTTTCCTCTCCCCAGCCCCTGCCCACCACCACTCCAGTCCTCGATTTAACTATTCTATATGCCTCCTACGAGTGGAAGGAAACATGCAGTGCACATCCTCCTACCTATTTCACTGAGCATAGTGCCCTCATGCTAACCACAGAGAGAAAGGCTTCCCATGAGAGCACCCTAATCCTGCTGTCTGCTGGCCCCCACCATGGGCCCACCCCCAAAGTCTTGTAGCCCTGCTCCCCTTTCTAGCACAGAACACTGATCACTATTGGATTCTGTGATTCATGCAGACACTGAGGTTGATGTGTTTTCCCTACTGCAATAGTCTTTTCCAATAAAGTCTCTCCACACTGAAGTCTGGATTTATTTTTACTTGACAGTGTCACACACACATGCTTTTAATTTTAAGTAGGAGCATATTTAACATGTTTTTATTAAGCAATTGTGTCCTGTGCTATGTGAGAGAAAGTATGATAAAATGTTGTCTCATTTTACATAATTATTTTACATCATATTTATAAAATATACCCCTGAGATTTGTTTAAATAATCATACAAAAAGTATATGATTATGAGAAAATAAATAACAGATCACTGCAGGAGGTCAGATGCTGGGGAGTTTAGGCAAGGCTGCCCCACCTCATGCTACTCCCTCTCTCCATTGCCCTCTGATGTTGGCATTTTCTTTTTCTTGTCTTGTAGCTTTTGTTATTAGTGGTTTGTTGTCTGTTTGCCTGTTTGTTTTGTGCCACATTGGAGCTGCAAGAAATTCCTCCCTCCATTTTCCCCATGATGGGAGGGTCTATCTCTTGGAGGTATGTATGGATCCAGATGGGAAGTTCGGCACTGTGATTCTAGCACCAGTTGGAGAACTTTGTAAAACTGCCATCTCCCAAACCAATTCACCCAGAAATGACGGGGGCCGTATGCCGTACAAGCTGCTCAGGTTGCCATAGAGAGCAGCCAAGGTGAGAAGTACTGGTGTGTGTCCGGGGAGGTGAGCTGCAGATGCCCATCCAGGGAAGCAACACACTCAGTCTCTCATTCCCTTCCTTTTCTGGCTTCACAACTGTTATGACTGCACTGCGGGATCACAGGGGTCATGAGATGTGACTGCCAGTGGGCTCCCTGCTCCGAGGACCCAGAGGGCTCTGAAGTCCACCATGAATCATGAATTCCTGCAGCTAGGCAGAAGGGTCCTCGAGGGAAATCAAGGCCAGGATTTGCCCCAACCAACTTCTCTTCATCTGCTTTATGGTTAGCGTGCGGTGGGAAGACCACCGCCCCCACGTCCATGGTCTCAGCTCGATTTCAGAGCTGCTCTTCCTGATAAATGAACACTTAGTGTCTCCATGAGAGTTAACAAATGATGGTTTATTTTCAGCCACTTATTATTAATACATCTTTAAAAGTTTATCAGAGGGAGCATGAAAAAATGTCAAGTGTTTGATAACCTAGAAAACAGGGAAAGATAAGTTCATTGTCCACCCAAGTTCTCCCACAGACACCTGGTTTCTGCAGAACAGTTGAATTCGAATATCCACTAATAACTGAAGGAAAAATGCGGCCTCTACCTCCTAAGGTCCAGTTGTATCAAAACATAACTGTCTGGTGTCTCCAACAGACAGAAAGGGCATGGGGATGTGCAGCCTCAGGATCGGACATGCTCTGATCCTTCTTCATGAGTCTTTCTAGGAATATGTGATCCCACAGACTGGTTTTGCTATATTTTCATGCCACAATAATTCTAACTAATAACATGTCAGAACTACTAGGTAAGAGGGGGATCTATCACGTTGTATTCTTAGGGAAAGGTAATTTTTTTTAAATCATTCAATAGGAAAAAATCCCATAAGCAAATCTGCAGATCAAGCTGATGCCTTTGTTTGTGTATTATAGGGAGTCTGATCACCAGGTCACTCTTCAGCAATAATTTAACAATATTCATAATAACAAACCAGCAGCTAAAACAAGGTTATCAGAGTTTGGGAATAATTTACTAGGTTGTTTTGGATTAGAAAGAAAAGTAATAACACAATTTAGAAAGCAAACAAGAAGTAAGAGAACAAATCTGAGCCAGCCATAATAATCTATGAACACGCTTACAGGTAAGTTGAGTTTCATTAAAATTAATCTAACTTTAAAAATGGAAGTAACATTTTAATTACTAACAGACTCAATGAGTCATACTATTTCTGGATATAGGAAGTATTCATCTTTGTCCCAGAGTTGGACAAGTTGCTTGGACTTCTCACTTGCAAGAGTGGCAATACTCACCATTTGGCAAGATTTTGAGACTCAAATGATATACTGTGTGACATCAACACCACAGAGAGTGGAAAAAGAGGAGGCACTTGTTGTGTGCTAAAATTCTCCCTTTGCTTTGAAAAAACAAATCGATTTGCTATCTAGAGAAGCTGGCCAGAGAAATAGCATAATTTCCCATTCTTCTCTTTAAGAATGTACTCATATATGTGTTTATTTTTTCCCATAATAATGCACAGGAAATACATTACATTTTCCAAGTGCTAGCGAGATTCTATTTAAGTTTGTCAACATACTAAATCATTGAAGGGCAGAGGTCATCAGGAGGCTCCACTGCGCTCAGTCAAAGTCAACACTGGGTTACCAAGATAGCGCTTTTCACTAAACTCGGTGGCATTTTGCCCAATATCTTTTACGCTGTTTGATGACTTTTCACATGCTTAGTGGAAAACAATTTTATTTTTTCCTTTCTGGATGAGCTTTTTTCTCATAATAAAAACTCCCTCTAAAACTGAAGGCAAATTTTATTTTAATTTGGAAATACATTCCAGCTTGAGAATGAATCAAAGTCACATTTTTTTCCGTGGAATAAAAGCTCTGTGTCATTAAGCTTTGCTGTGTTTTCACAGATGTTATTCTCCTTTTGCCTGGACATGAGCTATCAAAATTATATTTTGCAGTTATGTGTGTGTGCAGGTTGAAGCTAGAAATCAGGGAGAATATTAAGGCCACTGAAATTTCCAGCTGCCTAAGATTCTATTTTGAGTAATCTTGCCCACCCGAAAGGCAAATATTTAGAACGTGTCTAGGTTGAGTGACCCTTCCTGACTGGTGATGGAACTTCCAGGGCAAAATGAACACACTGTTTCTGCTCCCTGTGCCCCAAGGGTGGGGACTAGGCAGCCCTCTCTTTAAATAGTCACTAACCTTTGTGTCCCTTCCTGATGATTCACACACCTGACCTCAGCTTTGACACAGCTGACAAGTTCAATTCTTAGTAGCGCAAGCTTTTAAAAATAAATGTTCTTACTACTTGATCTTTTCTGTATGAAAGTGTATGGCAGTAAGTATCCATTTCTCTCTATCTTATAAATGGAAACAAATGATCCCGTTGTCTTAAATACAAACAAACAAACAAAAACAGGGGCATGTAACCCTGAATGCTCTAGTCCTAGCGTAGGCCATCTTTGCTGAGCATGTAGGTCTACAGGAAGCGTGGATGTATTTATTTTAGTGGAAAATGTCCCAAAGCATTTTTGCAACTTTTCTATCATTGGTTGGTTATGAGGCCCAAGGTAGAAATGGAAAAGAAAAATTATTAATGGAGAGAACCTAAGACTAGGGTCTGATGATGCCAGCTACAGTACAGAAGCAAAAGGATTTGGAGCCAGAACCAGTCACTACTGTCGCCATCTTCTTGGGAATGAAGCTCTCCCAAACCAGGACTCTCAGTGCTGACAGCAGGAACAGGTTCAGATATGCACTCCACCTTTTATTAGACTGGAAGCCTTTTGGAAAATCAGCTTCTCAGAGCCTTAGCTGGCTCACTGGTAAGGGGGATCATAACTGACAGTTAGATTTTTAGAGATTTAGAGATAACGTGTGCAGAGAGAATGGTCTGGAACATCGTGAGTGCATGTGTATTGTATACGTTCTCTCCATCAATCCTGTGACAATCCAGCTGCATAAGGAGCCCAGGCATTATCATCCCTTCTCTAGCAGAATGACTGGCCCAGAGAGGATGGGGGCTCCAGCTCCCACCACTATGGCTGGCTGAGCTGTTCCTTGAGCCCAGCCCTGGCCCTGCCCACACCAGCTGTGCCAATTGCATCAGTACATTATCGTTACCTTCAGATAAACACAGGAAAGGCCCATCTTGCTCTCCTCATCTCCTCCCCCTCCTCCCCCAGAGCAGTGACCTCAGAGCACTAAGCTTGGAACCCTGGGATCAGAGAGCAGCTGCCTTGGGGGTCCTGTTGAAAGCCCTGCAGGTTCTGCCAGTTTCCAGGCTGGGGCCGAGTCTCGGCAGATGCATCCGAGAGGAGAAGGCAGCCGGCTGCTTCTCGGCCCCCCACACTGACTGACCCGTTTCCCACTCTCATCACCCCAACCACGCTGCTGCTTCCACGATGGTGCCTTGCGCTGTGCAGAGTGTAGGATGCGCCACTGTGATTTCTTTCTGCATTTCAAGGAGCTAGACTTTCACTTCTTCAACTGTTCAAAAATAATGGAAACCAACTCAACACTTCCCACCACATCTCTGTAACCAGTAGGCTTGGGAGCCCAGGCCCATGCCTGTTCTCCACCCTCAGGCATCCTTGGTCATTTTCCCTGTTTTCTGTGAATTGCTATCTGGGCCTTTGCTCATCAGTCCCATCTTTAATAGATAGTGAGGTCTGGACACTTTGCCTTTGAGTCATCTTATGGCTGAGGTCTGCCCAGCTGTGCAGAACAACCTATTACATGCTGCTGTTGTTGTTGTTGTGTAGAATCCTGTTAAGAAGTCAAAGCCCTGAAATTCTCCTGGCATTTTTTTTCATGCAGCTAATGTTTCCCAGGCTCTGGGCATTGTTGAGTGTGAGCCTCCCTCATAGTTGCCAGACTCTTCTTGCCTTTCTAGTCACTGGCCAATTTTTAATCCACACTCCTGTGCTGATGTAGATGTTCTTTTTGTTTTCCTTCCTGACACACGCAGGAAGTTTCCAGAGTCCAAGAGAGGGACAGCAAATGACTAACATTGCTTGTTTCAGTTTAGTTACTTTGTAAATATTTTTAAACACTCAAATTTTCTATGAACCACTAAATTTAGTGAATTTATTTCCTTCACTTTCAAAAAAAAAGTTGGATAAATTTACATGACTCTTTAATATTTACATGAGAAAAAATATTACCACCCATTTCCTTCTTACTCTTGACTCTATAACTGCATGCCTTTCATCAGCTTTTTAGGACTCCTTGTATGCCCAGGTCATTACCACAGTACACTCACTTTTTAAAAGTTTGGTTCAGCCACTAGCTATAGACTTGAACTTCAAATATCTACTACGTGTCTCCCATTGATTCTGAAACTTCTCTTGGGTTTATAAAAATTAATTGACTAGCTTTGCTGCTACAAGAGACAATGTCAATGAGCATGTTGGTGTATCTTGGATTTGTATTTTAGGGGAAAATCGCTTGTATTTTATTGCCCACAAAACCAATATAATAAAAAAGCCAAGGGAAAATAAGCAAGCCAACAAAAAAGCATCACACTTGTTTCAAAGCTCTTTAAAATAGGTAATAATGACCCAGTTAACTATGCCATTGATTTGACTATTTTCATATTGAGAAAATGAAATTGTGAAAGCTAGCAAAAAAGGCACCTGTGAAACCAGTATAGTGTATTAGATTGAATCATATCCATGAAATCACATGCATTGTACTTTTAGGCAATTTTGTCAGGCACAAATAATTAATTATTACCATAAGCTAAATCCATCTTTCATACCAAAAAGTTGAAAGCATTGCACAGTGAACATGCATGTAACCTCACCTAGGTTTTATCATTCATATCTGTCACCTCTGCTTTGTTCCCTATCTATCCATCTTACTTATTCCTCTGTCCATATGTCAGTCCATTATAAGCACACTTTTAAGAAGCTGAATGGCATAAATTCCTGTCCATAAAAGTTCAGAAGCCATGGATTAGAATGGGTTTGGACAAGGGGAGTGTAAACAGTGGGGTTAGTGGATCTCGGTCCATTGATGATCCTAAGATTTTATGTGGATGGACACTCCCTGATGTGACAGATACAAAGCAGAAAGAATAGCTTAACAATTGGCTTCTCTTGGGTAGAAGACTGGAATTGCAAAGCGTGCTACACAACCTATGAATCCAGCCTGTCCCGCAACAGGCACTGTTGATGAGAGTATGTGTCTCAGTGAAGCCTAGATATGGCCAAGGGCCCTCATGGGGCCAGCACTTCCAGGCACCTGGAAATTTACTTGCCATCCATGCGAGAATGGATGCCTGCTCTCTCCACACCTGAACTCCAAGGGCAGCTGTACTAGAGCCACATATGTTCAACACGGATAATAATCCACCCAGTTACTAATCAAACCTGAAATCAGTAAGTATAGAGCCCTTGATACACTCAACACCACCACTCCTCCAATTTTTGCAGATATGAGTATACCCCACTTGTTGTGCTTACACACACACACACACACACACACACACACACAGAAGTGAATTTTCGCACCACATCTCTATGGACTGTGAGAAGGCTCCTGCTGCCTGGGCTAGATGTGGGCAGTGATAAGGATGTTCTCAGAGAGAGAAGTGAGCCATAAGGTAAAATGTGATTTGTGAGAGCTGGAGTCTGGGTGGAGACACGAGCTGGGTAGACTGAATGACCAGGTGTGTGCAGGTGCTGAAGATGGATGGGGCAGGTGCAAAGCTTCCTGAGTCCAAGGTGGGATGGAGTGAATAAGAGAAGGAAGGAGAGTCGCACATGAATGTCGAGCCAGGTCTGAACTTTGCTGCCACAAACAGGATCTGGCTTTATCACTGGGACACAATGTGAAAGATCTCAGTAAAACAACAGACTCTGACTCAGGGAACTCAAACTGGGGCTCTGTAACTACCTAGAGGGGTGGGAAGATAGGGGGTGGAGATGGGAGGGAGATTCAGGAGAGAGGGGACATATTTGTACCTATGACCCATTCATGTTGATATCTTGCAGAAACCAATGCAATATTGTAAAGCAATTGTTCTTCAATTAAAAATAAATATTAAAAAAAACAGACTTTACCAAGCGTGATTCCAAATGTTTATGATTTCTTAATGTACTAATTTCACACTGTTAATGGTAGGACAGAGGTTATAGAATGATCTAAGGAATAAATTACATGATAAAGACAGAAAACAAGGGAATTTTAATACCCATTTTTAAAGAACTACTATGAAAATAAAAGCTAAATTTTTAAAAAGTCCTGACATAGGGGACACTTCATTCATCCAAAAGGTCCTGGAAGGGGATTAGTTCATTTTCCAGCCACATCAGAAAGGAGGCATCACCTAGGACGGACACAAAACAGCAGAGTTTGTAATAGTTTGATGCTTTGAAGGAAGTGAAAATATTGCTTTTTATTCACCTTAATTTTAATGAACTAAATCAATTTGCCCGGAGACCTGCTGGCAATATGACACCCACCGTGGTGGTGTCTGGATTCTGTCTGTAGAACTTGCCTTCTTGGATTGTTGGTTTAGCTGGTTTTCCCTTCCTTCCCTTTCTGAGACCCCCCTCCCCAGGTCAATAAGGAATATCGAATCTCCTAGTAGGAGGCTGTACAAAGAGGGCTGCCTTGTGAGCTTCAGAAGTTCTGGCTGTCCTCAGCTGCATCCACACACAACTGAGCTCCATCCCCATCCTGTCTGTGGTCCAACTGAGGCATCACATCTTGACTTGGAATGCAGTGGCTGTGGCACCCTACACGTACCCCCTGAGGGTGGTCTCAGGGCCAGGGAGGAGCGCAAGCACGGGGTGTCACCACGCTTGCTGTGAAGATGATATAGCAGCAAGCACGCAGAGGCACTCGTACCGTCTGAACATCAGCGTCCTTGTGAGGTCATTGATCTTTCATGCTGCCTCATCTCAGGAAGGTTATAAAGTTCTTCTCCACCACAGGACACACTTTTACATCTGAAAACCCACTCTGAGTGAATGTTTTCGACTTCACGTGCATTCTAGAACCCGCTAACAAGGAGCAGCAGTGTGGGCAAGGGCAGAGCCTCAAGCCCTGGCAGGATCAGCCTCTGCAGCGAGGGGTCCTGGCTTTGCAGACTCTGCCCACCTCAGGGTCCATAAGAGCGGTGCAGGGTCTATGGCCCCGGTGCCCTCTCCATTCATTGATTGGATGGGGTGGGGGACCAGCCAGTTCTTAGCCCTCAGTGCTGCCAGCGGGCAAACGGATGCAGTAAGAACAGGCTTCCTCACCCAGCCCAGAGCTGCACGGCTGGCCCCGGGCACTGGGTTTCCTGCTGTCCTTTGTGGAGAGAAAGGGAATCCTGTTGACCTGCACCTCTCCTTGGGCCCAGGTTCATTTCATTTTGGGAACGGGTGTGGGAGGAGGAGCTGGAACTGCTGCCAGGACTGCATTTCAGCAAATCGCCTGGAGGCCCAGCCCAGAGCCTGGGAACAGGGGAGACACAGCTCCGCGCACCACTGACATGACTCACCAGAGAGCAACCCCCTCCTCGCTGGGCCTCACCGTTTTTTTGGAAAACATTCCCCAGGGCTCTTGCAAGAGTATTACTCAAGTCAGGGGGTATTTTTAGGAATCAGCTAACTTGCATTTAACCTGGAGGGGCAGGATCCAACCCGAGGGAAGCTGAGAGCCTTTCCACATGAGCCATTCTGAATGCTGTAATTGGGCCGTGGTTTCTGGGTCTGCGGGTTGAGTCATCTTCTGGGGAAGCAGGAGGGAAAACAGAGCGAGGCCGTTGCTACAACAGGGCGTCTGATAAGATACTAAAGCAGTCAGTGTCAGGAAGAGTGTTCTATTTATCTTAACGGGATCTCACCTGCCTATTCCAGGCACGTCTTGGAACACTTGGTTAGGTCTTACAGAGTCACCGCGTGGCATTTCAGGGGTTACATTAGAATATCAGCCCTGGTCTCACAGGCAGAGGCTCATAGACAAAATGCCCTTTCACACTAGGTCGACTCTGGGAGGTACTCGTATATTTATTTGCATCTTGTGTTTTAATCCCAAGAAAGGAGAGAAAGGAGATATCAAACAACGCCTCGAGAGGGGCTGTGGTGGCCGGAACTCTCTCCCTGGAAGGCTGGAAGTCTCCCTAATGCACACATATGTGTGTGTGCATGTGCACCTGTGCAAGTCTGTGTGCGTATTCTGTGAATGTGTGATTGTGCGTTTGTGCATGTTTTGTTTGTGATATATGGTTGTACGTGTATGTATTTGACTATGTGTATATGTGTGTGATTTCAGGCATGCCATGTATCTGCATGTGTATTGTTGTGTATGTCTGTGTGTGTTTGGTTGTGTGTATTGTGTATAGGTGTGTGGGCACATGCTTTCTTGTGTGTGGGTGGGTATATATATTTCATGTGTATATATTTATTGTGTCCGTGTGTGTATTTGATGTATATATGTGTGTTTGCATATACATGTATTTATCTGCATGTGCCTCGGTGTTTGGTTGCGTATAGGTGTGTGGGCACGTGGTTTTCTGTGCATGTGTGGGTATATGTATTTCATGTGTATATATTTATTGTGTCCATGTGTGTATATTTGATGAGTATATGTGTTTGGTATACATGTATTTATCTGTGTGTGCCTGGGTGTATTGTGTGTTGGTGTGTGTGGGCACATGCTTCCCTGTGTGTGTGTTTGGGTGTGCATGCTTTGCTACAGTTATGCACCTGCAGTTCTACCCAGAAGCCAGTGGGTGAGCCAACGAGTGGTCTGTGGAGTTTTCAAAGCTGAGAAATAGAATCTTTGTTTCAGTTGCAGGACAAGCAAACTCTGCTCTCAAATGCCCAGAGAGGAATGGTTTGGTTTGGTGAGGCTAACTAGGGTGGCAAGAATTTCTCACCTTCCAGTAACGATCAACAGCCAAACAAAACAAACAACCAAGCAGTGTCAAAACAAACAAACAAACAAAAAACCCTTTAAAAACTGTGCCTGCCCTGACTCTCCTATTTCTTTCACTGCTACTGCCATTCTCCCACATCCCCCCCACCCCTCCACCTCCCTGCAACCCCCCCCCCACCCCGCAAACCCCCGCTTGCTGACATCTCTTTCCTGAGTTGGCTTCCTGTGTGCACAGGCTCCACCCATCCTCCAGGCATGTGAGCCTGTGCTGGCCATCCACACCTGATCAGGCCGGCATTTAACCACATCCATGAAAGTGAAGGCGCTTCTTCTCCAAGTGGAGCCCTGCTCACCTGGAGCTCTCCCAGCACATTCACAACCGTTCTCTTTCACCATCAGTATTATGAAGCCAGATGGCACCTTTCCACTCCAGCGGGAGCTACAGCAACCAATTTTAGAGAGTAAATTGCAAAGTTCATGTTTCCTTTTAAATAAGCAAAGGATGGCTGATCCAGTTCAGCCAAGAGAAAAAATGAGATCTCAGATTTCACCTGACATTCAAGCCACTAAAAAGCAGACCTACTTGAAAAAAGAAGAAAAACCCTGTGTGGGACCCTTACATTGGAACTTTGACCATGGTTTTCTCCTTTCACTGTGGGTGAAAAGTAGAAATACCACATGGTCTCTTTGACAGTTTTTCTGGCTTGACCAAAAATGAGGGAGAATTAGATGCTGTTGTTGTTCAGTCGCTGAGCCATGTCTGACTCTTTGTGACCCCATGGACCGCAGCACGCCAGACCTCCCTACCCCTCACTATTTTCCAGAGTTTGCCCAAGTTCATATCCATTGAGCTGGTGATGCTATCCAACCATCTCATCCTCTGCGGCCCAATTCTTTTGCCTTCAATCTTTCCCAGCATCGGGGTCTTTTCCAATGAGTCAGATGTTTGTATCAGTATTAGATAATTCACACAAAAAACTTGTTTTGATGTAATTTCCAGTCATCATTCCCAACTCAAAAATATTTGGCTAACCTGGAGGAGCAGCTGAACCCCGAGATAGTAATATTATTATCCAAATGGCCACTATTTAAAAATTGCTAATTATGAAAATAAGCTTTCCAAATAAAATTGTTAAATTACAGTTGAGTGCTCCCATTTGGATACAAAAAAGATAAGAAAAAAAGGGAATACTTAAAAAATATGTACCTTTTAGTTTTCACAGGTGTAACATCCAAACTGCCTTTATACTTACTTCAGTCACTGTCCTTTCTCCTCCAAATTCCCAAGAACTCTCTCTTTCTGCAAGGCACATGGATGGGCATGGTACTTCCTTCCCCTTTGTGTCAGCCGAGTGGCCAGGCCTTGATATTTGCACGTTTCCCCATTATTGTTGCTCAGCTCATGATTACAGAAAAATGAATTATGGCCCTGCCTACACAGTATTATCTCTACAGTAAACATAAAATACAACAATCGATGTAAAGTTGTTTTCGTATATGAATGAAAGCACTGGAAAGAAAGTCTTAACATGTGCTTTTAAGGGGTGGTACTTCAAGCCCAAAATAACATGAAACTTATTAACTGCCTCCAGCCATCTTCCAGGTTGATGATTCAAAACCTCTGGCCACTTCTTCCCTCCATCACATCGTAATCAAGGGCAAGGACAGACTTGTCACTAAAGCATTCTACAAAGTTAAAGTAAGGCAGTCTTTAAATCACAAAGCATGGCCTTGAAGTCATGCTAGCAGCTGGCTTCCCGTTTTCTCACCATTGTCTCTCCATAGTGCATCCTTGTTCCTGACACACTGAGTTCCAGTGCTTGAGAAGCACTGCTGCGTGAATGAATGGGAACCAATCTGGCTTCAAAAATGGGCTCCCCCCACCATCTCCAGGTGTTTTGCTAGAGAAATAAGGAGAGAAAAACTGATTAAACTCTGCTATATTGTTTTTTTAAATCATGCATAACTGGGATACTCACTCATCACAACTTTGAAATTTTGCAATTTGTTCTCCTATTCAAATTTACTTTATATTTACCAAAGTGGGATTTTATTCTATTGTCAAAGCACCTTTTATAGTAGAACAAGTGACATGACCAAAGAAGGAATGTGGTCTTGGTAGCAACTGCATGCTCTTATAAACTCAAACATCTCCTGGTTTTCACCTATTTCAATTGAGACTTTGGCTGTTTTTCAAGGAGCCTGCAAGTCCTCCAGACATGAACTATAGCTTTTCCAGGAAATGCCTCTGGTTCTGTGTCCCATCACAACTCCATATAAATCTCATGCCCTGGCTCAGGCTGCTATAACAACAGACATTCATTTCTCATAGTCCTGGAGGCGAGAAGTCCAAGGCCAAGGTGCCAGTGGACTTGGGAGCTGGGCAGAGCCCTCTTCCTGTCATACAGATGGCCACCTTCTCACTGTGCTCTCTCACTGCAGAGAGAGAGAGAGCGTGCTCTGGTTCCTCTTCTTCTGCTTCTAAGGACATTAATCCTACCGTGGACTCCACCTTCATGACATTTTCTAACCCTAATTACTGCCCACAGGGCCACCTCCAAACACTGTCCCACTGAGGGAGGTAGGCATCATTGTTTACGAGGGACACAGTCTGTCCACAGCATCTCATCAGTGTGGACAATAAAACATTAAATGTGTTCACTGGCTCTGAATTCATTCAAAGACAGAAATTATCAGTCTTTCACCTCTAGCATGAAACTTGGAAGCAGATAAGTAGCAAAACATATTTCCACAAAAGAGCACAGACTTTTAGGCATAGACTTTGTATTTAACATATTCTCTGACACTTAACTGGATCTCAATAATATTTCTAGTCAATGAATGAATATTGCTGAATCTCAGCAAAATGAAAAGGATGTTATCTATAAAGTCCAATTAAACTAACTAAATGATTTAACCTCATGAATAGAGTTTAATGTTTTTTTTTCTCCATACTAAAAAGTGCCTGCTGAAAATGACATTATTGCTTCAGCATAGCTGATATTGAACAATTCCTGCTGATAATAAGCGGTCATTAACTTCATTTACTTCATGAAGTCACTCCTCGTACAGAATCACAAGATTGTATCATATGCATAAAAGAAAGCTGTTTATCTTCTTATTTCTTACATTTATAAATGGCATTGTTACAATTTGGGGGAAGTTTTAAGATGTGACTAGGCTAAGAACATGACTGTCTGAATGCATAAGTAGTCTCCTTTAAAAGAAATTAAGACATGTGACTAATAATTATTCACTAAGTCACTTATTTTCATTAATATATTTCTTAATGGACACAATCCCTAAGTTTTGATCTTTTCCCCAAATTCCTGGTGATTCAGGATGGCTCATTGTATTAAGTTCAAGTGAGAACTTGCGATAAAAAAAATCAAATATTGAATTATGAATTGAAGTAAAAAGAACACTAACCCATTAACTTAATAAATTAAAAACTGTTTTGACCTTGTCACTAGCTCAGTTCTATGGTCCCCAAAGACTTATTTTGCCTTCCTAGACTTTATTTTTACCTGAAAATGAGAGTTTGGAATTGGAAAACTCAAATTACTCTTTTAGTTGTTAGCATTCATGATTCTCAGGCACTCAAGTTTGTGATCAATTGTGATAGGTGGTAAAACCAAGTGGTTTTGGTCAAGGAGAGGGGTTCCCTGAATGCTATCTGCACTGGTGGGACTGGTGTTTCTCATGCCAGAGATCAGCTGTCTATTTACCTGTTTCCTCTTTCTCCTGGAAAATGGCAGGACCACATTTCCCAGACTTCCTTGTGGTCATGTGACAAATGGGCAACTGATACCTGTTTTACCCTCTTTATTTTGAAAATAAAACTCTTCTGTGCACAATCCCCAAGCCTACCTTCCTCTGAAGCCCCCCGAAACACACAGCCTTGACAATCTTGACATGCATGAAACCATAGGTATAAGGACCTGGGTCTCTGAATCACCACCTGGAGGAAAGCCAGAGCCAGCAACACACCCACCAGGAACACTCATTTCCACACATCCTCAGAGAAAGAAATAGATCTCCATCACTTTGCACCACTTCATGTGCTTGTGAGTCTGCTGGTTATAGCAGCTAGCTTCATCCTAACCATTGAAATCTTTTCTCAGAGAACTGGGTGGATCAGCCATGTCGCATTTTATTTATTTATTTTTTTTATTTTATTATTTATTTATTTATTTTTTTAAATTGTTTTTGCCATACATTGTCATGATATCACCATGGGTTTACATATGCTTCCCCTCCGGAACCCCCCTCCCTCCTCCCTCCCCCCCCAGGAAATCTCGCTGCACCAGCCCCGAGCATCAATCCTGGGCTGGCGATTGATCAGACACATGACAATTAACATGCTTCAATGCCCTTCTCCCATATCATCCCACCCTTACCCTCATCCACAAAGTCCACGAGTCTATTCTATACATCTGCGTTCCTTTTGCTGTCTCGCATGTTGGGTTCTCATTACCGTCTTTCTAAATTCCATATATATGCGTTAATATACTGTATTGTTGTTTTTGCTTCTGGCTTACTTCACTCTGGATAATGGGCACAGAAATCTATATGGAGACTCAGACAATGACATCCCACTTGTTCAGCAGATTTAGCTTTGTTGGAGTTAATGGTTGATACTGAAAGGTTTGAATTTCCTTACCACTTCTTCTTTTCTCTTTCTCTGTTTTAATCTTATGAAGTGTTGTGGAGCTGTTGTGCAGACATCATATAAATTATTTCTGGACGTACTTGTATGTGTTGATCTGTTCTACTAAATTTAAGTTAATACATCCCCTTAGTTCATTATTCAGAAACCTTTCTTCTGACCCATGTCTTTAGAGACGGCCTAAGAGATTTGATTTACACTCTCCTATTTCAATGCCTGTGTGCAATCAGACAGAGAAGAAAGAAAATAAAGTCAAGAGTGGGAGGGGCTTTCTTTGCTAGACTTCAGCATCTCCAACCAGAGGGGATGTGGACATGACTGGGGCACACCTTGGTAGACAAGCATAGATGAACCTGGTCCAGGTCAAGAAGATGACCTAGGTGTCACAGCACTAAGCCCCTGCTTCCCGCCAGGGAAGATAGGATTAATAGCCTACTTCCCCTAGGTTTTTGGCCCCCACATTATCCCGAAATTCCCCTCAATTCTCACCTTCCTTCTCTAGTCTTTTCTCTTGCTGGCTGTTGGTAGGGAGAACATGTTTGGAACAGAAAGATAAAGCCCTCATAAGAAAAATAATCAAATTCCACTCGGCTTGTAGGATGACCCTGGTCACTGCTGAGCTTCCTGGCTCAGACCCAGGGGCTCTGTGGTGCACCCCCATCCACTAGGTCTCCCTCATGCACCCAACAGCCAAGACCTTTCATTTCCCATCTCCCTTCTACCTGTCGTAGCACCTGCACAGCCACCCCCTAACATGCCAACGAGAAAGAAAATGCTGGCACCAGCGTCCACAGCTGAGATTCCCAGGTGCAGGTGGAGAGATCCTGAGAAAAAGGTGAATCTCTAAATGAAAAACTGCTCATCGAGAAACGTGAATGTAATGCTTTAGTTGTTGTTGCTGCTCAGTTGCTAAGTCGTGTCTGACTCTTTCAACTCCATGGACAGCACCACCCCAGTCTCCTCTGCCCTTCACTATCTACTAGAATTTGCTCAAACTCATGTCCGCTGAGTCAGTGGTGCCATTAAACCATCTCATCCTCTGCTTCCCCTTTCTCCTTTTGCCTTCAATCTCTTCCAGCATCAGGGACTTTTCCAATGAGTCAGCTCTTCATATCAGTGGCCAAAATATTGGAGCTTCAGCTCCAGCATCAGTCCTTCCAACGAAAAGTCAAGGTTGATTTCCTTTAGGATTGACTGGTTTGACCTTTCTGTCCAAAGGACTCTCAAGAGTCTTCTCCAGCACCACACTTCAAAAGCATAAATTCTTTGGTGCTCAACCTTCTTTATGGCCCAACTCTCACATCCATACGTCACTACTGGAACAATCATAGTCTATACACGCCTTTGTTGGCAAAGTGATGTCTCTGCTTTTGAATATGCTGTCCAGGTATGTCATAGCTTCCTTCCAAGGAACAAGCATCTTTTAATTTCATGGCTGCAGTTACTGTCCATAGTGATTTTGGAGCCCCAGAAAATAAAATCTGTCACTGCTTCCACTTTTTCCCCTCCTATTTGCCATGAAGAGATGGGGCCAGATGTTGTGATCTTAATTTTTGAATGTTGAATTTTAACCCAGGCTTTTCACTCTCCTCTTGCATCCTCATCAAGAGGCTCTTTAGTTCCTCTTCATTTTCTGCCATTAGAGTGGAGGTATCATCTGATATCAAATGCTTTTAATGTCTAGTAATCCTCATTCCATCGGTAACAACCTGTATTTGTTAAACATTCCATCAAAATTGTGGTGTTTGGAGGTTACATCATGCGCTCCAAGGAAAATATTTAATATATGGATAAATTTAGGAGCTGCCGTTAGGAACAAAAATAGCTGATGTGTTAGGTAATGGTTGTGGATATTAATAGAAAGTACTCTGCTTTCAGCGCCCACTTCTATAAACAGATCCCATCTCCTCTACTGTTGTACTGAAAGCAACCTCTTTATAATTGCCTTCCTAATTCTTTTCTCTATATTAGTTTTCACTTTAAAATCTCATTTACTTTATTGTCTACATACTGACTCTTAATCACCATATTTAGTCACAGAGATTTCAAAGAAAATGAGGTGGGGAGTGACTGTCCAGTGCTGATGTTTCTCTGATTTTCTTCTTATTATGAGCAAAATAAATTCCAACATGTGCTCCCGACTATCCCTTCCTCCTCCTCCTTCTCCTCGAAGGCCTCCTCCTTTTCCTCCTTCTCCTCCTCCTCTTTTTTCTTCTTCTTCTCCCCAGACCCCCCTCATCATTCCTCTTCTTCTTTTTTTGAAATTCATGTCTGTTCCAGAATCAACACAGTTACATACAAGTAATTCAAAGAACATCTAGTCTGAAACCTGGAGTGTTCACTGGCGCAAGCCTGAGGAAATTCTTTGGGATCTGGACAACATAGCAAACTCACTGCTGTGTCATTTCCTCCATAAGTTTCACTGGAAAGGACTAGAAATAATAAAAACACCATAATTGACAGATGTATGACTCATGGATTCTACACACAACATGGATCTGTATGCAGATAGATAGATAATGATGGATAGATAGACAGATCTGTATATACATAGATCCATGTTGTCAAAAGAATATAGATATTTATTCACAGATAGAGATAAATCTCCCATGAAAACATCTTCTGCCAAAGCATCCTATTTAACGGGAGTTTCTAATACAATCTAGAGTAGAACCCAGTACACATCAAGGAAATCTGGATCACCATAAAAACCAAGCTGCCCAAGACAACAAAATATACTGAAAACTAGAATGTATGTTTCAAATATAGAGCTGGTTATTTATTTAGGACTAAAGCTATGATTACAATGGACTTACAATTCAAAGTGTAGCCCCAAATCACATTGACAAAGCATAGCAATCCCAAAGTACAACTTGCATGGTGAGTGAGTCAGTTTTGCAGTGAGGACTAAACACCTAATGATCAGTAAAAATAACCCCAGCTTTTCTTTCATTGGACAGAAACACAGCTGGGAATGAGCAGCTCTGTGCTGTGAATGGGTAGCTCTATGCCATGGAGGATGCATGCCTCTTCTCCAGCTTATTTGTGTCTGGTGCTGTGCCAGCGGTGAGTACAGCGCTCAGTGAGCTGGGCCCATGGAGGGCAGCAAAGCAGGACTGAGCACTCCAGAAGAGGGATAAGAAAGCACAGGGAGCAGCAGCCGCATGTGGAGAGAAGCACAGAGCACTCACCCCCAAACACCGGCAGGACACAGGTCTCCAAACCTGAGCCCCCAGGTGGAGACGGGAGAGTCCAACTCTCTCTTGACAGTTATGAGTACCTGTAATGACACACAGAAATGCCTACAGAGGATGTCAGTACACAGCAGCTTCACATGTGTCAGCAATGACTATTTTTACAAGACAATCTCCTGTGTGGCAGCTTTTACACATAGGTTCCCATTCTATGAACCATATACCATCCAGGCAAATTAGAGTTTTAAGTTTTCAGTGGCATGCAGGCTTTCTCTGTCTAAGGAAGTCATTTGCAGATAACAGCAGTAGCTCTCTGTTTGCTGCTATGTTCCTGTTCCCCCTTGCAGCATGATGGATTTGCCGTTCAATCGCTCAGTCATGTCCAGCTCTTTGCAACCCCAAGGACTGTAGCAACGTGAGGCTTCCTTGTCCTTCATCATCTCCCAAAGTTTGCTCAAACTCATGTCTATTGAATTGATGATGCCATCCAACCATCTCATCCTCTGTCACATGTGACAGATGGTGGAAGACAACCTGAAATGGAGGGATTTCATGCCTCTGATTTTCAAGGAAGGCATGAACCAAAGGAATACAGGACAGCTCCTCTCCTGGGTTATCCTAAAACCATCGTCTCAGTCTGCTTCTGGGGATCCCATATTAAGACAAGGAACACTTTTTCCTTTCTTTTGTTAATTCTTTGCTCTATCCATTTTTTAAAGGTGTATGAATTCCTAGAGCACTGGATGCTGTTATTTGCAAATGAGTTAGCAATTATAACAGAATTTATGGTAGCTACTTAATGGGTGACACAATTCTTAGAAACCATAAACTATCATGGTGAGGTCTGCAGAGAAGTCAATCAAGTGCATGAGCTGTGGTTTCTGGCTGCCATGGTTCAGCTCCTGGCATGCTGATCTGGGGAAGGTCTCTCAACAGCCACTGAGGGAGACACCATCATTATTCCCATCTTGTGCACCAGGCAAGTGAGTTGAAGCGAGGTCAATGTGATGCTACCCGAAGCTGGTAGAGGAGACTGCAAACATAGGCTTTCAATTTTTATGCCATGCGTAAGTGTGCCCTGTCAATTCTATTAGCCAGAATGATCAAGGGATGAAGTCATTTTATTCATCTGACATATCTGGGACTAGAACAAGCAGCCATGGTTGTTTTTGTGACTTTATGTGTGCACCCATGTTTCTGTGTGTATGTGGGCTGCTTCCTTCACCAAACACAAGAGGGCCAACAGAAGGCCCAAAGGAATGTGCTGGCATTATTCTAGTTCACACTGACCAGGCTGGTGATATGGTAAAAGCAAGTTGGTAGTCCTTATTGTGTTGTCATTCTTCAAGTATGCTTTGACCACATACTTGAGGACACACAACTCTCCTTTTCATTGGATTAGATCATCAACTCTAGTGCACTGTGCTGTGGGGACTGGAGGGGCGGTCATGGTCCATGAAAAGGAACTCAATGGGACAAAGACTCTGCAGCTCAGAAATAGAGGAAACCCTGCTTATGTGGTACAAAATAAACCATAACTGAAAGTGTGTGCACAAATGGACTGTAAGTCATATGCGTCTGCATTAAAGCAGATGGAAAATCAGGTCAACATCTCATTAGGCAGGCAATTAAAATTAACCATTTGTGGAAACTGCATCATTTTAATTTATTTTCAGTAGTGGCTAAATGTGAAATGCATTTTATTTAGGACTGTCTGAAAACAGGAAATGGTTCAATTCTGCCTGTCCCCACAACTGTCTGATTCTCCTCTGTGTGTTGTCCCTTTGTCTCAAAACTATTGTGGCAAGTGTTTTCTTTCCCCAGTAACTCCTCACAACCAATAGTACTGCCTGCTTGATCTCAGTCATGCCCCAGCCCCAACCCCAGCCCTGCTCTTATTTCCATGATCTGTACCTACTCCTGAATGCAGACTTTTGCCGCGTTTCTGATTTCTCAGGGGGCCTGGAGTTGGTGTCCATCCTGCTCCCGAGGGGCTTGTCCTGGGGCATCTCCTTCATGGGCTCCCATTGTTAGGAGTCAGGAAGGATGTATTTCTGTATATTTTAATGATAACTGTCCACTGGAGTTAACAGAAGTCGGAAAAAGTTTGAATAAACTTTTAGGCTTATCAAATTACTTACACAGGACAAAGTAATTCACTTATTTATCATTGTTTTTTGTGGTGAGAGAGGAAATTTAATTTAGGACTTGGAGCCCTTGGGGCCATGGGAGGCTGCAAGGGTGACTTTGGACAGTAAGCAGAGTCGAGACCCAGGAGTGATGTGGACTATTAAAAACACAAGAAGACCTACTAAGATGGATAGCAGAGGCTCCGGAAGGAAGACATGAAAGAGAACAGCCCTGTCTCAGCACAGGCTCGAGGCTGTCTCCCCGTGCAGTCCCTTCTTAGATACAAGGATGGGCAACAGTTCAGTGACTCCAGCTCTTAGCACTCACTGCCATTGGCTTTCATGATCCTAGAAGGGCACAGAAAGAAAGAACAAAGGGATAACCCAGCAAAGACAAGTCACAGCGAAGCAGAGCTGACCCTGGGCATCTTCCAGGCACAGAGAGCAGAGCAGTGCCCTGCGGTTGTTCTCACATGCTTCTGAATTCCTTGGTATGTCATCATATCCCAGCTTAAGGCTTAATCCAGTGTGTCAGCTAGCTTCACCAGTTCTTAGACATACTTTCCAGTGTGGTCTTGACACTTAGATTTGGAGGAGAAATTATAAAGATGGGTTTGGTCAAAGGCAAGAAATAATATCTTAGGGTGATGAAAGGAAATATTTATTTAGAAAGTTGTCCATTTCTTAATGAGTTAAGGCTTCATTACTTACCAAAATAAATGAGCTTTATAATTAAAAAAAAACTATTTCCTATATTCTCAAGCATGGGAAGTAACATAATATTTTACATATTACTGTACAGTTATAAAGTTATTGTGAAAATGCAGCTTCCTCAATATGGGAAATTAGAAATTTTCTAAATTCAACCTTTGCCTTATTTGGTGGTTGTATAGCCTGACTTCCACATCTCTCATATAGTAATAAAATATATTACAACACATTCACCTTATCCTAATGTATGCTAATAGTGATTTTGGGCATCTTAGTATTTCATGAATAACTGACTGTAGAATGACCTTTGTATCTACACAGTAGACAATTATTTCACTTGTCCTCATTGCTACTGGAGAACCCAGATAATTGCATAACCGAAGCAGCCAAACATTCTATAATTGTTAGAGCAATAAACAGATTTTGCTAACCAACTGTGCTAGCATAGGTGAAATAAGAATGGAATAACACAAAAGATTTTAGAATTTCATGAATTGTTGGGGGCATGGCAGATATAAGCAAATTGTTAACAGTTCAGATGTTCTAGTAGTTTTAAATTTTGTTAGCTTCTATCTGGGTAGTGTAGCCTGATTGTGTAAGACACACATCTAGGTTTCTATAGGGCCAGCATGGTGGATAGAATAAGAAGTAGGTAAATCTCTTGCAAGAAACATTATGGGCAAAACTATCAAACACACTCAGTTTATTTAAAACAATATGAAATATATGTATAGAAGACAACACTGAAATACTTGGTCTGAAACACAGGGAAGAAGAAAAATTGGTAGAATTTGAAACCATGGACATGCACCTGGAATGCATTTTGAAAGCTCATATTTACCCTACTCAGGAGATCCAGGAACCGCCCAACTGAGATGTGAACTGAAGGTCAGCTACTTGCCTCAGGCTCTTGGCAAAAGTAAACAGGAACCCACCATGGAAAATGCTCATGGTCCAGGCCACAAGGAACCCTCACCAGGAAAATTAGCCTCCCATTCATGAGTTACACCACATAACGAACTTTGAAACTCAAAGTACTAAACTGAAATCAAGTCACTTGGTGATCTGAAAGGATGAAATGGAAATCTGAAAGAGCATTTTGAAAAGAATATAATTAAAAATTTTCACAGCATAAATATAATCAAAGCCCTGAAGAAAAAAAAACAAAATTTCAATTTATGATTTTTAACAAGATAGAGAAAATATATAGATAAACTCCCCAACTAATCCACACAATGACTGCATGAAGAAAAGTAAAATGTAGAAAAAGAATGTGATGGCAGAAATAAATCTAAATACACAGTAAACTCCATAAATAGGAAAGAATTGAGTCATCCAGTTAAAAGCAAAGATTGTCAGGATTAGTTAAAAATACCCAGCCATATGCTTTTTACAAAAGACACACCTAAAACCTAAAATAAATTTGAAAAATTTGCATCCTACAAAACACAAAAAACAATCTAGTTAGAGAGTTGTTTATAACAGTATAAATCAGTAAACAAACAATTTGATCCATAAAATCATCTTAACAAAATGCTATCTCAAGAGGAAACATAAGTGTAAGTAACCCTTATTAAATAAATTAACTCAATAATTCCTAGCATTTCCACCAAGAAAATAACAATCTCAGAGAATTTTGTGCAATCTACCAAACATATAGAAAACCTAATTCCTCTCCCAGAAATCTTTCCAGAATACATGAAAAGAACAGGTGGTCTTAAAGTATTTTATGAGACAAATGATGCCTTACCATCACAACCAGAATATGCAATAGAAGTGAGGGAATCTGGTATCCAGTCTCATAAGTACATCAAAATAAAAAAACAAACAAACAAAAAAACAATATAGGATCACCTGTAAAATTTTTAGCATAAGAAAAATAATTAAGGTAACTTAACACATCAACAAATAACAGAAATGAGCCAAGTGATCACCTTATTAATGCATAAAAAGTATGTGGTAAAATTGAACAATCAATAATGATAAAAAGATTGGCAAATTGAGAATAGAAGAGGACTTCTTTAATTCAATAGATACTATTTACAAATATCCCTATAATAACCATCCTGTTTCATTGTTCTTTTTGTTCAGTCACTAAGTTGTGTCCAGCTCTTTGCAAACCCATGGACTGCAGCATGCCAGGTTTCCCTGCCCTCCACTATCTCCCAGAGTTTGTTCAGATTCATGTCCATTGAGTCGGTGATGCCATCCAACTATCTCATTCTCTGTTGTCCCTTTCTCCTCCAGCCTTCAATCTTTCCCAGGGTCTTTTCTAGTTAATTGGCTTTTTGCATAACGTTTTCAAAGTACTGGAGCTTCAGCATCAGTCCTTCCAATGAATACTCATGGCTGATTTCATTTAGGATTGACTGATTTGATCTTCTTGCTGTCAAGGGACTCTCGAGAGTCTTCTCCAGGACCACAATTCAAAAGCATCAATTCTTTGGTGCTCAGCCTTCTTTATGGTCCAGTTCTTACATATATACACAACTACTGGAAACACTATAGCTTTGACTATATGGACCTTTGTGGGAAAGTGATGTCTCTGTTTTTGAATACACTATCTAGGTTTGTCAACTGTTTCCTAAATCAGTGTAATTGTACCAAAGTTCCAGCCATTGTTTCATGAACTGTATCATCTGTTTACTCAATTTATATGAAAAAGCAAAGGATCAAAGCTATCCAAAATATTTCTGAAGAGGAACTAGGTTAGGATGGCAGTGAGGGCATCTACCTTTAAGAGGTATCAAGAATTGACAGGAAGCTATCATGATGAGAATTCAAGAATATTAAAATACACCATGAAAGGAGTAGGGAGCTCAGAAATAGATTGAGGGCTAAAGAGAAACCTAGGCCAGATGTCACTGAAGAGCACCAGGAAAAACCTGAGCCATTCAACAATGTGCCAATCACTGCTTATCTAAATGTGGTTAAGTATTGGATATCTATTTTGTGTGTATGAGCTTAGTTGCTAAGTTGTGTCCTACTCCTTTGCAACTCTATGGACTGCAGCCCTCCAGGCTCCTCTGTCTATGGGGTTTCCCAGGCAAGAATACTAAGTGGATTGCCATTTCCTCTTCTAGGAGATCTCCCCAACCCAGGGATCGAACCCATGTCTCCCACATTGGCAAATAGATTATTTACCACTGAGCCATCTGAAGAGGGTGTTCCTGTGTCTTCAGGGCCTCAAACACCTTGGTATGATTCTGATTCTAAAGTGTGGTGGTGGGTGTATGGATAGCTGCCCTAATTTTCTTCTTTAAGCTATTATGTGGACATTTTGTTGTGATATATTTGAAATACATGACATATTTCAGAATTAATAAAGAATAATAAAGAAGTCTGGAAATTCTTCTATCTAAACATGTTGCAAATCACCATTTAAAAATGCAACGTCTTTTTAAAAATGTGTATAAACACATTTTGATATGTGGGCTAAATGAAAGGAGTGTTTCCATACTGCAATACCCTGTGGAATTGAAAGCATAGTGAATTGTAGAACATAGAGAGATACCTCAAATAGATATATCTTTTGTATATCTAGAAGCATTGCTATGAAAAAACATAGCCCACCTTGCCTAACTCTTGCTATTTTGCTAGAGAATCAGGTCTAGATCTTATTGTTTGATACTTTCCTGCAACATACAGTTGAGTCTACATAATTCATATGGAGGTCACTTGTTACAACACTAACATCATATACAATCAGGCCAGCGTGTGAGAGATTTCGTCCTCAGATCATGCAAGAGGAACAGCAACTGGGATAGTAGTGTGGGCTCTTTACAGGTCTTCCAGCACCTGATATGGGCTGGTATTTACAGCTGCTTTTCAACAGTTATCTGTGACACATACAAATATGAAAGCAATGAAGTAAAGTTGCTCAGTTGTGCCTGACTCTTTGCAACCCCATGGACTGCAGCCTACCAGGCTCCTCCATCCATGGAATTTTCCAGGCACGAGTACTGGAGTGGGTTGCCATTTCCTTCTCCAGGGGATCTTCCTGACCCAGGGATCGAACCTGGATCTCCCACATTGCAGGCAGACGCTTTATCGTCTGAGCCACCAGGTAAAGGCAATGAGGACTTTAAAATGCAATACTATCTGTGTCATAGGCAGATCTGAGATTCATGAAGCTCTAGATCTGTTGCTGAGTCATCCTCTAATATCTTGTGAAGATGAGAACGCAGGTCATTTCTAAACTACAAAAATGAAACAGAAAAATCTGCACACTGAAAACAATATTCAATGGTATCTGCCAAGTTTGTGTGGGTGTGTATATGTGCAAACTTGGAAACTCAGATTTGGCCTATGACAAATATGCTCTGCTCATTCAAATAGTTAATTAACCAGATGGGTACTAGTATTAATTTACATGGGTGCTGGGCAATCAGAATTCTTAGAGACAGCTGCACATGCAAAACTGTAGCCTTGTCCTGGAAACACACGCAGACTGAAGGCTCCAGTCTCCCTGCAGCTGGCAACTCTATTCTCCATGCAGCTTTCAGAAAGCTCCAGAGCATCACGTATCACATTAGTCCACAAAATCACAGATGACACTAGAAATAATTGTGATTTACGACATAATAAGAGGAAATCATTTCTACGAAATCTAACAATTTGTGTGTGTATTTAAGCTTCAGCACGTGCCCCAAGCCCCTACAATCACTAATGAGAGTCATGTTTCCATGTCATGTGGAAAACAGACCTTTGAGACCATACTGTCTGCACCCTGGAGATCTAGTTGTGTCCTCTGAATAAACTAAAAGCCGTTTCAGGCATGAAAAACAAATTGGATAAAATCTTTAACAATCTGGGAATAAAATTATTTCACAAACACTTTGAAGAATCTTACCAGTTCTATTTCTTTAAGTTTGTGATGTGATATTTAGTTGCAAGGAAGGTATGCAGTCAGTGGATTAAAAACACCATTTTGTGTACTATTATTTAATAAAATAAGGTTATTTTGATTTAACTTGTGCTATTTATTAAATAGACTTCATCTTTAGGGAAGTTTTAGGTTCCCAGCAAAGAGAGGTTAAGGTACAGATAAAGGTAAATCCCTGCCCGCCCCCTAGCCTCCCCACTGTCAACAATCCCCACCAGATGGTACACTTGTTACAGTCAATCAATGCGCTGACACTGAGCTTATTAAAACCCACAGTTAAAGTCAGGATTCACTCTCAGTATTGTGCATTCTGAGGGTTTTCACAAACGTATAACAGCATGTATCCATCCTCTTCTATTGTACCGTAAGAATAATTTTTGTGTTGTGTTGTTGTGCCCAGTGGCTGAGTCATCTCTGACTCTATGCAATCCCCATGGACTGTAGCCCACCAGGCTCCTCTGTTCATGGGATTCCCCAGGCAAGAATACTGGAGTGGGTTGCCGTTGCCTACTCTAGGGGAACTTCCTGACCCAGGGATTGAACCTGCGTCTGTTGCGCCTCCTGCATTGGCAAGTGGGTTCTTTACCACTAAGCCACTTGGGAAGCCCTTCGAATAATCTTATGCCCTAAAATTCCTCTATGTTCCAAGTACTCATCTCTCCATCTGTTCCTCCCACCTGGCAACCACTGATCTTTCTGCTGTCTCCATAGTTTTGAGTATTTCAGAATGTCATAGAGTTGGAATCATATAGGGTGAAAACCTTGGTTCACAGGATTAAAAGTCACTTTCTGTATCTCTCTTGGTGATTAGATCACTGAGATATCATTTCAGAATATCAAATATTTGCAAAACATAAATATAGTGACATGTATTTGCTAATATGGATTAAACTTTTCTAAAACCGAAGAGTAGTGGCTATTCAGCCACCAATGTATTGGCATTTTCAGAACATGAATCTGACAGTGACATATGTGATAGGTCCAAGGGGAGGAATCCGTTACAGTGGATACATTAAATTGACCCTTGGAAAAGGCAGTTATAAGAGAATCACTGTGGTGATTTGAAAAGAAAGGGCAGATGCCAGAACCATTTGAAATGAGTCATCATGCTGGGGAACTCTTTGGATGCTCCTTCTTGGGGAAGAGAGGAAGAAGGGCTCTGTGTGACCCAGACTTTCCATCGTACTGACCATGTGTGGCAGTGTCCCCGTCTTTGCTTTATTCTCAGACTGTTTCCACGCAATGGGGCCACATGGCCCCTCTACAGAAGGAGTTTTGTCCATTCTTTAACTGTGTGATGAATGCATGAAAAAAAAATCAGCTTGCTTACAAAAATTGATTCCATTCCTCAAACTACTATCATCATAATCCTTAGGTATTTATTTTATTTCTGGTAAAAAGTGGAGAATATAAAGATATATGTTAAATAACATATACTCCAGTTGTTACCAGTTAGACGATTCAGATAACCTATAATACGCTTGCCCTCTACAGCATGGTGCTTAACCATCTGCCAACCTCTATTTTTTTTACAGTCAAAATATTCTTAACGCCAACCTCCATTTTTTCCTTTGTCCTAAACTTGGCCACCTCTTTTGCTATAATACTGTACACTCTCATGTGAAATCTTCACAACACATGGGCTGATAGTCTCATTACCAAGCACTGGAAATCAACCCTTATGTAGTCCAAACCATCTGTAGTCCACCTGGAACTTCCTGGTTTCCTAAGTGGAAGTCTCTGTCCTAGAAACTTGTTTACTACCACAGGATGACAGGACTACAACTCTGTATCGACGGTGCGAGTTCTCCCTTCGGAACCAAGGGCATACAAACCGTCACGGACCAGAATGGAGGGCAGGAAAGACATCTCCTGATCCCGATTAGTCCGGAGTTTATCCCCAACCCAAGGGCCTTTTAGAACAATCTCTAGAAAGAAATGTTCCTTGTGGAATAATGCCCTCAGCACTCTCCTGGACTAAGGGTGAGTCCTTCCCTGTGAGCCTCATGCCCTGTCAGGGTGACTGCACTCCAGCTGCTGGCAAAGGTTTGCCCTCCAGGAGATGCCCTCATAGGAATGGGAATAATCCAAGGGGAAAACGAATTGGAGGAGGAGATGACTCATCAGTAGTGGGTCTTTTGAGTTTGATATATTATGAATATTCATCTTAACAGCGATGAAAATACAATATCAGCCAAGTGTCCAAGAGCCCACAAAGCTTGTTATATAGCATACATTATGTGCCTTAGAGAAACTGACCTAATTTTGCTATTTTTCTTGACTCAGTTTCCTTGGAAGCTGTATATGTGGGAACACATAAAATATATTTTCTGTACCTTAAGACATTATTTTAAGGTTTTTTTTAGGGTGGTTTTCTTGCAGACAAAATATTGGAATGACTGAGTCAAGGGTTTCTTTTCATTTGGACTAAAATATTCTATTTGGTTGATCTAGAGGTACCAAACAACTGAATTCCTTAAATAATCATTTATAAAATCTCCAGGATTAAAAGTGACTGAGTGCATTGCCAACTTGAAAAGCTATAGTCTGTTTGCTTTTTTTTTTTTTTTTTTTACTGCAGTGTGTTTTTTCGGGAGAGGGAATGTGGAGGGGGGGGGGGGGGGGGTCATCCAAAAGAGAAGTGACAGAGTTGAAATAATTCAAGTGTGTTCATAAAGCACATAGATGACGAGCAATCTTACCAGCTGTAAGAGGGTGTTAACATCAAGGATTTTCTGAAATAAAATGCAGTGGGGCTTTTTGAAGTATCCCCAGATGAGGGAAAATGTAGATTTGCCTCTAAATCAAGTGACTATCAAAGAAAAGCAAGTGACTGTGACTAATTTAGTAACAACAGAGCAGGAGATCCAGTTCACTCTGTAGTAACTACAGAGAGGGTATGAAGTGAAATACACACTCCAAAGTAGATGGGTCCCAGACAACCACAGGCTTAAAAGATAATCACCTAGCAGGAACTAGTAAACCTCAGTATTTATTGCTCAGACTTATCCCCCTGCTTAGAGTACATAACTGAATCAGAGAGCTTCAAAATTTGCAAGTTAATAAAAATGTATGTTTATATCTATACTTTTCCCCAAGAAGAAGGTTTCAAGATGCATACCCTTGTAGATTAAGAGACAATTTTTGTATGCCTTTTTGTGCTCTCTTTAATTGTTGTTTTTTGGTCTCTAAGTTGTGTCCAACTTTTTTGCAACCCCATGGACTATAATTCACCAGGCTCCTCTATCCATGGGATCTCCCAGGCAAGAACACTGGAGTGGGTTGCCATTTCCTTCTCCAGGGGATCTTCCCGACCCAGGGATTGAACCCCCATCCCCTGTGTCTCCTGCACTGGCAGGTGGGTTCTTTACCAGAGTCACCAGGGAAGCCATTCTCTTTAACATATAAACGAGCAATTTAGCAGTGGAGAAAATGTGTATGTGTACAAAAACAAAGCCACAAAAAGGGGAAAAAGAGAAATCTCTAAGCTAGAAAAAAATAAACAAAAAAAAGAAGAGAAATAAAACAGCAATAATATAATGCTACATACATAATAAAAATGTTATAAGTAGAGTTCTTAATAAAGCATATCGGTAATTAAATTTTAGCTTTTAGCAGGTTTTACATGAATATTTTTAAAATTACTTTATTAATTTGTGGTAGAATATTAATTCTATTATCAATCATTGATGTTCACATAAAATTTGAGTAAAAAACAAAGCAAAAACCAATTTAAATGATTAAGAATGTTTCTACAGCAAGCTTCTATTACCTTTGTACAACCTTATATATCTTATCATATGAATCATCATATTCTAATTTTGAAATACCTTTAAAATATCATTTTTGAAAACTGTTTTGTAAGGTAAGGCCCAACAAATCATGGTAATCTTTTTTGATAAAACATTCCATACAGAATACACATATATGCTAAGTTGCTTCAATCGTGTTCAACTTTGTGTGACCCTATGGACTGTAGCCCATGAGACTCCTCTGTCTGTGGGATTCTCCAGGCAAGAATACTGGAGTGGGTTGCATGCCCTCCTCCAGGGGATCCTCTTAATGATGCAGGGATCCAATGTCTATTGGTAGGAGGATTCTTTACCACTCGTGCCACCTGGGAAGCCTTGTACATCCCACCCCACGCTCATACTGTCCGTGATACTAAAAGTAACTTTAAAATCCCATAATATGTGATTCCTTTACACATTTTTGAAAGCACTTTCTGTAAGATGTTTTTGCTTTTCTTCTTGAAGCTTATCCTGCTCTCTGAGATTAAAACAATGAAAGGATTCCATGAGGACAAGAAATAATCTGTGTGAAAGACCAAGATGTAATGCACAAGATACAAAATCCTAGACTCATTATGCTCTTCTTTTGAATTACAATTATTTATCACCACTGACTAAAATTAAAAGGACACATAGTGTCAGCAAGAATGGGAAGCATGGAAGCTCTCAAAAATTAGTGGCATCACCTAAGTGAACATGCACACCCTCCTGGCTTAGTCATTTTACTTCCAGATACATAGACAATAGATGGGAGGGCTCATGCCTATCAAAAGCAGCCTTGTTCACAACAGCCCCAGGGTGAGATTAGCCTCCAGACTTGTCCCCCAAGAGGGGTGAATGAACCTTTGACTATTAACACATCAGAATAGCCCACAGTGGGAGAAAGAGCAAACCAATATTTGCAACAGGGCAAGCCTCACTAACCTCATGTTGAAACATTGCAGTCAGCCACAAAAGCACATACCCCACTACTATGAAATACCAAAAGAGGTAAAATCATTCTTTTGTCTAGAGATAAGAATAGAGGTTACCTTGAGTGGGAGTTATTGCTGGGAAGTAGGGTAGGAAACCGGTTGGCAGCTGAGGAATGTCTTGGATCAGGATCAGGGTTATGGATCCTGGATGAACATGACTTTAAAAGTGCATTGAGAGGGTCCTTAAAAGCTGCATGCAGTTGTAAACCAGTTACACACACACACACACACACACACACAGGGATAGAGGAAATAAGACAAAACAGTCACTGAAGTTCATTCCATGAGGCAGGGCTGTGATGGGGTTGGTTTCCTTCCCACACTCTTTTTGCTTCTCTCAACTTTTCAAATGAACATATACTATCCTACTTTTTCATTAGAACCAACCCAGAAACATTTTTATAACAGAGAAGCTGCCAAAATGAATTAAGGCAAGAATAAAACTTGCAATTTATATATTTTATAAAACTGATTCATCCCATTCGGAGTTCAGGTCAGTGTGTTTTTGTTCAGTTAGTACTTGTCACTCGTAAGCTTTAATTTATGGG
Source organism: Antilocapra americana (assembly GCA_007570785.1). Taxonomy (NCBI): domain Eukaryota; kingdom Metazoa; phylum Chordata; class Mammalia; order Artiodactyla; family Antilocapridae; genus Antilocapra; species Antilocapra americana. The sequence continues at coordinate 16,901,515 of ML660204.1, forward strand.
GAAGAACATGTATAAAGAGTGGCTTACTATTTAGTCTACAGAATAAAATCTTTTTCTAGGACAATATGTTATCTGTTTGCTGGAGGTGTTTTGTCCTTTTCAATGCATTCATAAAAACTGCCCCAAAGACTTAACTCATATGGCTTCCGGGCGAGGTCTCCCTGAAGATGAGAAGGACCATGTTGTCTTGCTGGACGTCACTGTGGTTTGTCCAGATTGAAAACAGCTGGGCAGAGGAAGCGGCTCTCTAATTAGAACAATGTGTAGAACAGGCCAAGGGAGGTGGGAGGGGTGGCTGAGCCACCCTTGAGCTAAGTCCTAAGACTTCAGGTTCAGTTCTGTGTCTGTGGGCTGATGATGGGTACACACCTGTCTCCAGGCACTGTGGACTCCTTGGGTTCAGAACAATGGACCCCCATCCCGTAGGGCTTCTTGAAAAGCAACAAATCAGCTGACTAATTTGTTTTGCTTTCACATCGAGATATTTTGCTTGGATAAGCAAGTTGTAAGAACTTTTCTCATTGTTAACATTTTGTAAAACTACGTTTCATGCAATATTACAGACAGAATCTCGACATTTATACAACCTGTCCATCTTACTCAGATTATCTATGCTTTATCTGTACTTGTGTGTGTGTGTGTGCACGTGTGTGGCCACTCTATCCCATGTATAGTTTTGTGTGCCCACCATAGTCAGGAAATGAACACAAGGATCCATCAAATTACCTTTTAGTCGCTATACCCACAGACCAACTCCCATCCTCAATGATTGGCAACCACTAATCTGTTCATTTCCAAAATTTTATTTCCAAAATGTCATGCAAATAGAATAATGTAGTATATAACATTGCGGGATTGACTCGCTCCACTGGCTTATGTAATCCCCTGGGGATTCATCAAGTTGTTCCACGTATCAATAGCTCATTACTGTGCAGTGCTAAGTAAACATTCTAAGGAATGTGTGTCCTAGACTATTTAATCATCCATTTGATTAAATACATCTGAGTCATTTCCAGTTACTTGGCTGTTAGAAAGAAAATTGCTCTTCACTTTTGTATACTGTTTTATCTGTGAAAGTTTTCATTTCTCTGGGATGAATGCCTGAGTATGTTTACTGGGTTTTATGTTAATTGGATGTTTAGGTTTATACGATACTGCCAAACAATTTCAAAGTGGTTGTAGCATTTCACATTGCCACCAGCTATGTGGGAGCAATACAGTTTCTGTACTTCCTCACCAACCTTTAGTATTCTCACTATTTTTGTTTGTTTTAGCTCTTCTCAGAGGTATGTGGTGACCTTTCATCATGGTCTTGATTGACATATCCCTAATGAGTAGTTACATCAACAATATTTCCATGTGTTTATTTGCCATCTATGCATCTTTATCAGTGAAGTGTCTCTTTGTGTCTCTTGCCCATTTTTGAACTGAATTCCTTCTTTATTGTTGACTTTTCAGAGTTTTTCATATACTCTAGTCAGCAGTCTATTTTCAGGTGTGGCTTGCAAACACCTTCTCCCAGGCTCTAGCTTGTTTTTGATCCTCTTCACATTTTCATGGAGCAATAGTTTTTAATTTTGAAATCCAATTTACTGTTTTTTCCTTTGAAGATCATGCTTTTGGTGTCAGTTGTAAGAACTCTTTGCCCAGCCTTCCTCAATCCTGATTTTTTTTTCACTTTTTTCTAAATAGATAGTACAGTTTTACATACATTTCAGCCATTATTTCACTGAATAATCTTTCAGACCTACTATCTTTCTATAATGATGCAATTATTAGATCTTTTGCTAGTTTCCCGTAGGTCTCTGAGTCTCTTTTTCAATCTATTTCCTCTTTGTTGTTCAAGTAGGGTGAGTTCTCCTGATCATTGTTAAGTTCACTGACCCTACCCTCTTGTCATCTCCAGTCTATTATCAAGCCTATCCAGATAGGTTTGTTGTTGTCATTGCTAATTGTCTGTTTTTGTTTTTGTTTTAATATTTAATGGGTTTTTTTTCTTTTTTCTTTATTTATTTTTTTCTTTACATTACTGTGTTGGTTTTGCCATACATTGAAATGAATCTGCCCTGGGTATATGTATGTTCCCCTTCCAGAACTCACCTCCCTCCTCCCTTCCCATTCCATCCCTCTAGGTCATCCCAGTGCACCAGCCCTGACCACCCTGTATCAAGCATCAAACCTGGGCTGGCAATTGATCTCACTTATGATAATTTACATGTTTCAATGCCGCTCTCCCATATCATCCCACCCTTGCCCTCTCCCATAGAGTCCAAAGGACTGTTCTATACATCTGTGTCTCTTTTGCTGTATCGCATACAGGGTTATCGTTACCATCTTTCTAAATTCCATATATATGTGTTAGTATACTGCATTGTTGTTTTTACTTCACTTTGTATAATAGGCTCCAGTTTCGTCTACCTCAGTAGAACTGATTCAAAAGTATTCTTTTTAATGGCTGAGTAATATTCCATTGTGTATATGTACCACAGCTTTCTTATCCATTCGTCTGTTGATGGACATCTAGGTTTTGTTTGTGGCTTTGTTCTTGCTTTTGTTGTTATCATAACTTCTGGTTAATTTTTCATAGTTTCTATTTCTTTGCTCAAATTTTATTTTCCATCTGTTTAAAGAACATTAATAACTGATTATCTAAGCCTGATGGCTCAGAAAGTGAAGAATTCAGCTTGCAATGCCGGGAACTTGGGTTCAATCCCTGGGCTGGGAAGATCTCCTGAAGGAAAATGCAACATACTCCAGTATTCTTGCCTGGAAAATTCCATGAATAGAACAGAGGAGCTTAGTGAGCTACAGGCCATGGGGTCACAAGAAGTTGGACTGAGCCACTAAGCACATTATCACGTGAGCATCTATTAATGATGGCTTTAAAATCACTGTCAGATTAAACATATGATTTATCTTGGTGCTACGATCAGTTGCTTGTCTTTCTCAAGTTGTGATTTTCTTGGTTCTTGGCATGACGGGTTATTTTTCATTGTACTCTGGACATTTCATCTGTAATGTTAGGGAACTCCATGGCCTATTTAAATCTTTTGTTTTAGCAGGAGATTATCCTATTTAGGTTTATTGTCCTGGTACTTACCTACTTTGCAGGTTGTGGTTCCAATGACAGTTTAATTTTCAGAGCTTATGCTGTTATTTTGGTAGAATTCATTAATCTGCTGTTGCCGTGTTGTTCCTTCAGGCTGGGGGCCTACATTAGTTCACCTTTCTCTCACTTCTTACCACCTTTCAGAGTTCCCTGCCATTTGCCTCTTGCATAAATTCCAGGAATTGCAGTTATCCTTAGTGAGGAGAAGCAGGGTGAAATAAGTCTATGCCATCCTGTCTAGATTGAAAGTCCTAGTTGTGCTTTAGAAAGATAATTGATAGTTTGTATAGACTGGGAAAAATCAAATATCTATTGATGCTACTTCATGCACTTTTGCAAAATACTTAAAAAAATGTGGTCTTGGTACTTAACTTGTATAATAAAGAGACCATGGTGCTTCTTTTCAAAATCCAAAAACCTTAACTTTTGCCATTTTTTTCTTTTATTTTGCACATCTTATTTTTCACTTATATGAGTGTGGGGTATAACACACATAAAATGCAAAAAAGATGGCAATGAGTTTATTCTGTTGCTGCTGCTCCTTCTTATATCCTTCTCCATATGCTAAATAAAATACTGAATCCTATGTAAGTGATAATGCCATGGATCAGTGGTTGTCAAGGTGGGCTTCCTGGACCAGCAGCATCAGTATCACCTGGACATTTGTTAAAAATGAAAATTCTCAGGTCCTGTCCCAGACGCAGAAATTGTGTGCTGCATGACTCACCACCCAGTGTTTTAATATTAATAGCATCTTTAGCTGATTCTGATGATGCTGAAGTTTGAGAACCATACCCTAGGTATGATAAACCTAAGTATGATACCCTAGGTATGACAAACCTAGACAGTGATTTAAAAAGCAGAGACATTACTTTATCAGTAAAGGTCCATATAATCAAAGCTATAGTTTATCCAGTAGTCATGTATGGATGTAAGAGCTGAACCATAAAGAAGGCTGAGCACTAAAGCACTGATGCATTCAAATTGTGATGCTAGAGAAGACTCTTGAGAGTCCCTTGGACTGCAAGGGGGTCAAACCAGTTGATCCTAAAGAAAATCAACTGTGAATATTCATTGGAAGGTTGGATGCTGAAACTGACACTCCAATAATTTGGCCACCTGATGCCAAGAACCAACTCATTGGACAAGACCCTGATGCTGGGAAACAGTAAGGGCAGGAGAGAAGGGGATGACAAAGGTTGAGATGGTTGGATGGCATCATTGACTCAATGGACATGAGTTTGAGCAAACTCCAGGAGACAGTGAGGGACAGAGGAACCTGGTATGCTGCAGTCCATGGGATTGCAAAGTCAGACATAATTTAGTGACTGAACAATGACAACAACTCTCCTAGTAGATTATAAAGATGTGTGACATATCCGGAGGGAAGTGAAATATACCTTTAGAGCTTCAATGTTTAGTCCATATAGACATGTGGACATCATATTCTTTCACATGTGTCCAGTCATATGGCAAGTATTTCCTGAGGACTACTATGGCCAGAGGCCTTTACCAGGCATCCCATACAGTCATAAAGAAGAAGGATGCAACCTCTGCCCTCATCAAGTCTGTGCAACTTGGTATGCAGACTTGTGACCTTTTTTCATGCTTTCACAAATATTACTGGGTCATAATTTACTGAAAGTATTTTTACTGAGTTCTCAAATGTGTTTTAGAATCTAAGATCTATTCTGTGTGAAAATACAGCTTTAAGAAACTATTAATACTTGAAAATGAGTGTGCTATGGTAGATAACACTTTTTAAACTTTATGTAATCATATTTCTATTAATTTTGTTTAAACTCATTTTAATATGATTCAGCTATCACAGCACATGACTGGTTATAAAATACCTTTCATAATTGTATTGCTCAAAAAAACCTTCAAATTGTAAAACATGATATCAGCAAAAATATTTTACAAGAATGATTGCTACAGAATTCTTTATGTCTACTTAGACAAGCAAGATTTACATTGGCCATAACATAAATTTAGTGTGTTCTATTTAAAAAAATAGATTTTTTAAGAGAATGGTGAAGGGACTAAATAGAATAGGAATCTGTTGGAAGCTGAAACAGTATCTGATAATTGATATTTTTAACAGACATATATTTTCCCTTATTGGAAGATAGAAATTTTAAAAAGAAACTTGAAATACACTTTCTTGGCAAGCCAGACAAGTGGACAATTGATAACACTTCTTTATAGACTTCTGCCTATTTTTCAATTTGCTCTCTAACCTTATGTGACAAGAAAAAGAGATTTTATCATCTGTTGCTGTTTTCTGAAAACATAAAAATAACTCAAGGGAGTCAATGGACCTTACTGGTTGAGTGGACATAAGTGTTGAAGGCCAAAGGGAGCAAGCTGGGGCCTGGGGACATTTCAGTAAACATGGAACAATGGGAGACAAGCAGTTTTGTGGGGATTTTCATAAATTCTATTTTGATTATGTTGCTTTTGAGGAGCCTTACGTGGAGAGGCTAAGACCTCTGAGTGGAGATGTCAAGTAAGCATTTTGTTCTGTGAGATGGCCCCAGAAGAGAAGTCAGGACAGGGAGCACTAACATGCTGAGGGTAACTGAAACCAGAACCGTTTAGGGGGAGCAAGCAGGGAGACAGAGAGGAGGGCTTTCACACTCTTAAAGAACTTCACCTCTGAGTCAAGAGGATGGTGAGGGGCCAGAAAGGGATATAAATAGGGACCTGAGGGAGGATGCAAATCAGGAGAGTGTGCAATTACAAACACTAAGCACAAGAACTGTTTAAAAGAATCTATAAACCAAGATACTGTTTTGAATTCTGCCAAAAGGGCTGGTTGAGAAAGCACCTCACCTCCCTCCACCCTTTTCAGAAAAGCATTCTCAACCGGCCAGACTGGGGTGGATTCAAGGTGACTGGAAAGAGAGGAAATGGAAATAGAATAGATGAGGCTTTCAAGGAATTAGACTTTGGAGATGAGAGAAGGCAGAGAATACTATCTGAAGATAGCGTGGGTTAAGGAGAATTCAGCTTTTTAAAAAAGCAGTACTGCTTCCTGAGCTTGCTTTTTAATAGCGTAACTGGAAAGCTGAGGAGACAGAGGGTAGTGCAAAAGAGGGAGTGAGAGGGAAAGGAGAGGCAGGGAGATGGTTCTGATTCACACTTCAAAGTGGTCACCCACTTCTTTCATAGCAGAAAGAAAGAGGGAAGCCTGGACACCAATGCAAGCATTTTGCAGACTTCAAAGGAGGCAGTGAAGTTTGCTGGCAGAGGCATTTCACGTTTTCTTTTTCCTGTGAAATTGAAGATGAGATCATCTGTTGAGTCTGTTTTTGTTGGGAGATAGTTGGGAAAAAGTGCAGAGGGTATTGACAAGCAATTTTGGAGTCTGGGAGAATAATTTGCTTAGGGAAATAGAATATGAATACATGTCTGTGTGCATGCTCAGTTGTGTCCAACTCTGCAACCCCATGCACTGTAGCCCTGCCCCCAGGCTCCTCAGTCCATGAAATCCTCCAGCCAAGAATACTGGAGTGGCTTGTCATTTCCTGCTCCAGGGGGATCTTCATGACCCAGGGGCTGAACTCTCATCTCTTGCATCTTCTACATTAGCAGACAGGTTCTTTACCACTGGTCCACCTGGGAAGCCATGAATACATAGCAGTGCCATAAAAAAAAGAGTATATTACAAACCCACTGTTTAATATAGTATTATTTGTATGTACACACAGCCACCTTCAATGATGCATTCATGTATCCATTTATGTGATAAAATTTAAGATCATTTCATTTTACTTCTTGTAGTCTTATACATTTTTGAATGAACGCATTCTGCTTGTTCACTAAGGCAAAGAAACAACAAAAATACTCTGTAAGTTAAATTGACTATGTTATTGGTAAAATAACTGACTTCAATAAGCTAACTCTATATTTTTACCTTATAGTACTCATTCAAGTGTAAATATTCAGAAGGAAAATGCTTCAACAGGCCTCAACCTTATTTAGGAGCTCTGACTCGAAACCACAGTGGCAAGGCTCCTATTTTATAAAACTTGACTTTCTTTCTTTTTTTTTTTTTTTTTGAAGATGAAATCAATTAAGTCTTTATTTTTTTACTTATTTATTTTTTTAAATTTTCTTTACTTTATTGTGTTGGTTTTGCCATACAATGACATGAAACAGCCATGGGTCAACCATTCAAAAATTCCAGCATATGGAGGCTCAACAACATACTGCTGAATAACCAACAAATCACAGAAGAAATCAAAAAAGAAATCAAAATATGCATAGAAATGAATGAAAATGAAAACACAACAACCCAAAACCTATGGGACACAGTAAAGCAGTGCTAAGGGGAAACTTCATAGTAATACAAGCTCACCTCAGGAAACAAGAAAAAAGTCAAATAAATAACCCAACTTTACACCTAAAGCAACTAGAAAAGGAATAAATGCAGAAGCCCAGGGCTAGAAGAAGGAAAGAAATCTTAAAGATCAGGACAGAAATAAATGCAAAGGAAACAAAAGAGACCATAGCAAAAGTCAACAAAGCCAAAAGCTGGTTCTTTGAGAAGATAAATAAAATTGACAAACCATTAGCCAGACTCATCAAGAAACAAAGGGAGAAGAACCAAATCAACAGAAGTAGAAATGAAAACGGAGAGATCACAACAGAAAACTTGACTTTCAAAAATATTTTCCTTTTTACATACTAACACTGGAAAATATTTATCAATCACATCTCCTTTTTATGCTAGCTTCTGCAAAGCACAGAGCCAATTAATTAATATCCATAGCACTCTCTGGTTCCATTTACCACAGCAGGTTGACAAAACACTAATTCTGAGGTGAAGCTTTAGGTTTTGCTCAATAAAAAAGTCTTTGATGTATAAAAACTCAGTCCATATGCTTCTGACTCTGTAATATTTAACACTTCAAAACATTTGCTTTGTGAATAATATTTATTGCCCTAAAACTTTTGAGTTCTTATAATAAGTTCCCTATCCAAAAATTTGGGGATAGGTTTTACCCTGAGGAAATTATTGAGTAAAATGGTTCAAGACATTGGTTTAGAATATTTAAACCAAAGTTTATCCTTATTTAAACCAAATGAATTAACCTTGACAAATTTCCCCCTAATATTTATATTTCTAAATTATGCTCTATATCAAGAAAATACACACCTATTTTTCTTGTTTCTGTAGATGATCTTCCTGATTTATTCATTGTATGTAAGAATACACATTTTTAAATCTCTTTAGAATTAATAGAGAAATAACATTTAACCAAAACTATAGTTTAACAGTAGAAAGGGAGCCAGAGAAAAGCAGTAGAAATGATATGTATGAAAATATGAGATTTTAACATGTCTGTGTATTATCACTAAATCCAAGATAGTTCTTAAGCAGTGGTATTGCTTGAAATGTCTCAGATTTATGAAGCTACACCTAGGACTAAAATTCAGATATCCAAAAATGTTTGCTTAGTCATTTTTACTTTAAATATAGCCACAATTTAATATTTTATAAGCTGGAAGATACAACTGCTTCATATCAAGGAAAAACTAATGCCCTAGATTTTAAAAGAAATGAAGCATATGAGAAAGCAAGTATAGATTTAACAAATTTATGAGTTAGCTAATTTCTGAAGAGATCAAATTGATTTAAAAGATGTTTCAGGCAAATGAGAGGTAACAAGAGTTAGGAAATTCAGACACACTAAAATGAATCTAAATTAATTTATTACTAGGCATTAATTACTTTAAAGATTAGGTTTTATTAAAATACAAAGAACTACTATATTATGTTATATAGCTTTATATATATTTCATATATATATACCATGTACATAATATGTAATTATATCTATACATATATTTTAATCTGATCTCCTTTTTCCATCTAATCAATATCCATTATAATAAAAAATGTATACCTATGTTTATGTCTATACCTACATCTATGTGTATGAAGACAGACACATGTATCTATCATCTGTCAACATGTGCACAACTCTAGGTATAACCACTTTTAATGGGTACATAATATTCTACAGTATGGACTAATCAAAATCGTTTTACTAATTTATTCCTTATTTAATCCACTATCCTATCAAAGGATTTTCACAGACATTTTGCTATTTGCAACTATGAACAGTCTTACAAGTTTCTTCTCTTAACATGTGAGGAGGTTTTTATTAAATATATTACCAGGAGTGGAACTACTGTTTCATAAGGAATACAAATATTGTACTTAAATAGAAATGGCACATTTTGTTCCATACTGTAGTACAAATTTACTCCCAATAGCAGTATATAAAATATCCTGCTTATTCATATCCTCATTACTTTCAGATTAAATTAGATGCCAAATGAATGAGATGGCATTATGGTGTTGGTTTTTATGTTCCTAGCCACTACTGATGATGAAAATTCTTCATATTTTTACTGCCAATCTGGGTTTTATTTTTTGTGCAATGTCACTACGTACCTTTAGCCCACATTTCTGTTTTACTTTTGTGCTTTTTGTATCAGCTTAAAGCATTTACATCTTCTTGATACTGATGTTTCCTCGGTTGTGTTTTGTGTACGTGCCCTTGTGAAGCACACGGTGCGGATGCAGATTTGATGTGTTTAGGGAAATGCTATGAGAGATGGAATTATAGCAGATGGTCACAGGGAGACGGCAGCATTCAGGAAGGTCAAGGAAGCTTTGTCTTGTGAAAAAGCAGCCTGTGTCTTGGAGTGAGCAGGGGTTAGCAGTGGAAGAGGACACTCTTAAGTGGAGGTGAAGGTCGAGGGGAGCAGCACACGCTGGAAGGCAGTCACAGCAGGGTGGGCACCAGGGGCTGAAAAGAAGGGCAGCAGGAAGGAAGGAAAAGAGCTTGGAGGGTGAAATATAGAAGGCTGGTCCTTCATGGACTGACCACACCCAATCCTAAACCCATTTTAAGTGCTGTGATGTTAAGTGTTGTGGTGTTAATTGTTGTAGTGTAAGATCCATGGGACACCACTGGACTGTCTTGAGTGGGTATTTAACAATCAACCTGTGTTCTGAAAAGCTGTCTCTGATTGTAGAGAGTAAGTTGTGAAAATGTGCTGCCCAGTGGCCCCTGGATACCACTTAGCAGGGCTTTTTTTTTTTTTTTGTAATACAGTAAGAAATATTCATAGGTTAAACTGTGCTACTGGATGGAGAATGAGAGATGAATGTATTAGAGAAAAGCTAAATAATGACATCAACAGGACTTCCATTAAGAAAGAAAGAAAGTGAAGTCGCTCAGTCGTGTCTGACTCTTTGTGACCCAATGGACTGTAGCCTACCAGGCTCCTCTGTCCATGGGATTTTCCAGGCAAGGGTACTGGAGTGGGTTGCCATTACTTCCTTTAGTAAAAGGCAAATTTGACTCATCTGACTCTAGGATGAGATCCAAGTTCTAGTATCTCAAAAATGATTACTAAGAAACTTGTTACATTAAGCACTTTAGAGGAGAACTTAGAAATCTTTTCATTAAATTACTATTTATTATTACAAAACTTAGGACTAACAAAAGCATAATCTAAGACTTCAGGCATTGGGTGAAGGATGCCTCCATTTGAAGCCCAGATACATCCAATACTCACTCAAGCCTCCATATATCTTTTCGCCCGTACAATGGAGCTGCCAATGGAGTGGTGGTTATGAGAATTAAGTAATGAAAAAAAGTGCTTAACAGACATTTGGCACATTCCAATGAGCTAAATAAATATTCATTATTATTGATATAATTCCATTATGACTGCTATTATTTAGGGAAAGCATTGTAATAAAAGTTACTTTTAAAAATTCAAATAGAGGCAAGATTGCAATTTTTACTGATTGACAAGTTAATAACAGGGTTGGAAATTCTCTCTCCTTAAACATGATAATTCAATGTAAATGGAGGATGTTGAGGGCTAATGGTAGGGAAGTCTGTTTATCCCGGTATTCCCTGGGGTACCTGGACAGCTCTGAGCATCACAATTATTCACTTGCTTGCATTTTGCTTACTCAAGTAACAAAGAAATCATGGAGAAATGCTGCATCAACTTCCTGGATTAACACTATATCATAAGCTGCATAATTATTATAATTAGAATGTAGCAGATACATTTCTAGGATGAATAAAAGAAAATGGGTTTCCATATTAACTGGGCATCACTGACTCAACAGACATGAGTTTGAGCAAGCTCTGGGAGTTGGTGATAGACAGGGAAGTCTGGCGTGCTACAGTCCATGGGGTCGCAAAGAATCGGATACGACTGAGCAACTGAACTGACTACAGATAACATTTAGTAATATTCACTTCAGATATCTTCCTGTTACTTTATTACTCTAGGAGTTATACATATTTTGGGTGTTTTAAATCCTCAGTTTAATCATTCTACTAATTTAAAATTGTACGATTTCAGCCCAGGTATTGTAATTAGTCTCTGTGGGGTACCAATCACTACTTGCGCTTGCAAGATGAGAGCTATACCAAACACTCGGTGCTCATGTATGTGTGACACCCTAACTCATCTTTTTATTTCAGGGTAGAAAGAAATCAGGGGAAATATGTTTGCCAATAAACTTTAATATATTTCTCCCAGGAGCAGTGACTGTAAGATTAAATTTCAAAGGAATACAACAGCATGTACACTAAGCACTTCAAATATGTCAGTCCCTACTAATTTGGTCCAAGTCAAGACTTTTTTTAAAAAGGGAAAAATCAGTTTCTGTTGGAATTCCTTTTATGCCTTCTGTTAGAAATTTGTAAAACTGGCTCTTGCTGGCTCAGATAGTGAAATAACAATGCATTCAGCTCCGGGCGAGCTGCTTTCCAGGCCAACCTGTCAGGAGAGAGACAGACAGCTGAGGGGTAATTCATTCTCACCACTGGGTCTCAAAGGGCTTGCAAAGAGATCTGGAATTTCTGAAATATAAATAGCACTAACTTAAAGCAAGAAATAGAAGGTGTTCTTCACAACTTGTGGAGAGGCACAAGAGGAGCTGTGAGCAAGGGGAAGCTAGCCAGATGGGATTTAAGAATCAAAAACGGGGAATTCTGTCCGATTCTAAAGACACACTTTAATCAAGGATTACTTGGAATAACTGATTCATAGTGTTTTGTAAGTCTTCTATTCCTCAAAATGATCTGAGTAAGCAAATAAATCCTATGCAAATGAGCCTTGGATCACAATATGAAAATAAAATATGCCAATGAAAATAAAATGAATTGAGAGAACTAGAAAGAGCCAAAATAGGCTTACAGCTCTGTTTTGTTTTGTATTTTTTTGCTAATTAATTCAGCATGCGACTCACATTCCAGTAGTAGCAGAGAGACTGAGCCCACACTCAAAGTGTTGGTGAATCCCACACCGGAACCGGAGTCTGGGCTCTCATCAGGGTCACGCTAGCTGAGCCGCACCAGGAGCTGACCGGCTGCCAGGTTCTCTCTGCTTGCACAGCTTCTGTGGGGAAGAAATCTGATACCACTTCACAGTGGCAAGTGTTACGACTTCAAGTATTCATCCTGCAGAATTCATATATCTCTGTTTTTGTTTCTAAGACCAGTATATTGAAGTCCTCAGAGAAAATATGAGGAGATATATAAATGAAAGCAAGCCTGCAAGAAAGTTTTTTTTTTCTTCCCTTATTTATTTTTTTATATTACTTCACAGGAGAACATGTCTCAGAATTTGTCTCTAGTGTATCTTAGAACAACCTCCCTTTGGATTCATTGGGCAGAGTTTACTGAAGGAAAAAGCATGAAAACATCCTTTAGGTGTGAATTGGTCATCAAGGACAGACCGACAGGATGGAAAAGTGATGTTGCCACATTCACACCTGCTGGTCCTGTGTCCAGGTAAGGTATGATCTTGGTCCCAGACTCTGGGTGTCCATGGTCATTTCATTTAATGCTCTTTCCTGCTCAGGTCACATGAAGAATTTTGGTGTGCCACGACATTTCTGGTGTCAGTGGGGACTAAGACTCAGGCTGCTTGATGACCATACAAGCATACAAGTTACATGACCAAACATGTAACTCAAGCCAATCTTGTCAGATTGCAGCCTGCCTGGCTAGCAGGCCGGTAAGGGGTTCCCTCTCCTAGAAGTCAGGGGCCTGGATGTTAGTCAGATGGGTGTAAGCTTAGCTGTTCAAATCCTTTCCCACCCACCCAATCCTTTTAACTGCAGAAACTGAGTATGTAATTCTATAAATACTCACAAAGCTAAATTTATTGCTCATGTTGTTAAACTTTTATTTGATTTTTCTGTTCAAGCTTTCATCTAATGATGAATATGCCTATTTCTCAGGTAATTTTGCAATTACCTGCTATAAATATTTAACTTTTCTCATTTTCCTTCAACTGAGCAATATAAATAGATTCATATCTAAGTGCACTGATTTTCTTCTGTCATTTCCAATCTGTTATTAAACCTCATCCAGTGACTTATTCCAGGATTATATTTTAATGAAGAAAATATATTTGTTATCTGGTAATATATTCCATTAGACCTTGTATGTTCTATTGTATTGTCTTATCTCAGGTTACAGCTTTGAACCTAATAGTCTGTAGTCATGTATGAACCTCTGCTACCTCAGGCTCTGTTCAGGTATGACACGGGTCAGGCCATGACATGGCTCTTAGATTTGCTACAGACACAATGCTTGGCAAATGTGAGTCTCACTGTCCTCCTCGAAACGCCCTCCTATTTGAAGATGACACCCTTGTCATCATCACCTGCTGTCTTCTGGATATGAAAACACCAGTGTGATCATCAGCCCTCCTTCCCTGCCCCCAGTTCCCAAGGCAAGTATTTCATCAATATGTCTTAGTCAATTCTGTTATAGCAGCCCAAATGCACTGAGACAAGGATTACTTACGTGCACTGAATATTAAAATTACTGCCATTTTCCCCATGACACTGTGTCTTCGATGTCAGCACAAGTATCTTGGCCAACTGTACTCCATCTATGCCCCATAGTCTGTGGCACAAGATGGCCATGCAGGTTCCTCCCAGGAATTTGGAATTTACACTGAAAAACAATAGGTACAGATTTCTTGGCAGCACAACCCTTGCAATGGCAACACTCCAGCGTGAAGCTTTATAACACAGCCTGGAGATCCTATGCTTAAGGACTGGTTTTTAAACTAAATTCCCCAATCCCATCAGAAACCCTTCCCTTGTTTTGTTGTTGTTGTTGTTGTTGTTGTTGCTTATAGTTACTATAGTGCACATTTGCTCAGTCACTTCAGTTGGGTCAGACTCTTTGCAACCCCATAGACTGTAGCCCACTTCTGTCTGTGGGATTCTCCATGCAAGAATATTGAAATGGGTTGCCATTTCCTTCTTCAATATTAACTATAGTGGAGTCTTTTGAATGAAACACCAATAACAGCCAGCTTCATTTCTGTGATCTCTTTACTCTTTGATAAATTTTTGTAACTTTGAATATGGATGGATCACACTGATGTCTAATATCTGTAAATACACAGAATAAAGGGAATTAGAAGAGTATATGATGTCCCATGGACGTCATCAAGGCAAATTCATCCCATCCCACCCCAGCTCTCCAAACAGTTCTTAGAAATGTCTTATTGAATTTTCCATCAAATACATGATGGAGGTTTGAGTGATTTTATGAGAATTTCAAGGCTTCCCTGGTGGCTCAGTGGTAAAGAATCCACCTGCCAACGCAGGAGACACAGGTTCAATTCCTGGATCAGGAAGTTCCCCTGGAGAAGGGAATAGCACCCACTCCAGTTTTCCTGCATGGAGAATCCCATGAGAGGAGCCTGGTGGGCTATATGGGAGTCACAAAAGAGTCAGACACAACTGAGCAGCTAAAGAGCAACAGTAACAACATGTGCATTTCAAAGGATAGAATTTCCTGAGAGCACAAAGGTTTGGCAATAATCCAGTGCAGTCGTAGCCTGGTTACTTAAAAAACTAGACAAACCGCTAAAATCACCTCAATGTTTATGATATTCTTTTTGGAGTGACAGCTCTTCTAAACCCAGTAACTTATAATGATCATTTTCTTCGAACCCTAATGACTTTTATTTTGTCCCTAGGAGAGCTCAGCTTTGTAATCATTTTTTAAAATTTTTGCTCTTTTTTATTTAGTGTATACCTCTAGGAAAAAGAACGTATCTTCCAACCTTTCTTTCTTTCTTTTTTTTTTTTAACTTTATTGTGTTGGTTTTGCCATACAATGACATGAAACCGCCATGGGTTTACACATGCTCCCCCTCCAGGACCCCCCTCCCTCCTCCCTCCCGATTCCCTCCCCCTGGGACATCTCGGTGCACCAGCCCTGAGCATCAACCCTGGGCTGGCGATTGATTAGACATATGATAATTAACATGTTTCAGTGCCATTCTCCCATATCATCCCACCCTTGCTCTCTTCCACAGAGTCCACGAGTCTGTTCTATACATCTGCGTTCCTTTTGCTGTCTCGTCTAAAAGGGACTCTTCGGGAAAAATCTCAGGCATTATTGATATGTGGATATGATTTTAAAGAGTCAGCAAGAGAAAATGACATACAAACCTAGTGAAAATAACATCAGATTTGTTAGCAACTTGTTTGGAAAACTTGAAATTCTAACATGCATATAATGGAGGGGGGATCAAATGAAATAAATAAGCATTTGTAGTCAAATAAACAAAAATCCTTAGTACAAACAGACTAGTGCCACCAAATACATTTTGGTTTTTCTAGATCTGGTTACCCTCATATGTCTTATAAAGAATTCATGTCTCATTGCAAATCTAATTCTGCCTCTTCTCTGTAAGAAACATTTGAAGAAATTACATTAAAAACTGACTGAACAAGAGAAGTGCTTACTGAACATTTGCCACATAGAAAACACTGTGCTAGTTCTTACGGAAAATAAAAACAAACAAAAACTGAATATACCAGTTTCTATGTTTCAAGACTTTGCAAGCCATTGATAAGTCTTACGAGAAGCAGGAGAGGAAGTGAATGGCTTACACAAAGGTAATTTGGGGATTCAAGAGAAAGTATGCCAAAGTAAGTATTTTAAGGATGAAAAGGGACTCTGACATATAGGTTAACAGGAAGGCAAAGTTGTTGCAGGTGGCTGCAATAAACATAATTAAACGTGAATTAAAGAGTAGTTGCAGGGAGCTTGTGGGGTAAGGAGTAGGGTGAAGGGCATAAGGTTTAGACTGTTTGTATGTGGCAGGAGCACGCATCAGATAAGACAGGTTAGGAATGGACTACGGACTGAAGAGGATGGCTTTTACCATCCTGCCCAGCAAGCCTCTACAACAGCAGGGGCAGGGACAAGGAGAGAGACGTGTGCCTGGGGCAGTGATCCCTTGCCTCGAGAGCAATCCAACTCACTATGCTAAGTTTTCCCAATGAAGAAATAAACTCACAGTAATTTACTGCAAATATTGGGGAACGTTTCTGTATCCTTAACAGATCAACACTGAAAGTCCTTTGTAAGAAATCTGTGTCAAGCTGATCCCTCTTCTGCTTAGAAAAACAGCTCTATTAGGATATGCCTTTATAGATAAACAAATAATAAATGTGTCACAAAGTCTTTAAAATCTACCACCAAGGCCATTAAGACTTCTCTTTTTCGACCTTGGAGAAAATCTTTCTCCACAACAAGAATTCTGACCCTCTTATACCATAAATGTGAATCATTGCCTACTTGAGCACCAACAATCGAAGCACTGGGAGTTCCAAACTTCAGTCTGATCTAGATTTGCTGCATTATGCTGGGAAATGCCTTTGCATTTCCCTTTTTTGGTTCCTCCATCACAAAAACGGTGTTAATAAAAGTCAGCACCTGTCTGCCTTCCAGGGATGCTGTGAAGATAAACCCGCATCCTTAGTCAAGCACACAGCTAAAAGAATTCTCAATAGTAACTGTATTAATAACCATGACAGCAGCAAGGAGATGTTATCCTGCTGTGGGTATTATAATTTATTGGCCTGGGAACTCAACTCGAGGCCTGAGGTTACAGAAATCTCTGAAGAGGTGAAGTTTTCATTGGCACTGTCTCTGGAGACGTCTGTTGGTCTGGGTTTTCCACAGTGATTAGAAGTGTTTGTAGGCATTTGGGAATGTGGGGACAGAGCTGATGCTCTCTCACAGCTTTACACTGAATAATAAGTGATGGTATGTCTTGCTTGCATCCATGCATAATTCAGTTGCAAGGATAAAATAGACTGGCCACTTTATTCTTTCCTTAAGGTGCCTCCTGATGCCTCGAGGGATGGGGGCACTATTTCCGAGAGGCTCTCACACGAGTAGGATTTGTTGGGTGGAAACAGGCTAGCTGGGGTGGAGGCATGCAGAGCTGCTGCATCTATACAGGCCTGCACCAGCTATGCAGCCAGCTACCCTAACAGCTGCTCCCAAGGCCCTGCAGCCTCTCCCAGTACACAGGACCTCCTGCTTAGGTGGCTCTCCAGGCAGCGCCTCCAGGACAGCCTCCTGTGTGATGTTCCAGAGACCCAGGCCCTCCACTGAGTGGTGTTGCTCTCTCCCGAGTCCTTCCTTCAGCCTCTGGGTAGGGAAAGAGAGGGGAGGACCTTGAGAAAGGTCTGGTAGCCTGACTGTGAAGTGATAACACTCCCAGGCCACCCCTCAGGTGGATGACCACCTCTACCTGCAGGGTGTGGGGAAATATCCCTTGCTGTGTTTCCAAGCGATAAAGAGAATCTCATCAGTCTCTTTTACAGGCCCTAGGATAGAGTAAGTGTAGCAAACAGCAATGGTCTTGCTCTCAGACAAACCATATGTTCGTCTAGCTCTTCTAGCCACGTTGGATGAATTGTTTAATATGTTACATAGAAGCTCTCCACTCTTGGGCACGTTCTTCTCCTCTTTGCCTTCTCTCTCTCCCACTTCCATTCTTTAAAAATATCTGAGGCATTCTTTCTCTGGGGACCATCCTCATAGGGTAGTGTTGAGAATCATACTCAGTAAAGCATATGAAAGTCGCTGCTGTGTCTGGGATCAGACAGGCTCTCAAGGACTCAGTGCTGTGTTAAGTCACTTCAGTTGTTTCTGACTCTTTGTGACCCCATAGACTGTAGCCCACCAGGCTCTTCTGTCCACAGAATTCTCCAGGCAAGGATACTGGAGTGGGTTAACATGCCCTCCTCCAGGGGATCTTCCTTACCCAAGGATCGAACCCGTGTCTCTAAGTCTCATGCATTGGCAGGAAGGTTCTTTACCACTAGCACCACCTGGGAAGCCCCAAGGTGTCAGTAGTTCCCTACATTATTTTTATGTACCCTGGAAATCTTAGGGGTAGTGGTAATCAAAGTGGGTTATAGACATTTAAGTTTCCTCACTTTTTCATCTGGATAGACATGAGTTAAAAGAGTTTCGGTCTTTTAAGCACCAAATAATGAGGATATTTACTCTATGTACCAAGTCTACACCCATGTTCCTAAAAGATAGTACATGGAGAGAGTGGGGGCTGCAAAATTCAACTGCAGTTACAGCATTCCTCAGATATGTAGCTTCCTTTCTAAATGTCTTAAAAAAATACATCAGTGGAAGGAAATGAGCCCTTTTTAAGTCATAAACTGCATGAGATCCTGGCATCTTTGGGGGTTTGAACTATCTATGCTCTCCAGCCAGTCTATGTAGACTAATTGAATCAGCTTAATTGAGCTACAAATCTATGAGGATGAGTTCATAAGGGATTTTGCATACATCCTGCTTATAGATAAATCAAAATGATTACAAAGTAGTCCTTCTGACTGTGACTTGGTGCAGGAGATGATGAAATGAAAAACAAGATAAGAGGAAGTGTGCATACTCTAAAATACAGGAAAGAGCTGGTGCAGGTTCAGGATTTGCTGTGCACAGATGCTGCTGTTCGCTCCTGTTTAAAAGAAGGGTCTCACTTGAAATCTGAATGATCTTATGTCTCCGGGAAACAGGAAAGAGATGAGATAGTCCCCCTGTCAGTGGGCTTTCTTGCTCTACTACTAAAATGTTCAAAGCGTTTCTGAACAAATAGTAATTAAAGATGCAGTCCTTTGAAAAGGAAGATAAGTCACAAACCCCCATAGTTAATGTAACTGCTCAGTACACTTGTACCATCAGTATTCTGAGATCTGTCCATAGTTAAAACTCATAGAATACACTTTCTGAATTTCAATATGCTTTTCTACCAGATTAGAACAAACAAAAAGATGTGGTTAAAATCCAGGTGTTAGAAGGCCAGCTGACATCACAGTCTGGCTGTTCCTTGGCATTTTAAACACTATGAATGATGTAAATTCTGTTTTCTGAAAATGCTTGAAAAGGAATCAGTGGTCTAATCTGATCTTTGACAAATACATCCTTCCCATTTTCAGTTTCTGTTTACAGATACAAGAAATGGAAGTCATGTATTTGTAACTCAAATTTGTCGAGCCAAGTATGAAACTAATATAATTATCCCATTGTTAGGTACAATTTCATTTACACACCTGAACAAATGACTTTGTTTCTTTAGCTTCAGTATTCTGAATCATAGACTTTCTTGTATTTCAATATACAAATGAGTAGAAAAAGAGATTAGATTTTCTGCAAGATATTATGCTGGTATATTTGAATATTCTGTTTAACAGAATATTTTATTTGAAAATTAAATTTCAATATCAAAATGGACAACACAAGTAATGGGTTTATAAAAACAAACTCCATCCTTCTCCCAAACACATTACCTACAAGAAAATGAAGAGGATTTATAAATAGGCTTTTTAGGTAATTTTTTTGCAGTTTATTTTAAACATTGATCATAAGCCTGGTTGGGAAACTGATTTCTGTCTTGAAGGAGATGTCTTTGAGATTTAAAACCTTCCAATGAAAAAGCATCCCGACATGGTTAAATTAAATTTCATAAAGTTCATCTGCTAGTGTCTTGGCCTTTCCTTCCAAATTCATCTTGTCATATGAGCCACAAACTAAAGAGCAACAGGAAAAGTTATGCTGAGCAGATCTCCTGCTTATATAAAAATTCTGGGAATGAAATTACCTATATACGATATCATTTCAGTTCTGATGATGAGGAAGCTTCAATTACAAAGGAAATTCCCATTGCTTCCATTTGCAAATACCCAGGACAGGGATGCTGTAATGTAAAATATGGTCTCTATGCATGTATAAGTAGGCAGAAAAAGGCGTTTAGATTCTAGAGACTAACTTTGAGAGGAACCAAAAGCTGAGTGATCTTAAAACAATCTTTTCTCACAAATTCACATAACGCGTTAAAATTACCCCTTAATATTTACAGCTTTGGCTCATATCATTTTAGACCCTATGAGATCTTCAGTTGAAAAAATATAATAGCTTATATTTCTAGAATGAATTGCATATAATAAAGCCATTTCACACCTATTATCTCTGATAATCCTTATACCTTAATTTAAGACAAAGGTGGAGGAGAGTTCTGTGGAGATGAACAGGTCCTTAAAAGCACAGGACTGAAACCAAGGATTTTAATACAGGTTGCTCTCTCCTTTTATGATGACAATGATATCTTTATTCACTATTTCATTGTATATATTAATGTATCTTATCTGAAAAAGCTAGAAGGTTCATATTAATGAAAGGAAATAATAGGAAGCATTGATCCATACCAAGAAAGACAGGCTAGTTTGAATGGGAAGCTCAGGAAAAGAGAGGAGGTGAAAATAAGTAGAGGAGAGAAGACAGCGTACAGATATCCTCAACAGAATAATTCCACTCAAAACAACAAAAGTTTCATTCTTTTACAAGTGGCTGTCCAGTTTTCCCAGCACCACTTGTTAAAGAGATTGTCTTTTCTCCATTGTATATTCTTGCCTCCTTTGTCAAAGATAAGGTGTCCATAGATGCATGGATTTATCTCTGGGCTTTCTATTTTGTTCCATTGATCTATATTTCTGTCTTGTGCCAGTACCATACTGTATTAATGACTGTGGCTTTGTAGTATAGCCTAAAGTCAGGTAGGTTGATTCCTCCAGTTCCATTCTTCTTTCTCAAGATTGCTTTGGGTATACGAGGTTTTCTGTATTTCCATACAAATTGTGAAATTATTTGTTCTAATTCTCTGAAAAAAGACCTCTGGTAGCTTGATAGGAATTGAAACTAGAACATTTTCTAACACCATACACAAAAATAAACTCAAAATGGATCAAAGATCTAATCATAAGGCCAGAAACTATAAAACTCCTAGAGGATAACATAGGCAAAACACTCTCCGACATAAACCAAAGCAGGGTCTTCTATGACCCACCTCCCAGAATATCGGAAATAAAAGCACGAATAAACAAATGGAACCTGATTAAAATTAAAAGCTTCTGCACAACAAAGGAAACTATAAGCAAGGTGAAAAGGCAGCCTTCAGAATGGGAGAAAATAATAACCAATGAAGCAATGGACAAACAATCTCAAAAATATACAAGCAACTCCTGCAGCTCCATTCCAGATGCTCAACATCACTCATTATCAGAGAAATGCAAATCAAAACCACAATGAGGTGCCACTTTACACCAGTCAGAATGGCTGCCATCCAAAAGTCTACAAGCAATAAATGCTGGAGAGGATGTGGAGAAAAGGGAACTCTCTTACACTGTTGGTGGGAATGCAAACTAGTACAGCCACTATGGAGAACAGTGTAGAGATTCCTTAAAAAACTGAAAATAGAACTGCCATATGACCCAGCAATCCTACTGCTGGGCATACACACCGAAGAAACCAGAATTGAAAGAGACACGTGTACCCCAGTGTTCATCGCCGCATTGTTTACAATAGCCAGGACATGGAAGCAACCTAGATGCCCATCAACTGACGAATGGATAAGAAAGCTGTGGTACATATACACAATGGAATATTACTCAGCCATTAAAAAAAATTCATTTGAATCAGTTCTACTCAGGTGGACGGAACTGGAGCCTATTATCCAGAGTGAAGTAAGCCAAAAGGAAAAACAAAAATACAGTATACTAACACATATATATGGAATTTGGAAAGATGGTAACGAGAACCCTGCATGCGAGACAGCAAAAGAAACGCAGATGTATTGAACAGTCTCGTGGACTCTATGGAAGAGGGCAGGGGTGGGATGATATGGGAGAATGGCATTGAAACATGTTAATTATCATATGTGAAATCAATCGCCAGCCCAGGTTTGATGACCGGGGCTGGTGCACAGGGATGACCCAGGGAGAGGGAATCGGGAGGGAGGAGGGAGGGGGGTTCTGGAGGGGGAACATATGTATACCCATGGCGGATTCATGTCAATGTATGGCAAAACCAACACAATAAAGTAAAGGAAATTTTTAAAAAAAAGTGCTGGAAGTTGAGCAGTGTAGGTCTCCAATTTTGTTCTCCTTTGGTATTGTGTTGCCCATTCTGGGTTCTTTTCCTTTCCATATGAAACTTAGAATCACTGTGTTGATATCTACAAAATGACATGCTGGGAATTCGTCCCAATAGCACTGAATCTATAAATCAAATGGGGAATAGCTGATGTCTTGAAAATGTTGAGTCTTTTGACCAATGAACATAGAATGTCTCTCCATTTATCTAGTTGTTTAATTTTTTTGTTCATCTATAGTCCTTATATAGATCTTGTACATATTTTGTTAGAAGTATTTCTAACCAGATGCCTCTTTTGGTGCTAACATAAAGGGTATTACATTTTTAAATTCCAATTGTTTGTTGCTGTTTATTTAGGGAATCAATTGCCTTTGGATATTAACCTTATATCCTGAAACTTTCCATAATTACTTAGCATTTCCATGAGTTTTTTTTTCTACTTTCAACTTAGACAATCACGTCATCTGTGAACAATTTTAGTTTTTCAATCCAATCAGTATACCTTTATTTCCTTTTCTCATTTTATTGTATTATCTAAGACTTCCAGTTTGATGTTGAATTGGAGTTTGAGCAAACTCCAGGAGAAAATGAAGTACAGGGAGCCTGGCATGCTGTAGTCCACCAGGTTGTAAAGAATTCGGATATAACTTAGCGACTGAACAACAACAGGAATGATAAAAGGGGACATTTTGGCATTGTCCTTCATCTTAGGCAAAAAGCCTCTAGTTCCCCACAGTTATGCATAATATTAGCTGTAGACTTTTAATAGATATTCTTTATCAAGAAGAGGAAATTCACTTTTATTCCTAGTTTTCAAAGAGTTTTTATGATGAATTAACTGTAGGATTTTATCAAATGCTTTTTCTGCATCAATTGTAATGATCATACAATTTTTATTCTTCAGCCTGTTGATACAAAGAATTACATTAATTGATTTTCAAATCTTGAGCCATCTTTACATACCTGAGATAAATCCCACTTTGTTGTGGAATGTAATTCTGACAGTGTTGAATTCATATTGTTAATATTATGTTCAGACTGTTGCTTCCATATTTATAAGAGGTATTGTAGTTTTCCTTTCCTGCAACATCTCTGTCTGCTTTGGTGCTAGGGTAATGCAGGCCTCATAGAATGACAGAAATTATTATATCTGCTTCTATTTCCTGAAATAAATTGTTGAGAAATGATTTTTTTTTCTTTAAATGTTTTATGGAAGTCACCAATGAAACCATCTAGATCTGATGCTTTCATTTTGGAACATTATTATTAATTTAGTTCCTTTAATCCATATGGCCCTACTCAGATTATCTACATCTCTTTATTGGAAATTTATTACATTGTGTCTTTCAAGGAATTAATACATTTGATTTAAGTTATCTAAATTTAGGTCATACAATTGTTCATACTATTCTGTTATTATCCTTTTAATGCCTATAGGATCATTAGTGATGGCCCTAATTTCATCTCTGATATTAGTAACTTTATCTTCTCTCATTTTCTTCTTGTTTAGCCTGACTAGTGGGTTATCATTTCTATTATCTCTTCAAATAATTAGGTTTTGATGTCATTGACTTTCTATAATGTTTTCCTATTTTCAATTTCATTCCTTTATGCTCTAATACTTCACTCCTGTACTCCTTAAATTTGTATTCCTCTCCTTTCTCTAGTTTCATAAAGGGGAAGAGAACATTATGAATTTAAGCTCTACCTTCATTCTGATATATGAATTCAATGCTTTGAGTTTGCAAGTATTCCTTGGCTGCATCTCACAAATTTTGATATTTTACTTTTAGATTCACATTTCAATTGATTTTTATTTTGAAAAGTATAATTTTTATTTATTTTGTTTAAAATACTTTTATCAATAACTTCTGAGTTTTTCCTTTGATCCATGTGTCTTTAATATTTAGAAGTGTGTTGTCTGATACCCTAGGTTTTCCAGCCATCTGTCTGATATTAATTTCCAGTTTAATCTAATTATAAGAGCCTACATTGTATGATTTCTATACTTTTATATTTGTTAAGGTATGTTTTATGCATAGAATATGGTCTATCTTTGTAACTATTCCATGTAAACTTCAAAAAATGTGTAACCCGATGTTCTTGAAGTCCAGTTGATTGATGATGCTATTAAACTATATCCTTACTGATTTTGTGCCTGCTTTATCTGTCAATTACTGACACGTGTCTTGAAATCTCCTACTGAAATAGTAAATTTATCTATTTCTCTTTATAGTTCTATCATTTTTTTCATTTATTTTGATGTTCTATTGGTAAATGCATATGTATATGGATTATGTCTTCTTGAAGAATTGATACCTCTATTATTATATAATGTCCCTCTTTTGAACATCCAAATGGTTTATATGCATGATATAAAAAACATATCTCCAACAGTTCATCAAGTATCTGAGAATAATATTATTTATTATTTTTAATAAAAACAAAATCTTCTGAAGAGACACTCTCTCTTCCAGGTCAGGCAGCTCAAATGTCCACTATGTCTAGCAGTGTAGAGATGGAGCTCAGGGGCAACATCTGCTTCCCTTGAACTTGGGATCAGCCTTTCCAAATGCTCAGTACATCCACCGGAGATGTGCCTGCTGCCTATGACAACTGCAGCTGCTCCCACTCCTTCCTGAGGGCTAGTAGTTGCAAATGTTTCATCCCAGCTCCGACAGTCTAAGGCAGAGACACCCGAATATGAGGAGGGTCAGGGAAGGGAAGCTAAATCTATAAATGCTCCTAAGTCTCAGTTGACCGCTGCTGACCTTCAAGCCTCTTTCTCTAGCAGCAGATTCTGGATGGGAGCTCCTGGGCAGAGTTTCCACACACCAGACTCTTAGTGCTGACCTCCTCTCTTGGCTGGCTCCACACTTCTCTTCCTGGAAACTGTTTGTAGAAGGATGAGAAGATTTTTATCCCCAAATTTCCGACTAGTTGATCCTCCTCCTGCATCTGCATTTGGGCTGGTATGACAGAGGAACATCACAGTTTTTCAAGAGTTTTTTAACAGAATATACACATATCTGAGTGTCACCCAAATGCAAGTCATGTGCCAGACCCACAGTGAGGCCAAACAACACCAAAATGTTGGTGTTTGGAGCAGAAAAAGGTGTACTGCAGGGCCCCCACAAAGAGATAGAGGTGTATGCCTTATACATCCCCAAGAGCTCTCAGCAAAGCCCTTTCCTAGGGAAAGGGAGGGATGGGTGGGTGAACTGTTGCTAACATTTTAATGTCAGAGTCTTTGTTCCTGAGTCAGGTCATGGTCAGGTAACAACAATTCCTGTATATCTCTATCAAGCAAATGTTATTCTGCATTCTGACAAGAAAAGGCACAGTCCTTAGGCATGACTATTACCCTCTGAGGTCCAGACCCCGGCTGAAGAGCATATCTCAGCTGGTGGCTCCCTCAGGACCAGGTCCCAGACCCTGCCCAGCTGTCCCTCTGAGGGAGCTGAGCACCAGGACCCAACTGGCCCTCGGGCTCCTCAGGCCACACACACGGCAGGGACAAGTCAAGCAAACGGCATCCTATGCAGGTGGCTGCTGCCGTCATATCATAGACACAGAGAAGGGGTCAAGGTTCACCACTGCCTCAAGGCCTAGACCCAGCCAGTGGGCAGGCTTGGCAAGGGCTCTGGAGCCCCAAAGGACACAGCCCCCAGCCTGTTCCCTGGGACCCCAGCTCAACTGTTGGCCAGGAGCAGGTGAGCTGGAGGGTCCTGGGAGAAGGTAGGGATCTGCCTCTTACCTCACTCTGCCTGATGACCACCACTCTCCTCACTACTGTCCGTGAGATTTTCTAGTCAAGAATACTTGAGTGGGTAGCCATGCCCTTCTCCAGGGGATCTTCCCAACCAATGCTATAATTCAAGAGCCAGTGCAAATTTAGAGTATTGCAAAATATATACCTTGGGATTGTAGGCTTAATATTTTTTTAAGATATAGTCAATAAGTTTCTGAAATTAGAAGTTCATTCAAAAAAGGAAAGGACTAAAGATTACTCTTTCATTTTAATTCATAAAATAGAAGCTATTTCAAGCATACTTAATGTGTAAAATGTATATATCAGAGAGGAAAGAATTCTAATTACATGCTTGACTAGAGGAACTTAATTTAGTTGCCTGAGAAAAGTTAATTTGATCAAAATATTTTTGTTGATGTCGTTTTTCACAGACCAGCATGGTTGGTACTTTCACTTATAGACTGATGAGTTGAAGACAACTGAGTTTTTTATCTTTGTTTCTAAAGTGAAGATATTTGAGTTAGTTCTAATAAATAAAAATTTTAAATTATGGGTTTGTATCTAGCATTTATTTGGAAGTTTTTTCCATGTACCTATATTGTACTGTAGCTACTTTATATTAGAAGTAAAAATGAATATCAAAGTGTTTCCACTGGTAAAAACTTTTGATCAACAGCTCTATGGTGACTAAAACTAAATTTTTCATCATGAGCATGCTGCGATATAAGCAGAAGTAGAATATAATGCTTCACAATGAAACTTTTATGTTATAAGGCAATATTGCCTCAATAAAAATTTTGATTACTAGCTCATACTACATATAAAGGTCAGTTTTGGCTAAGTGTAGTTCTAAATGAGAAAGTGAAAATACTGAATATTCCTGGGAAAATATAGGAAATAGAGAAATCTCCATTGCCTGGATTAGGTAAATATGACTATGCCAAAGCCTTTGACTGTGTGGATCACAATAAACTGTGGAAAATTCTGAAAGAGATGGGAATACCAGACTATCTGACCTGCCTCTGGAGAAACCTGTGTACGAGTCAGGAAGCAACAGTTAGAACTGGATATGGAACAAAAGACTGGTTCCAAATAGGAAAATGAGTACGTCAAGACTATATATTGTCGGGTGGGATGATATGGGAGAAGGGCATTGAAGCATGTTAATTGTCATGTGTCTAATCAATCGCCAGCCCAGGATTGATGCTCGGGACTGGTGCAGCGAGATTTCCCGGGGGGAAGAGAGGAGGGAGGGAGGTTCCGGAGGGGAAGCATATGTAAACCCATGGTGATATCATGACAATGTATGGCAAAAACAGTAAAAAAAAATAATAATAGAATGAGCAGACCAAAAAAAAAAAAGACTATATATTGTCACCTCACTTATTTAACTTATATGCAGAGTACATCATGAGAAACGCTGGGCTGGAAGAAGCACAAGCTGGAATCAAGATTGCTGGGATCTTGATTGTATCAATTATATATTATATCAATATATATTATATATATATAATATCAATAACCTCAGATATGCAGATGACATCACCCTTATAGCAGAAAGTGAAGAGGAACTAAAAAGCCTCTTGATGAAAGTGAAAGAAAAGAGTGAAAAAGCTGGCTTAAAACTCAACATTCAGAAAACTAAGATCATGGCATTTGGTCCCCTCACTTCATGGGAAATAGATGGGAAAACAGTGGAAACAGTGTCAGACTTTATTTTTTGGGGCTCCAAAATCACTGCAGATGGTGACTGCAGCCATGAAATTAAAAGATGCTTTCTCCTTGGAAGGAAAATTATGACCAACCTAGATAGCATATTTAAAAGCAGAGACATTACTTTGCCAACAAAAATTCGTCCAGTCAAGGCTATGGTTTTTCCAGCAGTCATGTATGGATGTAAGAGTTGGACTATAAAGAAAGCTGAGCACCAAAGAATTGATTCTTTTGAACTGTGGTATTGGAGAAGACTCTTGAGAGTCCCTTGGACAGCAAGAAGATCCAACCAGTCCATCCTAAAGGAGATCAGTCCTGGGTGTTCACTGGAAGGACACATGTTGAAGCTACAACTCAAGTGCTTTGGCCACCTGATGTGAAGAGCCGATTCATTGGAAAAGACCCTACTGCTGGGAAGGATTGGGGGCAGGAGTAGAGGGGATGACAGAGGATGAGATCACTGGATGGCATCACCAACTCAATGGACATGGTTTGGGTAGACTCCGGGAGTTGGTGGTGGATAAGGAGGCCTAGCATGCTGCGATTCATGGAGTTGCAAAGAATCAGACATGACTGAGTGACTGAACTGAACTGAACTGAGCACAGTAAATAACCATAAAGTTTAGAAAAACAATGCATTGGTCTCCATTCAGGCTAAGAGATTCTATTTATTAAATCATTCCAGGAGTGTGAAAATATAAGTTACAACATGAAAATATAAGTGTGAAAGTATCAATTCTTAAGTCTAACCCTAATCCTAACCCTAGCCCTAGATCTTAATTAATGAGACTCTTTTGTGAGTGATTGTTACTTAGTCGTGTCTGACTCTTTGTGACCCCATGGACTGTAGCCTGCCAGGCTTCTCTGTCCAAGGAATTCCCCAGGCAAGAATACTGGAGTTCATTGCCATTGTTTTCTCCAGTGGATTTTCCCAACCCAGGGATGGAACCTGGTCTCCCACATTGTGGGCAGATTCTTTACTGTTTGAGTCTATTCTTAAAACTTGTTAGTATCAAGGAACATATTTTGTGAAGTATCACCATGGCCGGGGGCAAGGAGGGGGGAGGATAACAAAACAATGAAACTAAGCATAAGCCCCTTACTCCCTTGTAGAGATAGAGCAGGAATGCAAATGTCTCTATCACAACACATTTAGTGCCAAGTGTTATAAAAAAAATTTTTTTAATGCGCTAGAAATTTTAATAGTGTATTTTCCATGTCACTTCTTAAATGCAGTTTAAAGTCATGAGAATGAGACCTTTTGAGCTAAAATTTCACCTGGGAGTCTGTTTTTAATATAACCTATGGGTGTTAAAAATACTAACATTTTCCTAATAAATTTAGTTATGAGGAGAATTCCCTTAAGAAACAATGAGCATTGTTTTGATATATTATATAGTTGTAGGAATTTCAGAGGAAAAAAAAATGTTGCAGAGTAGGCACAAAATTCTGTGGGTATTTAGAGATAATAACACATAACCAATTTATATAGTTCTATATAACATGAGGAAACTCTTAAGTTCTATTTCACTAACAAAGTAGAAGATAAAAGATGAAACACTTACATACTTTCATGTCCAGTCATCTAAATAAAACCTAAAGGAAACATTGATCTGTGCTTTATGTTTTTTCCCTGCCTTTCTCAATGTCCCTAACAGAATTGATACATTTGAGCATGTCCTTTTTAAATGAATGGTTTCTAGCAAAGCTGATGCCTACAGTAACCTTTGGCAACTTGTCGTTTAAGAGGCATGGTAACCCTTGACCAACAGACTTTACATCTGTTTATCTTTCTTTGAACTTTACACACATTGAGCCCAATTTGCTGAGTAGGTGTGTTTCTCCCCTGTTCATTTTTTAAAATACATTTTAAAAGCTGCCTTACTGCTTATGGTTTGCTAAGTGCTACCTTGGTGGTGTTAAAATGATAGAGTTTCCCCAAATGACTATGTTATTAATATTTTCACCACATAGTTTATATAGCATTATTTCAAGTCCTTTTTCTCATCATAGTTTACTGTCCTGAGGGATCTGTGGATCTTGATTTTGAGCCAGCCTTGGGCAGGTTGCAAATTGCACACCCAAGTACTTGGGCCCAAGGTCACAGTTGAGTGAGGGACCTCTGATTCATTCCTCACTTCAACTGCAGGACCTGGGACCTCCTTCGTCCATCGCAGATCATGACATAGACTAAAGTAAAGCATTCTTTCCAAACAGGCCACGATGTACAAAATCTTTTGTGCACTCCTAAAATGTTGACTTCTTTGAAAAAGCTCAGTAAAGAATGAAAAATCAACATGCACTAAAGCTAACATTTGTTTAGAAAGACAGAACGTTCCAGGGCTGTCCCGTCTCTGACCCCTGGAGTTGGGAAGGCTGTCCCTTGCTGTGGGAGTCATCCTTCTTTGCCTTATTCCCATCCTCTCCAGCTCCTAGACTTGATTATATATGGCTTTGGTCATCGTTTCAGGGAGGCTCCATTACTGCAGACCCACACAGGCCTCTGAGGTGGAATGCACCATTCGTTGGGTCTTCCCTCTCTCATAATATTTAGTTTTCCTGATCTTCTGGAACATACACAGAAGAAAGTTGGAGGAGTGTATCTGTTTTCACATTTTACGTGTAGCAAAGCATGATGAATGGCTGAGTTCATTGTACTAAGTTCACATATTAGTTATCAGTCATTCAAGCCACATAGCATCTTAACTTTCTATGTAATTCCTTACTAGATAATATTGTTTAAAAAAGTCTCCATCATATGGCTTTCAAATCAGTAAACTCAGGAAAAGCTTAAAATATCTGAAAAAGATAATTGTAATCATACACAGGAGATTTAGTTGGCTAGCAGAGTTTTAAAATGCTTACTTGGATATCTTTGGTTATGTGTGAATATAAAGTACATGCAAGCATAGTCTTCACCATCAGAATGAAATATCTTATTATAACTAGGAATACTGAACTAATTTGTTGCATTTATTTTATTTTGTATTTTGAAGTTGATATTAATGTGAGTGTTGGACTATAGGAGTCCTTGTAATTGGATTACCAGACTGTCTGGGTATTAAAAAAAGATGTGAAAAAATTACTTTCAGTTCTATTAGGTTCAAAAAGATTTATTGAGATCTTGGAATATCAGACTTGCCAAAGGGGAGAACCATCTTCCAAACTCATCCTTCTTTTCTAAATTTGGTTGTCCAAAACCACTGCATTACTGCAATTAATAAAAAACCTCTGGCAAGGCATAAGAGTATTCCTGATGAAAGCTGCTAGCACTCTCCCCAAAAGACTTGGAATGGCACTAAATTAATGTGAGGGAGGGAAGGAAGAATTAATTAGTATTTGATAGCAGAGTATTAGATGTTGATTTATTAGTCAGGACCAGCATTAGCCAAGTTGATAAAACTCAAACCATATCCTTCCCAGGTACATCCTCATCACCACCATAAACAGTCTATATATTAACTGATAGTAACTCATTACAAACATAAGGGACTGTTTGTCAGATGGGGACACAAGTATAGATGTGTAAATTTTCTCTTATTGAAATGACCAGAGGAATATAACAGCAATGGGGGAAATCACATCAGTATAGACAAATGAAAAAGTTCACTAACACAAGGAAATGAAGATGGAAACAAAATAGAGGTCATGATTTATTGCCAGATATAGTAGTGTTTGAGGCAGTAAACTTAAAGGAATAGGGAGGACCTATCTTCTCCTGATAAATGTTACAGTGCACATGAAGGGTGGGGATAGTTTTTGGTATAACTCACTTCAGTCCAGTTCAGTTGCTCCATCATGTCCAATTCTTTGCGACCGTATGGACTGCAGCATGCCAGGCTTCCCTGTCCATCACCAACTCCCAGAGTTTACTCAGACTCATGTCCATTGAGTTAGTGATGCCATCAAACCAGCTCATCTTCTCCCTTTCTCCTCTTGCCTTCAATCTTTCCCAGCATCAGGGTCTTTTCAAATGAGTTAGTTCTTCCCATCAGGTGGCCAACGTATTGGAGTTTCAGCATCAACATCCATCCTTCCAATGAACACCCAGGACTGATCTCCTTTAGGATGGACTGGTTGGATCTCCTTGCTGTCCAAGGGACTCTCAAGAGTCTTCTCCCATCCAAGTACTAACCAGGCCCGACCCTGCTTAGCTTCCGAGATCAGACGAGATCGGGCGCGTTCAGGGTGGTATGGCCGTAGACAAGAGTCTTCTCCAATACCACAGTTCAAAAGCATCAATTCTTTGGCACTCAGCTTTCTTTATAGTCCAACTCTCACATCCATGCATGATGACTGGAAAAACCATAGCTTTGACTAGACAGACCTTCGTCAGCAAAGTAATGTCTCTGCTTTTTAATATGCCATCTATGTTGGTCATAGCTTTTCTTCTAAGGAGCAAGTGTCTTTTAATTTCATGGCTGCAGTCACCATCTGCAGTGATTTTGGAGCCCAAGAAAATAAAGTCTCACACTGTTTCCACTGTTTCCCCATCTATTTGCCATGAAGTGATGGGACCGGATGCCATGATCTTGGTTTTTTGAATGTTGTAGTTTGGTATGACTAGATTTTATTTTTTCCTATCTTGTCAATTTTATTATTTTGATTAATGACAATTGATGCTTACCTGATAAGGTTTTGAGTGTAATATTAAGCTAAATATGCTTTATGTGAAGTATTCTGGTGCTTTAATGCACTCTTTTTTTGAGGAATGGGTAGTATGATTTTTAACAGATGCAGAAGGAAGTGGTAGTTAGTAAGACCAGTGAACATGGACATGTTAGTCATTCAGTACACTTTTCATAATGTTTTGAAAACCCCTTTACAGGAACACAACTATGGGTTTTGTTAAACTGTATCATGTAAATGTATACAGAAATCTTTTAAATTGTTATTAGCAGACTTTGTTGAGTCAATAAAATTGGGGAAATTTGAGAAAAGCATAAATTATACAAAAGAGCTTGTAATAAAAAATATGGCGCAAAATGTTTTTAAATGCAAGGAGAATGTGGGACAATTTAAGCTACAAAATAATTAATGACAATGATGAATTATAGCTCATAAAATAAAGCACATATGCATGAATCTCTCCTGATATAAATAATCAAATAAATAAATGGGAGCAAAGGAGAAACTTTCTCTTACAGTATAATTCCAGCATATAGAGAGAAGGAATGGTGAAAATAGAAAATCACCATTTACAAACACCACAATCAAGTATGATTCAGGCAAGAATGATCATAGACCCTAAAATTAGTGGATAAAAGTCTGAAGAGACAGAGTATTTCTATGCTCTAAAAAAATCACCACATATGATACTCTTTAATGAAAAAGGGAGAAATTAAAGTTATGCTTTATCCAAGTGAACATCATCAGAAATGAGAGTGATCAACCCCAGGCAACTGGGATCATCTGGAGCAGCAGTAGAAAAGAGCAACAGTTGGGTAACTGACAGAATACAAATAAGATTTGTAGATTAGTGGATAACATCTACTTGATATGTCACTCATAAGTAAAGCAACCTCATACCTTCATGCAGATTTTCTCATAATATAATTGTACTACATACAGATGTAGCATTAGAAGCCCTCTTCCAATGAATGAAACTCACACATTGGGAAAACTTACTCCCTGTTCTTGGACAAGTTCAAATTTTGTGGGTCTATTTCTCTATCTCAGTATGGGATCAATAATACAGATTTCTTGTTTTCAGTTTCAAATATATAAAAATAAGCGCCATAAGAAGTTCTGGTAACATAGAACCACTCAAAAATGATGATACCAGGCTCTTCATTTTTTTCTCCCGTTGTATTATAAATCCTGAATTTTAACTCCAACCACTTAGGAGATCTTCTTGAGAGTCATGTACTACTGAGATACTAAATATGCAAATGAACAATGGCCAGACCACACATGATGCTAGAAGTCTGAATCGAAGCCTCTGCAGACATCATTCTGGGGCTGTCAGGACAGGGACAACAGCTGCCATCAATCCTATTTTCACTCCCAACTCAGGACCAGACAGAGAAAGCTGATATGCTCAGTCAACAGTCACATTTCCCTTTCCTTCCTTTATTTTTATCTTTGACTATTTTCAACAATTAAACCTACCAACAATCCTATGTAGAACATCAAATAATACATATGGTTTTTCACTTTTCTCACATTAAAAATATTTAATCTTTCATTTCCCCATGGTTGTCCCCCTCCCTGCAGTTTCTAAAATCTTTTTTTTTTTTTACATAAAACTATACCTCTGAGAAATGTGATGATGCTGGCATAGTGTTCTGGACTCTTGCTGTGGTACCACTGCCAGCAGGATGTTCCTTTATTAAAAAATGTAGAGCTTGCTTGGAGCCAATCTGATAGCCAGATGATCGAATGCAAGATATTTTTAAACACAAGCTTTTACAAGACCTGTATTTTTTGGAGTTAAATTAAGACCAAATAATGAGAAAGTCACGATGATGCTCTGAGCAGGGTGCAGATCATCCTGGTCCTGGTTGCACCCTTCTGTGGGCTCAACAGTACCACCCAGTACATGTGAATAGATGCAGGCATCTGCAGAGGAACCACGTGTCTTGGCTTAGCAGTTATCATGCCTCCCCCCATGTGATGGTTTATCTGGAAAGGTCTACACAGCAGTGGATGGGCAATAGGTGGAAATGCATGGTACAAGAAGACTTCCTCAGCACATCCTCCTCCTCAATATGCACTATCCCCTCCAGGCACAGGACAAACACCTGGTACTGAACAGGACACATCAGAAAAGCTGTGTTCTTAGTTTGCTGTTTGGTAGGGTTAACCTAGGTGTAACCCTATGTTTCTTTTCCTCATTTTGAATTTTGTGTTTAAACTTGGAGTCAGTTTCAGTAAGGTTCACGTATGTGGCGGTCAGATGTGTTCGAGTTTTCAATCAGTTCTAGATTGCAGTATCAGCTCCCCTCAACTTATATTTTTCCTCTCCTTTCTGCCTCTCTGAACTGTCTTCCAGTTGACATAGAATCCTATCTTTGGATTTATTTATTCTCTTTCTAACTGTCTAAAGGTCCTGTATACATTTTTATTCCTACTCTTGGCCCCCACCACATTATTTACATTCACCGAGAACTGAACTTTACCAAGCATGGTCCAAGGTGTTGGAGATACAAAGACACACTGTCCTGCTGTTAATAGTATCACAGCTCAGTCAGGAAAGTAGGCCCAGAAACCAGCATGGGGTCAAGGGGTGCACAGAAGTGAAGCGTTTACTGAGATGGTGGGGACGTGTGGTCAGACAGGAGGAGAGGAAGCCTGAGATGAGTGTTGGAGGATCAATAGACAATGAAACAGAGATGGCTGCAGGGAGAGTGACCTGTGTAGACACACACGACCCATGGGACTGGTGCTTGGCTTAAAG
Source organism: Antilocapra americana (assembly GCA_007570785.1). Lineage (NCBI taxonomy): Eukaryota > Metazoa > Chordata > Mammalia > Artiodactyla > Antilocapridae > Antilocapra > Antilocapra americana. Next base: position 16,936,821 of record ML660204.1, read on the forward strand.
CTCTGATGTCAGTATCTTGAAAAACTTAGTAATTTGGGGGTTAAGGGGCTTTTCCTTTTGCTTTGGTCTCTGCAGATGATGTGGCTAGCTCAGGAGGAAGGAAATGCATGTAGAAAGGCATAGAAGCCTCAAGGAACATGTGAGCTGAGACAGGGGGTTCAGGGTGACCACAGAGAGTTGTGGGGGGAACTTGCCTGGCCAGAGGGCTGGGAAGTAAGAAGAGAATTCAGAACGAGAGCTGGCCACATGTACAGAGAGAGAGGAGTGCTGCACTGAGCTCTCGGGAGAATTTCTGAGTGAAGAGATGACAGAGGTAAATATTTCCATCTGCAGAGGAGAGGAGGGGAGTATGTTCAGAGAGAAGGGAAGAAACAGGAAGTGGAGAGAAGCAGAGAGAAGAAATGATGAAGGGAGAAAGGGTTTTGAGAATTCAGTAAAGAGATGAGACATGCTTGTTGGGTTTGCCATACAAAAGACATTGAACAAGAATGGGCATCATTATGGGAGCAATAAGGAAGAAGTTAGATTTCATTGAGTTCACGTATATGCTGATGGCAAGGAAGCAATTAGAGAGCAATGTTAAAGTGACAGAAGAGGGAGGTGAGGTCAGGACTGATGGAGCATATTCCCAGGAGACAAGAGGGAGAATCCTCATCCCCTGATACCCACGTTACAGGAGGGGGTTCACTCCCCAACATTAGCCCATATTCCCCATCTCTGACAGAGCATTCTCACCCAAAGCCATATTCAAAGGTGACTCCTCTGTCATGGCACCAACTGGCTCCCTTGACTCTGCATCTCTGCTTTCCTTGTGTGTGCCTGCAGGCTAAGTTGCTCCAGGCATGTCGGACTCATTGGACCACATGGACTGTAGCCCACCAGACTCTGTCCATGGGATTTCCCAGGTAAGAATACCTGAGTGGGTTGAAATTTCCTCCCCCAGTGGATCTTCCCAACCCAAGTATCAAACCAGGGTCAGTTATGTCTCCTGCTTTGGCAAATGGGTTCTTTACCACTAGTGCCACCTGGGAAGCCCCTCTGCTTTCATCTCAGCAGAGTTTTCATCCTTCCTTCACTCTGAGTTCTTCCATAGATTCTTCCTCAGTGATTATTTTTTCTCACAATTCTTATTACAACTGTTACCCATACCTCATAATCAACTAGAGTGAACTTTCCTTTGTGTACTGCATTTCTGCCATAGTCACTAATCCCTTCTGAGGGAAAACAAAATGCATATCATGTTCATTTTCTCATCCTTAAGTTCTTGTGTATCAGACAGCCTACCATCTTTCTTATTAACATGGTTCAGAAACTGTATCAAGGTGCCACTGGGGATCAAACACGTGGGAGCACCACAAGGGGTTTGAAACTTTTGAAGGAAACAGATTCATGGCATCTGTCAAACACTGTGAAAATAGCTTGAATAATTAGTGACTTCAACGTTGCCGCTGCTAAGTCGTTTCAGTCGTGTCTGACTCTTTGTGACCCTATGGACTGTAGCCTGCCAGGCTCCTCAGTCCATAGGATTCTGCAGGCAAGAACACTGGAGTGGGTTGCCATGCCTTCTCCAGGAGATCTTCCCGACCCAGGGATCCAACCTGCATCTCCTGCAGCTCCTGCATTGCAGGCAGATCTTTTATCACAACTTTCTGTAATGTCACATCTTTGCAAAGCAGAGGTTTGAGTGCTTGCTATGATAAAAAGCACGTGCAGTGAAATCAGCACAGGTCCAGAAATGAGGATTAAGAAGTCATGCAATGCCCAGCGGGTGCATATTTTCTAGTATTGAGTCATGGTAGTTATTTAACTATAAACATATTATTTATTCTTCAACTTATGTGTATTATTTTTTCCAATGGCCATTAAGTTGTTAGGATATAAACACTTATTAAGTCTTTTGGACTGAACTACTTGGTAAAGGGAGCCATGTTTATTTTGGAATCGGGTAATGCGGAAGTGCTGCAGGGATACCACAGGCCATGTGTGGATTGACCACTCTTGAGGATCTCGGCCCTGCCTTTTTAGAGTAGGGACCCGGACCGAAGCCAACTGCAGCTCTCTGGCCCGCAGTCCAACAGGGGAAAGAACTCCTGAGGACAATCAACCCCAGCAGGTCTCTCTCCATTGGAGAGTCCACGTGAAACACACAGTAGAGGACCCCATGTGGAATGGCCCCGGGATGGAGTGGGGTCAAAAGTCATGGCGGAGAAGCAGGAAGCAGAATGAGTTTGGACTGTAGCCCTTCCTGTCACTGACTTACCCTTAGGACTGAGCACCAGAGCAGGAAGGAGCTGGCTACTCCACATAGGAGCAGGCAAGTCAGGGAGAGATTGACCACAGGGGCAGCGTGAGCCAGCTGCTTCCTTAGAGCTGCAGCCCTGTTAGTCTGTGTGTGGATGGAAGATGCCCCAGGTCCAGCCCATGAAAGTGTTTTCATATGTTTCTTTGTAAATTTGTATATGCTCAAACCAACTCCTCCTAAAACATGTATCCACTGTAGCTGTGTTTTCTTGACCTTGGCAATCAGCAAGAGCCCAATTATTATATTAGCACTTAGTTTAGTGTGTGTTGTTTGTTCCTTTGGTTTTTTTCGTGTGTGTGTCTTTGTTTTGGTTTGTCTTGTGTTTTATTTGGCTGTGCCCAGTCTTAGTTGTGGTATGCAGGGGTCTTAGTTGCGGCATGGGAACTCTTAGCTGTGGCATGTAGGATCTAGTTCCCGGCCCAGGGATCAAACCAGGGCCTCCTGTGTTGGGACCAGGGAGCCTTACCTGCAGAACCACCAGGGAAGTCCCATTCCTTTAGTTGTTTTATATGTTTTAATCTCCTAAATATGTGTTTGTTGTCCAGGAGACCTATTTTTATGGAAACCCCACAGTATAAGCCACATCATTTTTTATTATAAAATATGATCGAATGTATAGCTGGCTTTGAACCTTATAAGTTCTGCTGCATGATTTTAAACATGAGAAAAACTGTGTCACTAAAAGTAGAGTGGAAAGGCCGAGATGATACGCCACGAGTCACACAACCACAATTTAGCCTTAAGGCTTTGATTCCAAGCACTGATTCCACTGAGCTGTGGGATTAAAAGTACTTACTGAGTTATCCCTAATTAATCCTTAACCTCCATCAGTGGCATAATTAAAAACCTCTTTACAGAATGTAGCTCATTATGCATGATGGTGTAGTATTTGTTCCGTGTGTCTTAGCCCAATAATGCTTCATTCCATAAAAGTAATGTTTCTACTGTAATGCAAATTAAAATATTAATCTTAAGAGGTATGGTCAGAATGGTTCTTAAGTATGTATTGGGTCCCAAGGAAATCTACCAGGGGAGATTCCAGGTAAGTATCTCCTCTTTGATGAACTTATCAAAAATTTTATTATTCTGTTACTTACCAAAAAAAATTTTATATATATATATATATATATATATATATATATATACCTGGTGGTGAAGGGTATCGTCCCCCATATTATGAAAGCCAAGTATTCACCAACCCAAGATCACTCATGATTAATGACACTCAGATCCGAGGAATGTTGGCTTTGCTTAGTGGATTCTTGTACTGCTTGTATAATTTACGTTGTGTGTCCTGGGGGAGGGGAATGTAAAGGCTAGAAGAACATTTATGAAGACATAAATGATCTTTTCCTATAGCACTGTTTCCATTTATGTAGACGGTTGTGTATTCTCAAAGTCCATCTAATGTCTGCAGTGGTCAGTGATACATGGCTCTTCCATAGGCAGCCACATGTATTTGTTTTCATTTTGTGAATATATTGCTTAATTTTTTAAAGTGTCACAGGGTTGCAATGTCAGATATGTAAGACTCATGTAATTTAAGTCATGTGTAAGGAATACATTTTCTAATACAGACTCATGATGGGCTTGTACTTCAGTATGACAACACAGATATTTAAAATTTTTCTTCCTCCGTACTCGCTAGGTGAACATTTCTTCTCATGGTTTTTAACTTTAAAAATTTCTTATGACTCTTAAAAATCATCATGATTGGTTCCACAGAGGGCATCATCCGTATCATTTCAGTCATTCAGTCGTGTCTGACTCTTTGCAACCCCATAGGATGCAGCACACTATGTTGCCCTGATCATCACCAACTCCTGGAACTTGCTCAAACTCACCTCTGCTGAGGGCACATAACCACTATTTATATTATGTGACCATGGATAGGGTGCATTTTCCATTTAATTTTTTTAACTTTAAACAAACTGGCCTGAGGTTGATACTTGCTGATAATTTAAACATAATACATGCCAAGTGTTCACTAAGAGGATTGCAATTTTCTGGTCAAAATATTTTTTATTAATATTTGGTTTTCACCCAGTTTATTTGTTTAACAAGTATTTATTGAAAACTCATTTTGTGAAAGTATTGCAGAAGTGTGGCCTAAAAAATAAAATAAAACCTAAACCTTATCCTCAGGAGAGATTAAAGATTCATTGTGAAAATCAACAGACACACAAAAACATTTGCAGAATTTAATAATGACATGGAGATGGGGGCACAAGAGGAAACTGTTGTGTGTGAGTGAGAAGGGGTTCTGTATCCATCATGCTCTGTATTCTAACATCATTTAGACTATGGAGTATAATATATATGGAAAATAATATTTTATATATATATATATATACATACATGGGAAACAATATGTAATACTGTAAGCTGGATTTAGAAAAGGCAGAGAGAGGAGCTGGAAATCGAATTGCCAACATCTGTTGGATCATCAAAAAAGCAAGAGAGTTCCAGAAAAATATCTACTTCTTCTTTATTAACTATGCCAAAGCCTTTGACTGTGTGGGTGACAATAAACTGTGGAAAATTCTGAAAGAAATGGGAAGTCCAGACCACCTGACCTGATTCCTAAGAAATCCGTATGCAGGTAAAGAAGCAACAGTTAGAACTGGACATGGAACAACAGATTGGTTCCAAATGGGAAAGGAGTATGTCGAAGCTGTATATTGTCACCCTGCTTATTGAACTTACATGCAAAGTACATCACGAGAAATGCCAGCCTGGATGAAGCACAAGCTGGAATCAAGATTGCCGGGAGAAATATCAATAACCTCAGATACGCAGATGACACCACCCTTATGGCAGAAAGTGAAGATCTAAAGAACCTCCTGATGAAAGTGAAAGAGGAGAGTGAAAAAGTTGACTTAAAACTCGACATTCAGAAAACTAAGATCATGGCTTCTGGTCCCATCACTTCACGGCAGATAGAAAAACAATGGAAACAGTGACAGACTTTATTTTTGGGGCTCCAAAATCACTGCAGATGGTGACTACAGCCATGAAATTAAAAGACACTTGCTCCTTGGAAGAAAAGTTATGACCAACCTAGACAGCGTATTAAAAAACAGAGACATTACTTTGTCAACAAAGGTTTGTCTAGTCAAAGCTTCAATTTTTCCAGTAGTCATATATGGATGTAAGAGTCTGACCATAAAGAGAGCTGAGCACCGAAGAATTGATGCTTTTGAACTGTGGTGTTGGAGAAGACGCTTGAGAGTCTCTTGGACAGCAAGGAGATCCAACCAGTTCATCCTAAAGGAAATCAGTCCTGAATATTCATTGGAAGGACTGATGCTGAAGCTGAAACTCCAATACTTTGGCCACTTGATGTGAAGAACTGACTCATTGGAAAAGACCCTGATGCTGGGAAAGATTGAAGGCAGGAGGAGAAGGGGACGACAGAGGATGAGATGGTTGAATGGCAGCACCGACTCAATGGACATGAGTCTGAGTAAACTCCGGGAGCTGGTGATGAACAGGGCATGCTGCAGTCCATGGATTCACAAAGAGCAACTGAACTGAACTTAGAATATGGAGCATAATATATATTAAATGTAATATGGTATATATACACATATATGGGAAGCAATGTGTAATACTGTATGTGTATTTCAGATAACATTTTAAAAATTATTTTAATGATATTAATCCACTAATATGTAATATTCCCTGTCAGAATAATTTTATTAAGTAATTCCTGAAGACTAGAATCACTTCCTGTAAGAAGAAAAGAAGCCTCTCTGTGTATGCTGAGTATTTATGGAAGACATGAGATGACAGCCAGGGGTGGTTTGTGAGGAACAAACAGAACAGTTCATCATGCTATCCTTTATGTTTCTGTGTCATTTGGAGCATTTTTCTAACAAAGGAATTTCAAGAAAACCTAATAAAGCCAAAAATATGTATTTTTGCTGGTAGATTTTCAGGGCAGTGGTTCAGGACTGAGGGATTTATACTGTGACATAAATTTCCTCCCTAAAGAGGGCATTGTAAGTGAGCACTATAATTTTATGAATAGATTCATCTCATCATGCAACTTTTATTATACTTTTAATATGTATAATGTTATATTTTCTTTGGATGTCAGCATTATTACATGAATTTAAAAGTTTTGTGGTTTGAATCTTTAGAGTGAGCATTTCAGTTCGAGTATTAATCTTTTTTAATAAAAAGCTTCTTAGAAGCTTTTCCACAGCTGAAAATAATTAAATCCTCTCATAAAGCTGAAGTGCATGAATTCCTTGGTAGGACAAATAGTTATCCTGCAGATGACAACGTGGAGAGTCATCATCTAAATCCGAGGTGTTTCTGAGCCTTACTTTCATCAGGTTAAACTCCTAGTAATTTAGAGTCAAATTTGCATTGATAAACTGAGTGGTCTCTTCTTCGCAAACAAGTATATAATGAGCCCCTATTTCAAATTTATGTAAAGTTTTTGGCTATCAGGTGACTTTCAGGGTCATTGATATTAACATCAGCAAATTCCATCCTCTGTACCTTCATCCCTGACACTGAGACTTTGTCACCAGGTAGCTTCCTGTAGAGAGGTGAACAGAGTTCTCAGTATCCTTCAAGGATATGTTAAAGGTCTTAAGCAAAAGTGGGCTATTTTTTCATGATGATATCAGGATGACCAAAGAATATAATTTACTTTTCTCATTAAGTACATTATCCTATGAATACTCCAGTTGAGTTTCCATCAGTTGATTTGAATCATTAAACATAAACTATAAGAACAATAGTCTGTTTATAGGTCATGCATTTAAATTTTTAATAATTTGTCAATGCTTCCCTCCAACTTCACATATTAACCCTTAACATTAATAAACTGAGGATGGTCAGCATTTTCTTTAGAAGAGAACCATTCCCACCACCATTCAGATTAATTTTACTTATACAAATTATTTTACCTAATCCACTGCTTATTCATGAGCAATTATTCAGATGTCTCCAAATTTTTAGAAACAATGCATTAATGACAAGTGTAATTATTTCAATTAAAAAATAAAACCAATTCTGACATTGGCTCTCTAGTAATTTTCTTGGTTATAAAGTGGCTCCTAATTTCTTTTAAAAAGTTCTTTGTGTGTATTTAATATATTCATACAAAATGGTCAGAGCAATATTATTTTAATTTGCTTTCTTCTGGTTGAAATATAGATTGCGATATGGAATTTTCATGATAGTAAATTTGACACTTTTTCCCATATTTCTCTTGCTTCTTATAGAGTATGCTCACATTTTGGAAGTTGATCTGCTCTCAGCTTCTTATATTATTCCTTTGAAGGCATGGGACAGGAAGGGGATGTGGCCATTTATAGTGCCACCATGAAAATTCTCTAGTTAAATCATAGTGGACATGTGATATGAAGGACGCTTTCAGCTATCTCCAATCCAGCTTTGCTTTGATTCAGTCCCTGAGACCCTACCTGGCCAAACCAAAAGACCAATGAAGGAGGTCTGGCTGTGGGCTCTGTGCCCAGGACTGAACTATTTTAATAAATATGTGAATGAATGAATGGAAAAATAAATTGATGTCCAAGAAAAGCAGATTTCAGAGCAAAAAAAAAAATTATCAAGGGTAAAGATGGCAGGAGTCAGTTCTCCAAAAAGACATAATCATTAATGTGTATGTGCATTTGAGAGACATCAAAAAGCATGAGGCAAACACTGATCAGACTGCAAGAAGAAAGACAGAATGCATTATCTTAGGTGGAGACCTTGATACCCCTGTGCCAGCAACTGGCAACTCTGGCAGGCAAAGTATCACTGAGGACATCACTGAATTCAGCACCACCATGAAGCAACCTGATCTAACCAACATTGTTAGAATACTTCACCTAACAATAGCAGATGACACATTCTCCCAAAGTTCACATGGAACATGTACCAAAATAGACCAGATACTGGACTATAAAGCAGACCTTCAAAAATGAAAAGTATATTAACTATGCAAAGAATGTCCTCAGACCAACATGGAATTAAACTAGAAATCAGTAACAAAAAGATAGCTAGAAAAATACCAAAATAGTTGGAGATGGAAAAACACACTGGTAAATAGCACATGAGTCAAAGAAGAAATCCCAAGAGAAATCTGAGATGTTCTGAATTAAAGTGTAATTGAAAATACAGAGCATGAAAATATAGAGGATATAGCAAAAAGCAGAGCTTAGAAGGAAGCTTATGGCACTGAGTACATATATATGTAGAGACGACCTAAAATTCAATAATCTGAGTTTCTACCTCAGGAAAATGAAGTAGAAGAGCAAGTTAAATACAATGCAAACAGAAGAAAACAAAGAAACTACAGCAGAAATAAATGGAATTGAAAACATCCTTATTCACTCATAACAGCTTTATAATTAACAGGAAATTGAAAGCAAATAAGATGTTCTTGAATGGGCAGTTGCATAAACAAAGTGTGGTAACTCTATGCAATGGAATATTATCCAGTAATAAAATATTCTCCAGTAATAATATCAAGCCTTGAAAAGAAACAGAAAAACCTTAAATCCACATTGCTAGTCAAAGAATCCAGGGTGGAAATCTGTATGTGGTAGGATTCCAAGTATATGATGATATGGAAAGGCATAACCATGAAGATCAGTAGTTGGCATGGGTCGGGGTAAGGAGGGATGAATAGACTGAGAGTGGGGAGAGTTTCAGTTCAGTTAGGTTCAGTTCAGTTGCTCAGTCGTGTCCAACTCTTTGTGATCCCATGAATTGCAGCATGCCAGGCCTCCCTGTCCATCACCAACTCCCAGAGTCTACCCAAACCCATGTCCATTGAGTCGGTGATGCCATCCAACCATCTCATCCTCCGTCATCTCCTTCTCCTCCTGCCCTCAATCTTTCCCAGCATCAGGGTCTTTTCCAATGAGTCAGTTCTTCACATGAGGTAGCAAAAGGATTGGAGTTTCAGCTTCAACATCAGTCTTTCCAATGAATACCCAGGACTGATCTCTTTTAGGATGAACTGGTTGGATCTTCTTGCTATCCAAGGGACTCTCAAGAGTCTTCTCCAACACCACAGTTCAAAAGAATCAATTCTTTGGTGCTCAGCTTTCTTTATAGTCCAACTCTCACATCCACACGTGACTACTGGAGAAACCATAGCCTTGATTAGACAGACTTTCGTTGACAAAGTAATGTCTCTCCTTTTTAATATGCTCTCTAGGTTGGTCATGACTTTCCTTCCAAGGAGTAAGCGTCTTATAATTTCATGGCTGCAATCACCATCTGCAGTGATAAAGTCAGCCAATGCTTCCACTGTTTCCCCATCTATTTGCCATGATGTGATGGGACCAGATGCCATGATCTTAGTTTTTTGAATGTTGAGCATTAAGCCCACTTTTTCACTCTCCTCTTTCACTTTCATCAAGAGGCTCTTTAGTTTCTCTTTGCTTTCTGCCATAAGGGTGGTGTCATCTGCATATCTGAGGTTATGCATATCCCGGCAATCTTGATTCCAGCTTGTGCTTCTTTCAGCCCAGGGTTTCTTGTGATGTACTCTTCTAATGGGTACATTTTGTGCTTCTTAAAGTATACCTCAAAAAAGTTGATTTAAACATTTGAAAAAATGAATAATGACTGCATAAACTTTGGTCAATTGTTTATAACTCTTTTCTCAGTAATATAGTTTCATTATTTCTTAATATTATCACAGGCTTTTTGGTGGGGTGGCAGGGGAAGGGGTATGGAATTTATATAGCTATATAGAGTTTAAAATTTTTAGATATATAGAGCAAAAATTTTTCATGGACTGTAGCCAAAAAAATAGTTCATAAGAATAGATGTTGAGGATAACATGTATTGACATTAGCAAACCCACTAAGAATATATACTTTTAAACTTTTAATCTTGGTAATTTTCTATTAGTCTGTATATTTTGGGGGGATCCCCAGGTGGCACTAGTGTTAAACAACCTGCCTGCCAGTGCAGGAGATGTGAGAAACACAAATTCGATCCCTGGGTTGGGAAGATTACCTTGGAGGAGGGAATGGCAACCCACTCTAGTATTCTTGCCAGGAGAATCCTTATGGACATGAGAGCCTGGCAGGCTACAGTTCATAGGGTCACAAAGAGTTGGACATGACTTAAGTGACTTAGCATGCACGCATTTGTAAGTGCCAGAGTTTTGGAAAGCTTGTTTCTAGATCTTCATAAAGTTTTCAGTCAGACTGCCCTTGGCACACAACCTTGGTGTCTGCATTAGAATGTCATAAAATTTCTGTGCACAACCTCTACCAGCAGAGCCATCAGCTAATTGCCATTTCAATCAGCCACCTGTCCCCTAGAAGCTGAGCTGGCACAAATTTGCCACAAATGGATGCTGGAAAATAAAACATGAAATTTCCCAAAGAGTCACAACAAGCAGGAGACATGTTCCTAGACCCAAACAATGTGGGTCTCATCAAAGCATAGTGTAGAATCATTAAATGGCAATAACTGCAAGATTAGCTCTGAAATCTGTGTACAATCCATTGTCTGTCAAGTCATTACACAATTTAAAAGGTAAAAGGTAACTCATACTATTGTTAAATAAAGATCAACAAAGTAAAGTCAGCAGATTGAAATTCAAAAAACAATTTTAAAACAAAATTATTTGGAAACATATTTGTCTACATTTAATGGATAAATAAAATGCAATATCCATGGGATTGTGAGAGAAAAATTAATCCATCCTATGAGCATTTAATGTATACTCAGAATGTAGAATCTTATGGCCTTGATTCTCAGAATCTTAGTGTTATCCTATAGGCACCATTGCTTGAATGGCCAGTTAGCCACATGCAGAATTTCTCTTTCCTGCTCTCATCAGCTCAAACCTCAGCATTCCAAAAGAGGACTTCACAGAATGTAATGTCCTGAATGAGACAGTCTGCCAATGTTTTTGGATGTGCTAAATCACTTCAGTCATGTCCGACTCCTTGTGACCCCATGGACTGTAGCCCACCAGGCTCCTCTACCCATGGGATTCTTAAGACATGATTACTGAAATGGGTTGCCATGCCGTCCTCCAGGGCTGCCTATGTTTTAGGGGCCTCTTAATGGCTTTGTAAAGCGTAAATCTTACTCTGAACTATCTTTGCCTGATGTGCTAATCTTAAAATATAGCTTTTTAAAAATGGGAAACAACTGTGCCTTAAAAAAAAATTATCTCCAAATTTCCACCAGTGAAAGTTACAAGGCTCAAAAGTCAATTATTTTGAATAGCTGAATTTTTCACTTGTATTTATTTCATTTAGTTTTATTAAAAATGTGCCAAATATAATGTTTCTCACAGTAAAACGGATGATGAGTAACATTCTTTGAATTTAATTTTGACAAGTATGCATTAGAACTTCTGAGTTTTCCCTCTCTGGAACTGGAGAATCATGGCACTCTTTGCGCAGTGCAACCTTATATAGTGCCCACATGGGCTTCCCAAGTGGCTCAGTGATAAAAAATCCAGCTTCAACGCAGGAGCAGTGAGAGACGTGGGTTTAATTCCTGGGTCAGAAAGATCCCCTGAAGGAGGGCATGACAACCCACTCCAGTATTCTTGCCTGGAGAAGCCCATGGAGAGAGGAACCTGGTGGGCTACAGTCCATGGGGTCCCAAAGAGTTGGACACGACTGAAGCAACTTAGCATGCATGCACAATGCATGGTATCTCTCATAAGCTGCATATTCTTTAGTTGCTTTATGTATAACTGGGACTAAAAGCACCTGTGTGACTGGATGTCCAGAAACTTAAAAATTCTATTTCTTACTGCCTTACTCTTTTTAGTTGAAAGATCTATATTGGGGATCAGTTTAAATGAAATCTTTCTAGACTAGCATCATGTGAAGAAACAAAAAAAAGAGCTTCCCTGCTATTATAGAATATTAATAGAGGGCTTATTATTTTAACCAGTCACTCTTCTGAATGGCATTACCTTTAATGCCTCTTTAGCCCTCAAACCTTCCCTCTGAGATAGACATTAACTCTGTCTCATTTTAAAGACTCAGATGGCCCAGATGGTAAAGTGTCTGCCTTCAGTGCGTGAGACCCAGGTTTCATCCCCGGGTCAGGAAGATCCTCTGGAGGAGAGCACGGCAACCCACGACAGGGTTCTCACCTAGAAAATCCCATGGATGGAGGAGCCTAGTAGGCTACAGTCCATGGGTCACAAAGAGTCAGACAGGACTGAGTGACTTCACTTTCTTTCACTTTCATTTTAAAGAGACACATGAGGGGCGAAGAGATAAGATGGGCCTGAAGCCACTGTGCTGTCTGGAGGCAAGCCCACAGACATTGCATCTCCTCACCTGGATGCTGGCAGGACGTCAGAGATAAGGACAGTATCCTTCTCAACAGTTCACCATTCTGCTGGGTCTCCTTTTGTACTAGTTTGAGCATTGTGGCTTTCCAGATAGGGTCATACTGTGGATTCTGAAAGATCAAAGCATTTCAGAGACTCTGATGCCCCTTGGCAATGTAGTCCCCGGGGAGAGGGATGCCCAGAGCTGGCCTACACAGTCACACAATCCTGCATGGCAACAGTGAGAAATGACCACACTGGGCACAGGGGTGCGCACCCTTGGCCGAGGTCCAGGCTTCCTGTGTACACAGAGGACAGATCAAACCTCCTTTAGTCCATCCAAAACAGCACTTGCTGAGAGACTCAGCTTCACCAGTTAGAGGAGATTAAGAACCAAGTGGACTCAGCTGGAAGCAGGGTCAGTGGTTGCAGATGGTGTAGACAGCACAGTCCTGGCGCTCCTGAGGCAGTTTCACAGGCAAAGAAATTACTACAAGAGTAGTGGGAATGTGTCTGCAAGGGCAAAATTTACTACTTCGGTGCATGAGCACAAAGCATATTAACTTCAGGAACTGTCTGCTAACAAAGCAGAGCCCAGAAATGGAGTGATTATCTATACAATCAAGCTGAAAAAGTATACCTTCGACTCAGAGATGGGGGTATTTTAAGCCCCCTTTTTTGCTTTAGTAATATGTTCAATTGCTTTGCTAATTTATTTCACTTCTTTGCAGAGCAAGCATTAAAAAATTATTGCTTGTGTGTGTGTGTGTGTGTGTGTGTGTGTGTGCACGCATACATGTGCACATCACAGCTTCTTTATCCCTTTCATCCATTAAGTTGCTTCCATATCTTGGCTATTGTGAATAATGCTGCAGTGAATACTGGGGTGCATGTCTCTTTTTGAATTAGTGTTTTGGGTTTTTAAAAAATATATCACTTAGGAAATGGAAGGAATACTTCATCTACTGATGGATGTGCATTTCTTGCTACCAGAGGTGTTTAAACAGTGACTATAAGAGCTCCAGCAAAGAGAAGTAAACATCTGCTTGGAGGGGCAGAAAACTGTCTTCTCTTTTCAGACTTTATATTTGCAGGTATTTCTTTGTCCTCTCCATTAGTAAGCAGAACAGTGTATTTTGAGAGAATGCTATTTATGGATAAAATATTAAAATAACTAACCTTAACCCCTTTTATAAATGAAAAGTTATTTCTGTCTTTTTGATTGCATGCATCTTCTAAGGACTTGAGCAACATTGCTGCTTATTGTTGAAGATAAAGTTTTCTGTTAGAATGCCTTCTTTATGATCACTTTTCTTCTTGGCCAGATCCCAAATTTGTTAGATTATGATCCCCTTTCCTGTTTATAATACTAATTGCAACCACTAAGATCCTGGCTATGGTGAACTACTCATCCATTTCACCTGTGAAGTATGATATCTACTATTTTCATTATGCAGGTAGAAATTTACTTTTAAGGCTATAATCATTTATTTCCTTTGATCTACTTCTTAATAGGCATTGATAGCTTCAAGGTATTTTTTCTCATTCTTTTTCCCTCAAAATGTATTGTCTATTTAGAACTACTACTCAATATCTCCCAGAATCTCAGTTCTACAGTTTCTCTCTCATTGGGCAAAAGATCAACTCTTTCTCCCCTGTATGATGATTTCAATCCAGCAATTAATTTCATACCATTGTTTTCATTGTTTACATGTGTCCACAGTGCTATACAATTAAGAAACAGGAAAGAGAATTTCTTGCAAAACTGTTAAGTTAAAATAAGAAGTAACAATCTAGTCCTTACCCAGAAACCAGCAATGAAAGGGTTACACTTCTTCCTTGTCACAACTGCGGAGACTGGAGAACTCTCCTCCCAGGTAATTGCGTGTCTCCGACCAAGTCTTCCCTTTAAACTGATGCTTTGTAGATGACTGCCAAACTATTCCCTGGACATCACAAATCTAAATTAACCTGAAACGTAACACAGGGTTCAGGAGTTATATTATGACTGTGGAAGAGAATTTGAAACTATCTCTATTTCAGGAAGCCTTATCTTAATTATTTTTCTTATCAATGTAAGCATAACATTTTCAAACAGTGAGCAAGAAGCCTAAAACTTAAACATATACCAGACAGCTGCTCCAACCATCTATCTCCCTCCACAAAATTCTAGACTCCCCCTCATCATGCCCCCCACCCAGGTCAGAGAGATTTCTCTAAGTAGGGTTTTGCTCTCCTGTAATGCCATTTACTAATTCTACCACAATAAATATACCATAAAATGATCAGAATTGCTCTGTTATAGTGAAATACTCTGTTACATACACTGGCTAAACTCATGGGTTAGAAAATGGAAATGGTGCAGTTCACCATTTGGCTTCTTGGTGACATACAAAATGTGCAAATATTCCTAACCTCCAAAGCAAAACAAAACAAACAAAAAAGAAAATAATTGCAGGTGCAGGGAAGGTCATGGTAATGCTGCTACAGTGAATGGAAGTAATACAGGCAATTATCCCCATGCTATCAGGAGAAGGGAAAAACGTTAAGCAAGTTGTCTAACTGAAGGGACTGGTTAGATGACTAAGTAATTATTATTGCTGCGTTTAGATAGACTCTAAGGTATAGTTAGGAATTCCTAACATTCCATTTAGACTGAAGAAACTGAATAACGTTTTTTCCCTTCCAGCCGTTTATGCATTGAAAGCCAAGTAAAATACTAAACTGAAAATTCTCTTTAATCCACGACCTTTACACTTTGTGATTCAAATGAAATGACCTCTTTGCAGACCTGGTCTATAATTTAAAAAAAAAGGTAGTGAGATGCCCATTCTGTTCCATGTCTTCTAGCTGGAGAGAGATTAGCCAGGGGCGGAGACCCAGTGGTGTACTCTAGAGAACCAAGAGGAATGCCTGCTCATCAACCATTGTCTGTTGGAACTTCCCTGGTGGTTCAGCGGTAAAGAATCTGCCTGCCAATGCAGGAGACCCAGGTTTGATCCCCAGGTCTGGAAGATCCCCTGGAGGAGGGCATGGTAACCCACTCCAGCATTCTTGTCTGAGAAATCCAATGGACAGAGGAGCATGGTAAGCTATAGTGCATGGAGTTGCAAGAGTGTAGGACACAACTTAGTGACTAAACAACAATTGTGTGTCCATGTGTGAGTTTTCTTATTTAATAGACTATCGAGATAATATTTAAATATTTTTATCTAAAATTGTTAAATATTTTCATTTTGGAGGGAGTAAGTAACTTTTCTTCATGATTCCATTAGAGTCTTGTAATTCAAGGAAATTTGTGAAAACAATCATCCTATAATCTTCAGAGAGCTCAGGGTCACGAAAGACAAGGGCAGTCTGAGAACTTTCAGATGGAAGGAAGCTAAAGAGACAGGGCAGTTTAATGCAGTGTTTCATCTGAGTAGGATCTTCTAGTTTCCCAGGGGATATTGGAATTGTTGGCAAAACTTGGATGGGTCTCTAAATTAGATGGTGATAATGTGTAATGTCAATTTCCTGATTTTGATGTATTTGGGTTATGTAGGAGAATGTCCTTCTTTGTAAGAAACACTGAAGTATTTTGGCAGGATGTGACATCATGTTGGCAACTTATCTCCAAATGGTTCAGGGGGAAAAAAAGATTGTTGTAGTCTTGCAAATACACTTACATTTATTTCCAAGTTACAAATTATCAAGACAAAAAGAAGGTAAAATACAGTTATTTTATTGAAAAAAAAAAGATTTGCAAAACAGTAGAAACTTGTGTTTATCTAAAATTTTAATTTTAAAGGGGAAGGTGGTTTATTTCATTCCCAGGCAATGAACACAAAGTGATATATATTATTCTATACCTTTATTTTGACTTTGTATATTTTTGAGTCTGATGCACTAGGTCAGAGCTGTCTGATAAAGGAAAGGCATTTGTCAGATATTTGTTCCATGTTGAATGATGATAAAAAGATTATTCTGTTAGAATTTATTTAACAGAAATCTTGATGTAATATCTGTGCAATTCTTTTTCCTTAAAAACATCTTGTGTGACAGCTTTAACATGCAAAGCTCAGATTAAACTTTGGGAGAGACATACCAAAAAGAATATTAACATACTTAGAAGTATTGTGAGCATCAGAGGAATGCTATAGTCTGCCCTAGATAAAAGGAAAATTATGCTTAAAATAGGTGATTCAGATTATAGTAAGTAAGCCATTTTATATAGCTTGGGGTAAACATGATAAAAACCTTTCATGACAAATATTTGTATTCCTTCTCATCTACCACCAAATGCTAATTCACAGTCACTATTAGACAACAAAAATTATTTGGTGAAGATGTTGTCTGGCCCATCAGAAATGTGTTACCCAATTCTCTAAAGCTATTAGTGCTTTGAGAGAATACATTCCTTGAATGTTTTCTAGCTTCTCCTCCCATGTTTGTGTATTTACATCACGTTTGTCACGTTTTGAATTTCTTTGAAGCTATTCACATGTTTCAGTCACTTATAAATTTGTTTTCCTGAACCTCTGTGCCGTCCCTCGGGGCAGACATGAGTCTTCTGAGGATAATTTAAAATGAGATGTTATTTACTGATTATTCTAATGGTCATTTGCACTCAATTCTATAATTCTTTATGCACAGAACCTTTCTGTATTTTACTTACAAGGTTTCTTAAGAATATATATTTATTTTCAGAACGAAACACTTGGAGAAGAAAGAAAGGACTCCCAAAGAGTAGATGCTTTAAGTGAGTTCAGAGACCCAATAGGAATCTGAAGACATTTTCTCTATGTTTGCCTCACTCCCCTCTGACTTCCTCCGTGTCCTGTCCACATGGTGACGCCAAGGCTGCCAAAAGTTTCTGACATCGTAAAGATACAGTCTTGGGGAAGGAACTGCATGGGTCTCTTAGTCTCAGTACTAAAGTCCTTGGGAATGAGCTGTGATTAGCCAAATCTAAGTCAGTTCATTGCAGCCGAAATACAAGACCATTGCAGGTGCTGGGAGTCACTCACGTGACCACATGGGTTTGCAGAAGGGTCAGTTCTCAGTAAGAGGACTGGAGGAGGGAAGTGGGCAAATAATCCAGCAGTTGATCATTATAATTATGATGGTAAACAACAATAACGATCATGGAAACATGTCTGATTGATTAACATACCAATTTAATAGCATCCCCAAAGCTCTATTTGTGTTAGAACTAGATTCATATGGGGACATCTGCAGTTCCACTTTACTTCAAAGCTAAAGTTAATTTCAGTGCTTATTTGATTATATATATAGTACCACCTCCAAAAATCTTCAAGAGATCAAATGTTGGATTTGGTGACCCAGAAAATCATACAATGAAGCAGAATCAATTTTGTTTTTCCCTTCCTGTCCATCCCAACAGAAAATAATATCTCAACATCTGGATCAAACTTTTCTATGTCTATTTATATAGAGTTTATACACACACACACACACACACACACACACACACACACATATGTATATCAGGATGAGGAAGAAAGATAATCATGTAGTGGGAGACTTAGAAAATAATAAATGTCGTAGTACCTGGTCTGGGTTTGACAGGCAGAGTAAGAGATCTTAGTTTCTGATCATTCCAACATATACCCTCCTAACAGTCTTTGTAATTCATTCCAGTGTTCAGCTGCCCCCTCATGAAGGAAGCCTTGCATTATTTCTATAAAAAACCTTGCACAAGGATGACTTGCTCAATTGCAGGCGATGTTTTTGAAGTGCATACCATGTTTGCCACAATAAAAAAAACCTTTGGAGTGTTTATAGGAACGGCTCTCCTCCAGTGTGTTAGAAAGCATGTTCAGAGCAGAGCAGGTCTCATGAGATAGCACCTAAGCTGGTGTAGCATTGGTACTAATAGTTCTATGATGTTTCTGTTGTTGCAGTTTCTTTTTACGTCGGGATATAGTTGCTTTACAATGTTGTGTTAATTTCTGCTGTACTATGAAGTGAATAAGCTATATGTATACATATATCGCCTCCCTCTTAAACCTCCCTTCCCACTCCTCCCACCCATCTAGGTCATCACAGAGCACGGAGCTGAGCTCCCTGTGCTACACAGCACCTTCCACCAGCTATCTCTCTTCACATGGTAGTGTATATATGTTGGTCTTAGTCTCCCATGCCTTTTCTGGGTGTACACACCATCACAAATGGATACCGCTTTTGGCATCCTTGCTTCAATGTGCTCTCCTCCTCGGCTCTGAGATCCTACTAAATCTGCTGCCAATTTCCTTTGCCTTTTTTTTATATACTCAGTGAAGTGGGGAGGTAAGGTGATAACAAAATAAATCAGAAAAAAAGGATGTCTGTAAAATAATGCTACTGATTTTTGCTAAAACTTTCTGAAACTAAGGGGACTCTGGTCAAATTCTAAATTCTGTGATTACATTGTTGTTGTAGGCTCTATATTCCACTTTGATGTGGCCCTCATTTTATTTCATATATATATGTATATATATAGAACTTAAATGTTCAGTTCAGTCACTCAGTCATGTATGACTCTTTGCAACCCCATGAACCACAGCATGCCAGGCCTCCCTGTCCATCTCCAACACCTAGAGTCCACCCAAACCCATGTCCATCGAGTCAGTGATGCTATCCAGCCATCCTATCCTTCATCATCCCCTTCTCCTCCTGTCCCCAATCTTCCCAGCATCAGGGTCTTTTCCAATGAGTCAACTCTTCGCATGAGGTGGCCAAAGTATTGGAGTTTCAGCTTCAACATCAGTCCTTCCAATGAACACCCAGGACTGATTTCCTTTAGGATGGACTGGTTGGATCTCCTTGCTGCCCAAGGCACTCTCAAGAGTCTTCTCTAACACCACAGTTCAAAAGCATCTTCAGCGCTCAGCCTTTTTCACTGTCCAACTCTCACATCCATACATGACTACTGGAAAAACCATAGCCTTGACTAGAGAGACCTTTGTTGGCAAAGTAATGTTTCTGCTTTTCAATATACTATCCAGGTTGGCGATAACTTTCCTTCCAAGGAGGAGGCCTCTTTTGATTTCATGGCTGCAGTCACCATCTGCAGTGATTTTGGAGCCCAGAAAAATAAAATCTGACACTTTTTCCACTGTTTCCCCATCTATTTCCGATTAAGTGATGGGACCAGATGCCATGATCTTAGTTTTCTTAATGTTGAGCCTTAAGCCAACTTTTTCACTCTCTTCTTTCACTTTCATCAAGAGGCTCTTTAGTTCTTCTTCACTTTCTGCCATAAGGGTGGTGTCGTCTGCATATCTGAGGTTATTGATATTTCTCCCGGCAATCTTGATTCCAGCTTGTGCTTCTTCCAGCCCAGCATTTCTCGTGATGTACTCTGCATGTGAGTTCAATAAGCAGGGTGACAATATACAGCCTTGATGTACTCCTTGATGTACCAGTCTGTTGTTCCATGTCCAGTTCTAACTGTTGCTTCCTGACCTGCATACAGGTTTCTCCAGAGACAGGTCAGGTGGTCTGGTATTCCCATCTCTTTCAGAATTTTCCACAGTTTATTGTGATCCACACAGTCAAAGGCTTTGGCATAGTCAATAAAGCAGAATAAGATGTTTTTCTGGAACTGTCTTGCTTTTTTGATAATCCAGCAGATGTTGGCAATTTGATCTCTGCCTTTTCTAAAACTAGTTGAACATCTGGAAGTTCACAGTTCATGTATTGCTGAAGCCTGGCTTGGAGAATTTTGAGCATTACTTTACTAGCGTGTGAAATGGGTGCAATTGTGCAGTAGTTTGAGCATTCTTTGGCGTTGCCTTTCTTTGGGATAGAAATGTAAACTGACCTTTTCCAGTCCTGTGGCCACTGCTGAGTTTTCCAAATTTGCTGGCATATTGAGTGCAGCACTTTCACAGCATCATCTTTCAGGATTTGAAATAGCTCAACTGGAATTCCATCACCTCCACTAGTGGGAACAATTATTTATTTTTATTTGACTGCATTTAGTCTTAGTTTCGGCACTCAGACTCAGTAGTTGTGCCACATGGGCTTTGTTGCCCAGAGACATTTGGGATCTTAGTTCCCAGACCAGTGATGTAGCCTGCGTTCCCTACACTGGGAGGTGGATTCTTAACCATTGAACTATCAGGGAAGTCCTGGGAACAATTTAAAATGAGATTGTCAGCAGTCAAACTAATCAGTGTCATGGGTGCGTTATGTCTAATCAATCGCCAGCCGAGGATTGATGCTCGGGGCTGGTGCAGCGAGATTTCCCGGGGCGGGGGGAAGGGAGGAGGGAGGGGGGTTCCGGAGGGGAAGCATATGTAAACCCATGGTGATATCATGACAATGTATGGCAAAAACAATAAAAAAAAAAGACTTCCAAGACATTTCCAAACAGCTGAGTAGACTCCAGATCTATGGTAAGATTAAATGAGAAGTGTGTGGGGAAATGTGGATTGGAGAGCCGATGGTGATAAGCTCCAGGAGCCTCTTGCTGTCCACAGAGGCTGGAGGAGGTGGGGGATGGTGCCACTGACGTCCAAGCCACGGAAGGCGAGGGCAGCTTGAGTGTGGAGGGAGGGGCTCAGGGCTCAGCCTCTAGAGTCAGACAGGTTGCCCTTACCCTAGGGCTGAAAGAATCCACCTGGAGAACTGGGCAAGCTGCACGCCTTCCCATCTGTAAAGTGGACACAATAGTAGCCCTGACCTCCCTGAGTCTTTTCAAAGATACAGGGGAGTAATGCTTCCGTCTCACAGTGTCAGATATATAATGCACATGAAATAAATGTTCACCATCATAATTATTCTGAAAGTCCCGTTCTCATCTCCTTGGCTGGCTATGTCAGAGTTCCTCAAAGACAGGCCAGAAACAGAGCACCATCAGGCTAACACACCCAGCAAAATAAGGTGCTTGTTCCTGTGAAACCACCTTCCCCTGTCTGAGCAGCCCGAAGAACATCAGATGAGTTAAGGGAGTTCCCGGGATTCTCCACCACCAGAGCCACTGTTGACTTGGTGGTGGTGGTGGTGGTTTAGCTGCTGGGTCATGTCCGACTCTTGCAACCCCATGGACCGTAGCCTGCCAAGCTCCTCTGTCCATGGGGATTCACCAGGCAAGAATACTGGAATGGGTTGCCATGCCCTCCTCTTCCCAACCCAGGGATCGAACCCAGGTCTCCCACACTGCAGGTGGATTCTTCACCATCTGAGCCACCAGGGAAGCCATCATGGGAGGTAGATCGTGCTAAAATAATTAAAAGTCAGAAGCCGGAAGTTTCTTGGTCCTTAGACTTAAAAAAGCATCTGCTTCTCCACCCTTTGGCATCCACAGCCTTTCTGAGCTTACCTTAACCGAAAGGCCTGGAGTCTTGGGTGGAAGATGATCTGTCCCTCTATGCAAGATAATCCCAGTATGTGTCAGATACGTCCCGCTTTGTCGAGTGCAGAATAAATCAGTTTTCTCAGTAAGGCCTGAGGTGGAGGCCCAGGGGAAGGAGGGAGCTAAGGAAGGGGTATAAACTTGCCTCTTGTTCGGTGATGTGCAACCTTGGCTTGGAAGGCAGACATCCCAGGACTGTGCAGTAAATTCAAGCTCTGTAGGTGCCCAGGGCTCCAGGCCATCTTGAATTCCTACATTTGAAATGCGTGCTGCATGTCTCAAAGGTGAAGTGATCCATTCATCTCTTAATCCAGATATTTCTGTCCCCTGAAGCCCTGCCACCTGCAGAGAGAAAAACGGCTTTCCAAACCCTCCTTGCAGCCCCATGCACGCTATTTTAGGCACATTTCTGAAGACTTGTAATTGAATGTGACCCATCTGTGTGAAGCGGGGCTGCAGCGCATAGCTGAAAGAGTCTGAGCTCTTTTGAAATACAGTGAATATACACAATATGTACACAGGCGGGTGTCTCCTGGTTAAAATAAGCAAATTCTTATCAGTCAGCATCTGTTTCCTGTTTTTTTTTTTCTTTTCATCCCAAGAGCCTGTTTACCAGATTTTCCGTTGAGAGACTTCCCCATGGAGTATAGTTCAGTTCGTTTTTGCTCATTCATAAGATTATACACACACACACACACACACACACACACACATACATATACACACATATATCTCCCAGCTGCAACTATTTTAGGCACATTTCTGAAGACTTATAATTGAATGCGATCCATCTGTGTGAAGCGAGGCTGCAATGCATAGCTGAGGCAGTCTGAGCTCTTTTGAAATACAGTGAATGTATGCAATATCTATTTGTTGGCATGAGTACCTGATTCACTGGTGAAGAAGTCTATCAATAATGTCTTCTCTCCATCTATTCAAACATGAAGAGGATTGTTTTTTTAATATGCAAACATCTGGAAAAGACTATTTCATTGTCTTTTTTTCTCCCTCCAGAAGTTGCCAGTGCAAGGAAAATAATCTAGACAAAGTAAACTCATCACTTTCCTAAGGCCCAGAATCAAATGACTATTGCCAAGCGTTCCCATGGCAACTGCCTTCCTAAGCAAACTTCTCTGCAAAATATACAGCTGTTACTTTATCTCGTTGCTAAGTTCCCTCGACAAAACCACACCATAATAACCACTCACATATATGTGGCTAAAGGGGGCAATGCTCCCATGGGACCCACATCGCTTATCTTCTAAATGATAACTTAGGAATCCGACCTGCCATAGTCAGCACCATATGGAATTTTTTTTACTTGTCTTCTTGAAACTCTGCCATATTAGGAAAAATCCACAGAAATCTTTAGTATATATTACTGTTAGTTGGGTAAATACAAAATTTTCCTTTTTTTTCATTATCTAACATGAAAAAGTATGCTACATTTCAAAATCTTCATTACATGAGATGATAAAATGGTATGTTCCAACATTTTATATCTGCACAGTGAATACGTTTTCTGTCACCGTTTATTCTCATTTTTTAAGTGTAAGCCTGACTGGACAGGTCTTCAGGTACCAATTATTCTGCCTGACACTAGAGACAGGAACCAGTAAGAAAATTGAGCTCATTTTATCAAACTGCCAAGAGAAGGGACAGACTACCTTTTACGTGTCCAACCATAACATATTTTAGCACCAGTGCCAGCTGTAAATAAGCCAGAAGAATAACAGGCAAAAGCCCTAAAGGAAAAATCAAGTTGCCAATTGAAAGTGTGCAGTGAGGGTCTCTGCCCTCACCAGCGAGGGGGCCCAGGATGGTGGGGGAGCTTGTCACACGTCATGTAGAAGGAGAAGGTCAGTGAAAGACGTCCTCATGACAGTAGAGCTCCAGGCAGTGACATTATCAGCCTGCTACATTTCTCCATTCCTTTAAAAAAACACAAAACTTTCCTTTTCCAGCCTAATTTTACTGTATTTGGTGAGAAAACTGGCCATCAGTAATCCTGAAGATTATATTATTAGCTTTCAGAAAGATTCAGTTTTGGCAGTGTTAGAACATCATATTTCATTTGAAAATGAGAGCCAAAAAAAATAGCTTATCCCTGACAGTTTTTTCACAGACGTAAAATGCAAGGAAGATCCTGGTTGTAATTTCTTATCCAAGTCAAAGGTGGGCATCAAAGCCACTGCTTTCACTCTGGAAGTGGACAGAGTGGCATTTAGAACTCTGGTCTCTCTCTGGATCCACAAGGCACCCCTATGCATAAATTAAAAGGGATCCTATTAACTTCACCTTTCTGGAAAAACACACAGAGATTAGCTTTGTCATCATCTCCCATGGACTAGGGTGACATCATGGTTTATATGGAGGACAAACTGACCTTCACAATCACATTTGTATCAGTGTGTTTTCAGATTCTTATTATTTATTTCTTTTTTAGGAAGACATATAACTTTCTCTTCTTTAGTTTTTATTTTATATTGGAGTATAGTTGATTGACAATGTTACATTAGTTTCAGGTGTACAGCAAAGTAATTCAGTTATTCAGAATTCTTTTTCAAATTACCTTCCCATTTAGATTATTACAAAGTATTGAGTAGAGTTCCCTGTACTGTACATTAGGTCCTTGTTGGTTATCCATTTAAAATACAGCAAGTGTGTACATGTCAATATAACATTTATCCAATTTATGTAATATTTATACAAAGATATCATTATATAAACACTAGAGTAAACTCATGCACTTCAGTGACATGGGAGCCTTGACAGAAGGAAGCCCTCATCTTGATGACAGTCAGGACCCTAGTAAGAACTGGAAAACACACCAAAGAAAGGTCAGAAGGGAAAAGATTTTTAGGGTAGAATCAAGATCTTTTATTAATAAAGATCTTTCCACATGTCCAGAGCAAACACTTAACGAATTCCCAGGGAAAAATTAAACCTACATACAGTGAAATTAGCAGTTTCCTAAGAAGACCAAAAATATAAATCTGTACAGCCAGGCCAACTTTGCTGCTGGAGAGATGGCTGACCAGTGGGCAGAACCTCAGACATACCTGTAGGACTGAACAGGCCAAGCCTGCTGCCCACCTGCCTTGAGGCAGCCACAGTTCATACTAATAATACCATGCGCACATATAACATATCCCCCATATGATAAAATGTATACTGTAAATATGTAATACATATACGTATTCTGAATATGTATGTAGGCTTACAGACAATTTATGCACTAACTTGCATAGAAGGTGATTTATCTATGCCTTATGGTCTTGCCTCCTGGCTCAGATGGTAAAGAATCTGCCTGCAATGCAGGAGACCTGGGATTGATCCCTGGGTTGGAAAGATCCCCTAGAGGTGGACATGGCAACCCACTCCAGTATTCTTGCCTGGAGAATCCCCATGGACAGTGGAGCTTGGCTGGCTACAGTCCATAAGGTGGCTAAGAATCAGACATGACTGACTGACTAAGCACATCTGTGCCTTATACTGGTGGCTCAAATGGTAGAGAATCCACCTGCAATGCAGGAGGCCCAGGGTTCGATTCTGGGGTTGGGAAGATCCCCTGGAGAAGGAAATGGCAACCTGCTCTAGTATTGTGGCCTAGAAAACTTCATGGACAGAGGATCCTGGTGGAATGCAGTCCATGGGGTCGCAAAGACTTGGACACGCCTAAGTGACTAACACTTTTACTATTCATATACAGCTAGAAAACTAGCAGATTTGTTTTGTTTTTCCACTCAGCAGAGGAAATAGCTTTTATTGATAAGTTGTCTCCAGAACCAAAGGACTGTCTGCCTACTTTCAGTCATTCCCCAGCCCTCTGGGACTTGATGCTTTTCCACCAGGGAAGGGATTTCAACTGCCCCCTTGGTTTTCCAAAGCAGTCTTTCCTTCCCTATGTAGCCTAGCTTAGCAGTTCAGTAGCAGTGTTGTTTTCCAGCACTGTCTGCCGCAGTTGCTTAGGAACAATCATGGGTAAAGGGGTGTGTAAGGATATATATACACCTTCTATATGTTTATATGTAATTCTCATGGCTTGATCAGTTACAGAAGTTTTTGTTCTGTTGAAGTAACAAATAATCCCCAACGCATTAGTGGATTAAAACGATGAAGGCTATTTTTTTTTCTTTCTCACCCAGAGTTCAGAAGACCAAAATTTGTTTATGACAAAATCTGAGCCTCACCTCTGACCCATTTACTTTTCTCTCTCCTCTGCTTGAAAATTGATGTCCAAGTCTAAACCCTTTGCTTTCCTCAACTCAAGTGACTTCTTTTTTTTCCCTCCACCACTACCACGTCATATGCCAACCTGATTTCTGTACTGCCTCCCTGATAGTAATGCCTGCTCCCATCTTCCCACAGCTCTTCCTGAAATTCACTGCCACAGCACAGTCAACTCCCAAAGTCCTCACAGCAAATTGAATATCTGGGTCTGGATTTGTGGAATGAACATGGATGAGAATAAAGATCACCAGTTTTAATAATTGTATAATACTTAACACAGCATCTTATAACTAGGTCATCATTAAATGCTTTGACTGCTAATAACATCAATAAAAGCTTGTGTTCTCTTAGTCAATTTTAAGCACTGATGTTTTATTGATTCAGAGAAACTTCATGTAAAACCTCCATTCAGTGCCACAGTCCTCAAGAGGTAGACATTTACAACCTCAGAATTAGACCCTTGAGAGAAATATGCCAAGAACTAATAATTGAGATGTTACACAGTCAGCCATTTTTGATCTTTTTCAGACAGTAGAACCATGAACTATGTTTTCTATTTCAGAACATAAAGATTTTTTTCACTGTTGTATAGGAAATAATCCTGTTTACTACATAGCATGTTGGGAGTAAATTTATGTTTGAAAAATACCTCACATTCTTTGTATTTTAAAGCACATCTAAATTCTCATTTAAGGCATTGGAAATGCACAATGTAATAAAAAAATAATAAATTCAGACTCAGCCTACTGTTCCTTTTTTCCAGAGGAAAATTTAAAGAATGTAAAAAGGATTGTGGACACCCATACATACTCTTCTACTATTAGTCAAATTAGTTAAAGATCAAATTAATGAGACTTTTTAATGTTATAGATATAGTCATGTATGATTTAAACACTTTTTTAACATGATGAGGGCAGGAAATCATTTAAATGCAGCTGGTTATGGTTACAGAGAAGAAGGTTTCTCAAGGCAGCGCAGAAAATGAGATGGATAGTTGAAATAAATTGAGGAATTTATTGACAATCTAGTTTCTAAAAATAATTTAGTGATAAATGTAATGATATTTTTACATGAAAATACATTTTCTATATTCATCTTCCATCTTCCTATCTATCTATCATCTATCTATTGAGACTTGCACACAGAAAAACCAAACCCTGGCAACCCGCCTTGTAGGTACACAGCCAAGGACATTCAAGCATTTCTTTTCCTCCCTGTTTCCCAAGTCACACTCTTCACTATTTATTTTTTTAAAACCTTTTATTTTTGCATTAGAGTATTGCTGATAATAAACACTGTTGTGATGGTGAGCAGTGAAGGGATTCAACTATACATATACATGTATCCATTCTCCCCCAAACTCCTCTGCCATCCAGGCTGCCACATAGCACTGAGCAGAGTTACCTGTGCTGTATAGCAGGTTGTTGTTAATTATCCAGTTTAAATATAGCAGTGTGTACATGTCCATCCCTAACTCCCTAACTATCCCTCCACCCCATAACTTCCCACCCCCCCCCAGCAACCATAAACTTGGTTCTCAAAGTCTCTGAGTCTGTTTCAGTTTTGTAAGTAAGCTCATTTCTATCACTTCTGTTTAGCTTCCACATCTTCACTATTTAGAAGGAGGAAAATGGAGACCTGGATCCATCAGCAGTTACTCCCACCCCCCTACCTCCCTTCCCCTGCCGCTTTTGTGAGAAGCTAGTGTGCCCTCTCCTCTCCATCCTGTCATATATAATAAGCTTATATTCAACTTTGTGCTTGGAGGATAAGGAATACCCTGAATATATGTTAAAATGACTTCTAGACAGATGTTTAAATGTGATTTAGTCTTCATTATATTTGTTCCTACTGTTTTCTTTTATTTCTTTGAACTTAATTCTCAGGGCATATATTTGAAATAGATGGCCAGTTTATTCAGGTTTGGCAATGAAGGTGCGTAAAGAGTATTATAGTCATGTGCTAAGTTGCTTTAGTTGTGTCTGACTCTTTGCAGCCCCATGGACTATACCCCACCAGGTTCCTCTGTCCATGGGATTCTCTAGGCAAGAATACTAGAGTGGGTTACCATGCCCTCCTCCAGGGGATCTGCCCAAGACAGGGATAGAACCAGGTCTCTTATAAAGTCTCCTGCATTGGCAGGCATGTTCTTTACCTCTAGCCCCACCTGGGAAACTCAAGTTTAAAAAAACAGCAATAGATTTTTATAGCAAGTAGTTCCTCCATGTGCAAGTAGGAAAGAGGCAAAAGGTCCAGAGGAGTCCTTGTCATGATAAGTAGTCAAACAGATAAATATCTTGGATGAAATAAACATTTTTAGAGCATTAAAACAAGTGCCAAAAGGAAGAGTGTAAAAGCAGGCAGAAATGCATTGCCTGAGTGTCAGTCACCCTACAGCCCAGCATCCCTCACCCTCCACACCAAATACCTGCCAGCCATATATTAATGCATATACATAGAATTTGGAAACATGATCTGATTTACAAAGCAGAAATAGAGTTAGAGATGTAGAGAACAAACTATGGACATCAAGGCGGGGAGGGGGTATGGAAGGGGACAGAGTGATGAATTGGGAGACTGGGATTGACATACATACACTATTGATACTATGTTTAAAATAGTTAACTACTGAGAACCTCCAGAAGTTGGTGATGGACAGGGAGACCTGGTGTGCTGCAGTCCATGGGATTGCAAAGAGTCTTACACGACTGAGTGACTGAAGCGAACTGAACTGAGAACCTACTGTATAGCACAGGAAACTCTGTTCAATGCTCTGTGATGACCTAGATGGAAAGCAAACCCAAAAAAGGGTGGATGTATGTATACATGCAGTAACTGATTCACTTTGCCATACAGCAGAAACTAAACAACACTGTAAAACAACTATACTCCAATAAAAATTAATTTTAAAAAAACAAACAAAAACCTTGCAAAGAGCCTTCCCATCCATTTCCTCCCTGCAATTCTTCATCCCCGCCCAGTTCAAACCTCTCTCTTCCTCCCTGCCTCCTGTCTTGATAACATTCTATCAACCTTCTAATTAACCAATGTCTTTTTAGTTAGAAGGTTGATAGAATGGTTACTTAATTACTTAATTTTTAATTATGGTCTATTTTTTAAGCCACTGGTTTCACCTCAAATTTATGTTGTCAACTGAGAAATATTTTGTTGTGATGTTTTCACTGCTATTCATGATTGTAATTTAGTACAAAGAAATTACTTTTCTTTGAAAGATTATATCTGAACAAAATCTACATGAGCCTCTGTTTTACTATAACAAGTCGAAATGAATTTTTGTCTTCTTTTTCATTCCTTTTTGTCGTTTCTTTGAGTGCACATTAGTGGGGAGGATGTTTAAACAATCCAAAGTAAATAAATGAGTTGTTTGGATTAATTTAGAAAAAAAATGAAAGACTATTTGAAAGATGAAAAAGGATATTAAAGCTGTAGATGTCCAAGAATACATAAACAAGAGAAAACAAAGAAAATTGGTGAAATAATCAGCAGAATTATAAAAGAAATAGGGAAAAGACTAAAATAACTAGGAAAAAAACACCAGACATATAACATATTTGATATGAAGAAAAAACTAAAAAGCAAATTGCATGTGATGGCAAAACTTAGAAAATTGAAAACATTGTTAATGTAATAGTGACAAAATCCTGTTCTCTTTCACAGGGTACTGCATAAAATATTTAGAAACTATTTTCTTAACATAACAATAAAGAGTGGGAAATAGAACAAAATTTTGTTTTGGCTTATTTTTAGTGAAAGCTTGAATGATATGTCAAATTTTTTTCTCTTAAATGCTTTCCAGAATATCTAACTTACATGGTCAGGTCTTACTTGTTTTCTAGAATGTCTAGTGTTTATGACAAGGCACAAATGACAATTTATTCGAAACTTTGTTGATGTTAAGTATTTTGTAATTTATATTTTCCTAAAATATCTGAGTGTTTCTTCATGTTCCCATATGTAAGTTGTGTATGATTCAAATCAACACCCACGATCATGTATATTTTTGACAGTGTTATTAATTGATAAATCTTTAGAAACAAGAAGAAAATGGAGCACAAATTGAGTGTTCAATTAGTATATTTTTATTGAACAAATTTTATTTTATAGTCATAATCATTTAATCTTTGACCGTTAACAGTAAAGTCAACTCTCAGGGTGGAAAAAGCAGTGAAACCACACTTTTTACTTCTTTACTATAAATAAGTAAGATGGTTAGATAATTTTATTTCAGTAGTGATGAAACAAAAATGCTACTCTAAGCACGCCCAGGAGATTTTCCTGTCATCAGACACATCAGTGACAAGACATTGCTCCTTCAAGCAGTTGGCTAGTGCCAATGGCTTCAGGACAGTCTGTTCTCTGTAAGGACACGTTGAACTGGATGATGGTTTTGCTGTTGCCTGGGTACACCTACCAGCCACACGTGTCTTCAAGTGATTCTTCAAATAAATCTTAAAGCATATATCCCGTTCTTCTGCAAGAGAGGTAGTCTGTGCTTATTTATTGCATTTTTGCTCAGTCTAACTTAGATATGCTTATTTTCTTGCTTTGCATGCACAAATCAGCTACTGCTGCTGCTAAGTTGCTTCAGTCATGTCTGACTCTGTGTGACTCCATAGATGGCAGCCTACCCAGCTTCCCCTCCCTGGGATTCTCCAAGCAAGAACACTGGAGTGGGTTGCCATTTCCTTCTCCAAAGCACATAACAGATACACACTCAAATTAGCTCAGGCACAATGTGGATTTAACATAAGAATGCCTGAAGATCAAGAAATGTGATCTGATTCAGGCATCTCTCAACAGAGACAAATCCAACTCCTTAGCCACATTTCCAGTGTCAGTCCTGAAACACCCAGCTAATGAATTGTGTGGTCTAGACCTAGACCCATGGGTCATAGCATTCTTTTTACCCATGGTCATAGTATTCAGGCCAGTCTATTTACTGGATGCCTGCTTCTAGTGTGAGCCACTGAACCAAGGGTGAATTCATTCCTGGTACATAAGCTGTGTCTAGAACACAAGAACAAGCTGGCCTTAGAGAAGAAGATGAGAACGATTTACTGTCCTGCATATTGAATACCAGAGGTGGCATGGCTAGTCATTGCTGAGTACTTGTTAAAGACATATACCCACTTTCTTCATTCATCTTTTGAAGAAATATTTGTTGAGCTCTGCTCTCAGCAGGCACTGAATTAAAAGCAGGCAAGTCACCTACTTCCCTCACTCCTACAGTGTTAAGTAGAGACAGACATTAATCAACTAAAATGTGATCAAGATGATTGCAGATGGTGATAAGATATATAAGGAAACAAGCAACCATATTAAGAAGCAGGGTCAGCAAGCTTTTTCTTCAAAGGGCCAGGAAGAAACGATTCTAGGCCTTGCAAGACATGTTTTCACTGTGCTAGCTACTCCAATTGGTCACTGTAGGGTGAAAAGAGCCACAGGCAATCTTAAAAAATAAATGTGGCTGCATTCCAATAAAATTTTATTTAGGAAGACAGGCAATAAGCACTATTTAGCCTGAGGGCCCCAATATACTGACTCTATGTTACAGAGAATAATGGAGTGATGGTGACTATAGGTAGTATTCAAAAAAGTGAGCTCTCTGAAGAAGTAACATTTGAGCTGATTTGCAGAAGATGAGAAGGGGCCAGTTGTAGGTAGAACTGCAGAAACGGATCACTAGGAGGAATAATACAGTCAGAGGCCTTGGAGGGAGGAACTTGGTACATTCAATGGAGAGAGAAGAGCCTGGAATGACTGGAGCTTAAAGAGAAACTGAGAAAACATTATAGTTAAGTTTTGAGAGGTAGACAGAGGTCAGCTTGTGTAGCTCATCAAATTGAAGACAAACCTGAGTAACCTGGGAGGATCAGAACCAGGTCAGCCAGAACTAATGGGCAGCCTTCCTGGAGCATTGTTATGGACCAGTCAACTCTCTCCCCCTTCCTGTCCCTCCACAGGGCTCCAATTTCTTGGGAAAGACCCAAATTGTCATTTATATATATGATGAGTCACAGTTTACAAGACTGCACAGAATGGAGGAAAGGATATTACCGTGGGCTTCCATGACACAAATGCATGCCCAGTGCTGCTCTTCAGAGAGCACGCAGAACGGTAGAGAAAACTTCCACCTTCGTTAAGCTTATTTACTGTTTATTAACCTTTATTGATGAGTCGATGTAGCCAGACTGATGTTGCACTGAACCATTCTTTGTTATTAAATGATGGTCTTTCTTCCTGAGAATTTCTTTCCTCTGAAATAGACTTTGCTTGAAATTTAAGCCATTTCAGCCATCTTTTCATCAGTAATAACTCAATTGTGAATAATTTCTGTATTCCTGTAAATATTCTTAAACTGTGCCTTGAGATGCATTTTTATCACTGGTCAAAGTTCAATCTTTGGAATCTCACTTTTGATCTTTTTTTAGGTGGGACTGGGCTTCCCAGGTAGCTCAGCTTGTAAAAAAAATCCACCTGCAATGCAGGAGACCCTGGTTCAATCCATGAGTTGGGAAGATCCCCTGGAGGAGGGCATAGCAATCCACTCCAGTATTCTTGCCTGGAGAATTCCATGGACAGAGGAGTCTGGTGGGCTACAGTCCATGGGGTCGCAAAGAGTTGGCCACAACTGAGCGATTATGCCAGAGAAGGCAATGGAACCCCACTCCAGTACTCTTGCCTGGCAACTCCCATGGACGGAGGAGACTGATAGGCTGCAGTCCATGGGGTCGCAAAGAGTCGGATACGACTGAGCAACTTCACTTTCACTTTTCATTCTCATGCATTGGAGAAGGAAATGGGAACCCACTCCAGTGTTCTGGCCTGGAGAATCCCAGGGACGGGGGAGCCTGGTGGGGGCCGTCTATGGGGTCACACAGAGTCAGACATGACTGAAGTGACTTAGCACCAGCAGCAGCAGCAGAGCGACTATGCACAGCATAGCAAAGCACAGCACAGATGGGACCAGTGTAGCTCATTTCTAGGCCTAATTTCCCCACTACTTGAGGGGAAACCCTGCTAATTACTCTCCCCAATGCTCTGTGAATGGTAAGATTTTCCACCCTGGGTTTGGGGAACAGGAAATATTTCTGGTTGCATGTGGTTGCCAAGTTAGCATTTTCTGAACCTTGCAGGTGGCTCTTTGCCCCGCCACTCATCCTTTCCTCACAGGCACACACACTTGTGATTTGTACTCAGTGGAAATTCAGGATGTACCCTCTGCAAAGTGCCAGAGCTGTCTGTCTGTCCACCTGTCCCTTAGAATTCAGTCCTGTGTACTTCGTCTGCCTTGGCCTCTCCAGATTTCAATTCCTAACTCTGGTCATAGGTCACATTCCCCCCTGCCTTCTCATCTCTGAGCTTCGGTCTGGGTCTGGAAACTGTCTCCAGACAACGCAGCCATCTGGGCACTGGCCTCACTTGCTTCCTTTCTTCAAGTGTCACTCCACCATGATGTCCACAGCTCAGTTCTTAAAAACCGTTGTTCCTCAGGTTTTATCTATTTTAAAAACTGTTTCAGGAGGGAGGGTCTTTCTAATCCCTGTTACTCCATATTGGCTGGAAGTGAAAGTCCTCAGTTGCTACAGTTTTTTTTCTCTGTTTTTTCGTATACACCCCCAGGCACCTTCATCTGTACACACCAGCTCCTAGGTGATCACACCGTGCCTTTCAATGAATCTTGTAATCTGAAAAGTTTGAGCAGTTTCCTAGAACTCTCCAAAGGTGCTGTGAGACCAGCATGTAGATTCTAAGAGGGAATGAATGAATAAAAATGTTATTGGTGTGTTTGAAAAATAAAAAATCACTTCTAGGTTAAGTGAGCTTTTCATTTTTATAAAAAATTGAGGATCTTAAAAATGCAGATGTTAGCAATTATTCCTATAATTCATGCTTGAATAATTTATTTAATATTTCTTTGGAGTCTTTTATATCAGTTTGTATAGATGACAGTTTTGTTTTGTAATAGGAACTCCCTGGGCCACTGTTTGAACATGGATGGCGTGTTTATTGCATGCTTTATCATAAGATAATCCAAACGGAGAGTGCAAAGGAATGGAAAAATATATGTTTTGTTCGAGGCAATTTAGTGCCTCAAAACATATTCCTCTCGGTCTGCTCTGAATTCTAGCCTGGGGTGCACGAATGCCTGCTCCATGGAAGAATAGAGGTCACATTTCAAGGTCTATCTAAAAACAAAAGAAGTATATGAAATATTCAAATGAAGTTTAGAGTGTTAGAATTAGAAGGTATATCAGATAATCTAGCTGGATCATTGATTATGATATATTTTGCCTAGTAAACTTCTAAACCACAATGGATGTTTTAATAATTAAGTATCTGCCCTGGGAATAAATTGTTCAGTGTATCATCAAATGTAGCATTCCATCATGCATCTATATAAATCATTGAATAGCTCCAGGAATGGAATTTTTAATAAATTATGTTCAAAGATACCATGTCAGTTTCCCGACAGGACATAAAAGTGTTCAAGACAAATTAAAAAATTTAAACTTTGTGCTTTGCTTTGTAGGTAATACCCCATTTTTTTTTAAGAAAGTGATGATGTGATATTGGCAAGGAGCTGTACTTTTAATGATTTTATTGATGTTGAACACATTTAATAATTTCATCCTTTATACATATATGTATGTATCTTCCTACATATTGATATATAATATATATATTTATTTTTAGCCTTCTTTAGGATCTGCCTTAGCCAGTCATTCTCTCCCTGTCCTTCTCCTGTCCTCTTCCCCATCTCCATCCTTTCCCCTTTTCCTTTTTCTCTTTCTTCATCTATCTGTTTCTCTGTCTCTGTCAATATAATATCAACATTTTACTTTTCTGCTCAGTTGACAAAGTCAAGCAGAGGTGATAGTCTTTGGCCTGAGCATTTAGCAAATTTTTTTAATTTTATTTATTTATTTATTCATTTTATATATATATATTTTGGCTGTGCTGAGTCTTTCTTGCTGTGCTTAGTCTTTCACTAGCTTTGTCAAGTGGGAGCTACTCTCTAGGTGTGTTGTGCTGGCTTCTCATTGCAGTGACTTCTCTTGTTGCAGAGCACAGGCTCTAGGTTCATGGGCTTCAGTAGTTGCAGGGCACAGGTTTAATTGCCCCATGGCATGTGGGATCTTCCCAGACCAGGGATCAAACATGTGTCCCCTGCATTGGCAAGAGAAGTCTTAAGTAACCTTTTAAAAATAATTTTTAAAACCCTCCATTCAAAGATTTACTGAAGTATCACTTAAATACATTGCATTATTTATCAAGGGTAGTTTTGGCTCCACTCCCCCTGCTGCTTCAAAAATAATAAATGAATCCTGCTCTTACCAACGAGACAGTCAAGGTTCTAAAGGGGCATCAGAGTGACTAGTTTGAGCTGCCAGTGTCAAGATATTCAACAATCAGAATGGTCTGGGCTAACATGAAAAATCTCCCTCTATATTTCACTTATTGAATTTATGTGTCTTTACATGGACCAGACTATCAATATTAAGGAAGCTGGAACATAGGAACTCTACAGGAGAGACATTTTGAAACTTGTATTTGTCCCCAGGCCAGAAGGAACACACCCACTCTCATCACTCGCTGTTTTAATGGCTTGGTTTCTCTTTGAAGTTTGTGCTGTAAAACACAGGGTCAGCTTGTCACTCTGACCTTGATTCTGCCTATCAATCCTAGTTTCAGAAAGTTGCTTTGCCGGCAGCCTGAACTATTCCCTCCCAGAGATTTCCACCCATAATTTCTCCAATAAAATGACTTCCGATGAATCACAGCCATTCTAACAACTTTGCAGCCATGCCCTCTTGACCATAATTCAGAACATAGCACAGAGCTCTCACACGCCTTTAAGGTTAACTGTTCCTTTAAATATCAGGTCAAGAGAAAACCAGGGCTACATAAGGATCAGGATGGACATGCTCATTTAAGGAAGCAGGAGAAGTTTTTATAGAGAATTAATCACTGCTAATAATTAATGATTCAAATGTGCATTAACTTTGTGATAAACCTCAGCCTTGCTTTGCCAACAAATGATAAATCACTTCAGATTTGACAGAAACATTAAAAATAGGTTGCCACTTTGTCTATTTAAATTTCCCTACTGTCCTTTTGTATTTGATTATCTATCTTTCCCCAGCAGTCACTCCTGAGTATCATTTGATTTCTTTTTTTATATATTTCTTTTTTTATATATTTCTTTGTAATATTCTTTGTAAACAAGGTTTCTAAGAAGGTTTTCAATTGCACCAGCTTTTCCTTATACTGTTCTAGATCTGAATAAAGAACTATCTCTGCTAGGAATGAATTCCTTCCTAAGAGTTGCTCCCAAGAAGCACAGGGAAAGCAAGGGTCCCCACTGATCCAGCAGTTCAACAACATGAAATCCAACGCCTTGGTGACAACCTCAGGTTCCCCAGATGTCACTGCTTCCCAGTCCCATCAGAACTGTGACACTTTTTGTGTGTGACACATCACTTCTGTGTTCAAGGCAGAAAGAGGTGCAGAAACCTTCCCAACCTCGTCTTTACTTCATATCAGCAAAGCGAAGGAAACAATGTGTTTTTTTGTTTTTTGTTTTTAGTATATTTCTTGACTATGCCAAAGCCTTTGACTGTGTGTATCACAATAAACTGTGGAAAATTCTGAAGGAGATGGGACTACCAGACCACCTGACCTGCCTCTTGAGAAACCTGTATGCAGATCAGGAAACAACAGTTAGAACTGGACATGGAACAACAGACTGGTTCCAAATAGGAAAAGGAGTACGTCAAGGCTGTATGTTGTCTCCCTGCTTTTTTAACTTATATGCAGAGTACATCATGTGAAACGCTGGGCTGGAAGAAGCACAGCTGGAGTCAAGATTGCCGGGAGAAATATTAATAACCTCAGATATACAGATGACACCACCCTTATGGCAGAAAGTGAAGAAGAACTAAAGAGCCTCTTGATGAAAGTGAAAGAGAGTGAAAAAGTTGGCTTAAGGCTCAACATTCAGAAAACTAAGATCATGGCATCTGGCCCCATCACTTTATGGCAAATAGATGGGGAAACAGTGTCAGACTTTATTTTGGGGGGCTCCAAGATCACTGCAGATGGTGACTGCAGCCATGACATTAAAAGGCGCTTACTCCTTGGAAAGAAAGTTATGTCCAACCTAGACAGCGTATTAAAGAGCAGAGACATTACTTTGTCAACAAAGGTCTGTCTAGTCAAGGCTATGGTTTTTCCAGTAGTCATGTATGGATGTGAGAGTTGGACTATAAAGAAAGCTGAGCATTGAAGAATTGATGCTTTTGAACTGTGGTGTTGGAGAAGACTCTCAAGAGTCCCTTGGACTGCAAGGAGATCCAACCAGTCCATCCTAAAGGAGATCAGTCCTGGGTGTTCACTGGAAGGACTGATGTTGAATCTGAAACTCCAATCCTTTGGCCACCTGATGCAAAGAGCTGCCTTATTTGAAAAGACCCTGAAGCTAGGAAAGATTGAGGGCAGGAGGAGAAGGAGATGACAGAGGGTGAGATGGTTGGATGGCATCACTGACTCAATGGACATGGGTTGTTTGGGTAGACTCTGGCAGTTGGTGATGGACAGGGAGGCCTGGTGTGCTACGGTTCATGGGGTCCCAAAGAATCAGACATGACTGTGCGACTGAACTGAGCTATTCTTTTTTAGCACTAGCATCAAGTCTCTCAGCCACCCTATAACTGAAACCTTTAGAAACAGTTTGCACAAGTGAAAATTATTATTTTATTTATTCAGTAGGTTTAACCAGATGACCTTAGAAGCACTCTCAGTTTAGGGGTCTGTGAGGACCTTGCTTTCTCTGGTTCAGAATAGTGACAACGATGGAGGCCAGTGTGGGAGAAATGAATTATTCATGACCATGTGTTAGTGTCAGAAGGGATGGTGAGAATGTTAACCGGAGCAGTAGACAAGTTATCTAAGTACAAAGCAGGAGTCCAAAATACGTGAGCTTATAAGATACATGGTAATGCCTTGGTGGCCTGAAGCTCATGTCCAATTTTCCTACTTGAAAGCAAAACTGCAAAATCAGCAGTTTTGGGTAGTGAGTTCAGACTTCATCTCAGTTTCTCTGACTCTCTGGCTACACCTCAGCTTATTCACCAATAGTATATATTGCTTAATTACTTACTTACAACAAGGTAATGAAGCTATTAGAAAAGCAGATGTTAAAAAAAAATGTTAGACTGCATTATGAACTGAATGTTTGTATCCTCCTAAAATTCATATGTTGAACTCCTAACCCTCAAAGTGATGGGGGCTTTAGGAGGACTTAAGTGAGATTACTCAGGTGGGGCCCTCAAGATAGGATTAGTGCCCACAACTCGTCTTGGGCTTAGCTTCCAGGATTGTAAGAAATAAATTTATGTTGCTTTATAGCATCCAGTCTGTAGTATTCTGTGATGGACACCCAAGCTGGCCAATATAGGCTGGATTAGGTAATTTCTAATAAGACATGGAACAATCATTACAGTTTATTTTGCAAGTTTTTTTGTAATTACTCTTGTTCCTTTAGTCAATAAGTGTTTAAAAAGCAAATGTTTGCAACTTTCTACACAGTCATATAAAAAAGAAGCCTTCTTTAGGTTGAGCTTGAAGTTCCAAGCCTAATGAGTGAGAAGGTACTGATTGAGGAAACCAGCTAGGAGAGCTGATGCGTGCTCATAGTTACGTAGTTCACATTTTTTAGTTAATCCATTAGTGTGGCCTGATTTAAATTGAAAAAGTTGGTATGAGTTTCAGGGAATGTTTGGAATAAATTAGGAGGGAAGAATACATGTTTGAAAAATAGTTATATTTTAGATATTAACGGTAGACATCTTTGAAAAGAAATCATTTATCATTCTCTTAATCAATATTTATTAAGCACTAGTTATGCACAAGGCAGTGCTCCAGTGTCTGTATCTATCATAAAACAAAATACAAATATCTAGCTGAGGGAGACAGCTGATAAATAATAAATATGAAAATGAGTAAATTATGTACTATGTTAGAAGTTAAAGAAAAGCTAGTAAAATGTGGTGTAGAGATTAGTATCTCTATAGTAGTGATGGTGTTGAATGGAATGGTCTTATTGAGAAGGTGAGATTTGAGCAAAGCCTTGAAGAGATGAGGGATTTGCCAACTGGATATCTTGGGACAAGGATGCAGGATCAAATACATGAGGCATAAATTGCATGAGGCATTATAAACTCATTCATATTGTATGCAGTCTACGGAGAATGCCAGTAGAAACCTATGGAACCAGAACAACAACAAAATTTAATTTTCAGAAATAGAAATTTGATTAGGAAACTAGATCAGAGAATTGAATTTTCAATAATGTTTAAGAAATGTAGCTTAAGTATTAATGCTTTCAGTTTCTGCTACACTCAAGTTCTGTGCATGCAAGAGAAATCCATCTACTGGTACCACTTTTCGTTCAGTCACTAAGTCGTATCTCTGTGAACCCATGGACTGCAGCATGCCTGGCTCCTCTGTCTTTCACTATCTCTAGGAGTTTGCTCAAATTCATGCCCATAGAGTCAGTGATGTTATCTAGCCATTTCATCTTTCTCCTTTTGCCTTTGATCTTTCCCAGCATCAGGGTCTTTTCCAGTGAGTCAGCTCTTCATATCAGGTGGCCAAAGGACTGGAGCTTCAGCTTCAGCATCAGTCCTTCCAATGAATATTCAGGTTTGATTTCCTTTAGGATTGACTGGTTTCATCTGGTAGTCCAAGGGACTCTCAAGAGGCTTCTCCAGCACCACAGTTGGAAAGCATCAATTCTTCAGTGCTCAGCCATCTTTATAGTCCAACTCTCAGATCCATAGGTGACTACTGGAAAAACCATAGCTTTAATTATACTGACTTTTGTCAGCAAAGTGATGTCTCTGCTTTTTAATATGCTGTCTAGTTTTGTCATACCTTTTATTTTTACGTAAGCACACACACACACCCTTTAAATAAAAATGTTTTTAAATTACTGTTTGTATTTTTCTAAAGAGAGAATAGTGCTTCTATGTGGTAAAGAATCTGACTGAAATGCAGGACCCCTGGGTTTGATCCCTGGGTTGGGAAGATCCCTGGAGAAGGGAGTGGCTATCCACTCCAGTATTCTTGCATGGAGAATCCCATGGACAGAGGAGCCTAGCAGGCTACAGCCCACGGGGTCACAAAGAGTTAGACACCACTTAGCAATTAAGCAACAACAACAAAAGAGAAAATAAAATTGAATTTTAACTTACATAAATTAATTTGTCAAACTATCAATGTGGAATTTTCAGTGTATAAACTGTGAATTAACAATTCAAAATTTAAGACATTTCAGAAAAACTAAATTTCGCTAGAGGGAGTTTTAGGCCCCTATTTTGAAGAAGTAGAGTTATTTGTATAGAGTAACTATATTTAGCTAAAGTCTCAGTAGATAAATTTAGTATTTATGTATTAGCATGAAACTGTTTCATCCCAGAGGAATTAAAATATGCTTGTGCCACTTCTGACTGAAAATGTGAAATAAGTTGGCTTTTTAGTCCTCCTCCTCCATAAATATGTGAAAAATATTTTTTTCTCACTGCAAGAGGTATTTCTATCATTGTTAAGAAGAACAGTAGCCACCAGTATTATTCAAGGTAAATAATCACAGGGCTTTCTTTTTTTTTTTTTTTAACTTCTTCTTTTGAGCAGCCAGGACCTGTCCAACCTGAGCCCAAAGGTCCATCAGAATGTCCAGGAATTGATCAGTATCTTTAACTGAGGACAGACTGACATTAGAGTTAAGGAGAAGGTAAGTGCTGTCTGTTTGGATACATAGACACAGCTGAAGATCGTTTTCTGAGTAAGAAGAGTAAGGATGTTTGGATCTGATCAAGAACACCATATTGCTCACATTGCTGGGGCAAATTTCAAGGGGTCCCTGACCTGCCAGTCATTTCTGTGTCTGTGCTGGTGGACTTCCTCCACAGTTCAGGGTTTGGAACTAAATCAAGATCCTGGGATGATAGCATCTCTGATCAACTAGCATGTTTAGGAATAAGTCTTGACACTATGGGGCCCACATGACTCAGTGGTAAAGAATCCACCCATCAACACAAGAGCTGAAGGAGACAGGGGTTCAAACCCTGGGTTGGGAAGATCCCCTGGAGAAGGAAATGGCAACCCTAATCCAGTATTGTTGCCTGGGAAATCCCACTGACAGAGAAGTGTAGTGGGCTACAGTCCATGGGGTTGCCAAGAGTCAGACATGACTGAGCGACTTAGCACACATGGATACACGTTGGCACTATGAGTGGCAAAGCTGAGACTCAGACCCAAGTCTCCTGCCTCTGAGTGAGGGGTTGGTCTCCTGTGTTCCAGTGCTGCCCAGAGCCACCTGAATGGGGTTGCTCAATTAAAAGGAGGCAAGATGTGTCTCAGGTTGTGTGTGTGTGTTTGTGTGTGTGGATGGGAATGGTGTGGTGATGCTCACACACCACGTGCTTATAGACAGCAGACATTTATTGCTTACAGTTCTGCATGCTGGGAGCCCTAGATCAGTGCATCAGCATGGCCGGGTTCTGGTGAAGGTCCTCTTCAAAGTTGCAGATAGCCATCTTCTCACCATGTGCTCACCTGAACAAAGGGGCAAGGGAGCTCTATGAGGTCTCTTCTATAAGGGCAGTAATCCCATTCATGGCGGCCCCATCCTCATGACCTCATCACCCCCCCAAAGACTTTACCTCTTAATACCATCACCCTGGGGGTTAGGTTTTAACCTATGAATTTCAAGAGAGACAAACATTCAACAGCAGGTGTGGACAAGCCCTTTAAGGGATAAGGTGTTCTTCAGAATAAAGGGGTTGTGCCTGTCAGGAAATGGTGAGAAACCTGGGGCAGACTCTTGGAATTAGAATTATTCTCACTTTTATCTGGCTTTAAACCACTTTTATCACAAAGAGTACAGGCTCCAAGAAAGTAATATAAAAACATGTCATTTTCATAATCTTTTGGTTCTGTTAAATTTACCTAGATATCTTCAATTGATTCAATTGACTAAAAAAAGGTCTAATGGCTATACTTTGATAAACTGAAATAAATTTAAGCTTCACAGAAATTGTCTCCAGCAGAAACATCTGCCACCATACCCTACTGTTGGTGGATACTTGAACATTTTTGTCTCTAAACTGGGAATAAAACCTCTTGCCTGTCTAACCAACCGTGTGATTGTGGGAATGAAGACGGAGGCAGGAGGGTAGATTCTTTTTAGGGGGTTCATGAAATTTAAAACTGTAACCATTAAAACCATCAACTTGATCTGTGCTTGAGGAAGCAGCTTCCCAGAGAACCCGGCATGCTCATCTATTAGAGTATTCATTTGGCCTTTAGATTCCTAATTGTGTGTGCAAGACATGGAAAAAACTGACGGCAGTTTAGGGAAAAGCAATGAAAATGATGAAGGGGCTGTTTGCATTGATTTATGAAGACCCGTTAAGGGAATGCAATATGAATAACCCTTCTAAGTGATGACCAGGGAAAGACAGAATAAATGTCGACAAGTATCAGCTGGGTGTGAACACTGGCAAGAGAGACGGGTGAGGGTGCTGAACAATATGATGAGGAATAATGAGGCAGAGTGGGGAGAGTTTCCTCGGAAAGGATTTGTAGTAATTTTCTTGACCTGAAAATTTTCCATCAATGAAAAAGCTCTATACCATGATTAGAGGCACAAAGCTGTGGAAATGTATGAGTTGTAATAACATGTGCAAGTGAGCCTGGAAGGCGGGGGATGCCTTTGCCGGGCCAGTGAGGTGTGGATACAGGCTGGGATGGCTTTCTTGGGGAATCGGGATGGGGAGATGGATCCAGGTTGTCCTGCTCCGGATGCAGTCATGCAGGGTCCATGTTTTCTTCTCTCTCCTTTAGGGAAACAAGCAGGGGCTGAGAACTTCTGGGCCTTGACTCCACATGTTGTCCCTGCTCCTCTCTCTGGACTCCTTTAAAGAAGCACAGACAGTAGCTCTACTAAGCTAGGAGATGACTTGTTTTCATGAGGCTCACTTCTCTGACCCGTGGGCACAAGGGAAAGTGAAAGTGTCCATCGTTCAGGCTTGTCGGATTCTCTTGCGACCCGATGGACTGTATGTAGCCCACAAGTCTCCCTGTCCATGGGATTCTCCAGGCAAGAATACTGGAGTGGGTTGCCATGCCCTCCTCCCAGGGGATCTTCCCCATCCAGGAATGGAACCCATTCCCCCATATTGCAGGCAGATTCTTTACAAGGGTACATGGATATTAATGTTGTAACATTATGTTCCTTTATTTTTTTCACCCAAATCCTCTCCCTTCTGCCCTCCCACCCTGAGCCCCAAGTCTCTGTAAGAAATCAAGAGAAGCTGGGTTTGGAGGAGATCACTGGAGCCAGGGCCTCCTTGGCCTCACTGAAAAAAGTAGGGAGCAATGTGGCTGATAATTTATCAGTGCGGCTGAGACAAATAACAATGAACTTTCAATAAGGCCCTAACAATTAGCACTATAACCACCATTGCATGGGAAGTGAAACATTAGATTAGTTATGCTTGTAGAAAGTCATCAGTTGGAATTACTACACTCATTTTAAGCAGTCGTGGAACTGCCCTGTTTGCTTCTATTGAGCCTTCAACTGGGCATCTCAGCTGGAGTCCACACCATGGCCAAAAAAGGGCAAAGTGTGGACCATTCAAGAGCTGCTTTGGATTCACTCTTAAAATGAAAAGGTGACACTGTACTAGTGTCTATTTAAATGCCTGTAGCTTATGTGGTAGCCACCACATCAATCAATATACAGTTAAATGTTTTGAGCCAGAAAATGTTGTAGACTCTAGACAGGTCATCATTCTTTGCCATGTTTTGCTAGAAGGAAGCTCCAAGCCAGTAAATAACTAACACAGACCATTTCTCAGATGGCTCACATGAGCCATGATGAAAATGGGAAATCCCTCGTCAGTGAGATAACCATCAGCTACACGTCGCACAGAGTTACTGGATTTGGGATTTTTTTACATTTACTGTTTTTATTCTTAATGTGTGTGTGCTCAGTCACTCCGTCGTGTCTGACTCTTTGCAACCCCATGGACTGTAGTCTACCAGACTTCTCTGTTCATGGGGTTCCCAGGCAAGAATATTGGAACGAGTTACCATTTACCCCTGTGTTTCCTGCATTGGTGGGTAGATTCTTTACCACCGAGCCA
Source organism: Antilocapra americana (assembly GCA_007570785.1). Taxonomy (NCBI): domain Eukaryota; kingdom Metazoa; phylum Chordata; class Mammalia; order Artiodactyla; family Antilocapridae; genus Antilocapra; species Antilocapra americana. The sequence goes on from ML660204.1 coordinate 16,981,235, forward strand.
CTTCGGAGGCCCTTTATTCTTAATATTCTGTTTCTATTATTTTGTCCTGTGGGTGGGATAGCTGAATGCATGGTGGCCAATATTTTTCCATGAAAAGTTAATTTGCATGGTTTTGAGAGTGTTACTAAATAATCTGGAAACAGAGATTATGAGTGAAATACATTGTATATTTCTAGCGGAAAATAAAAGGTATTTCAGAATTGGTTGTGAAACAGGAAAATGTGGGAAATTACTCTTATGGAATTAACCCCAGGGACAAAGCATTTAAGCAATTAAAAGGGGAACAGATTCTAACATGTACAACATGAAATAAAAATACATAACTACTTAGCTGTTTTTCCATCAACCCATCATTTATCCTCAGTGATAATCACAGTGCTTAGCTATTGGTTACCGGTTGCTCTAAAGCCCATGTGATATTCATTTTGAACTTCTAGATTAGGAGACCTTTCCCTGGCAAGCCAGAAGAATGCGACTTTCATGTGGACTCTTGGGACAGCATACATGTTTATGCAGAAACTCCTTTAACTTCCCATGACTATCTAATTAAATGAATGCTATCCATTTACATTGAACCACAGAGTTTCCAGGGAGGTAAAATTTAGTTCACAGTTCTTGCACTGTAATTCAACATCTGGCTACATTCAGGCCTCTGTTGGGACTCTCTGAGTGTCAACCTGTCTAAGTTTGTGAACGAAAAGAGATTCTCGTTTCTATACTAAGGACAATGAAGATATAATTTCTTAATGCCTTAAAAATCAGTTCTAATATTGTTGAGCTCTACTGTCTTTAAAGAGATGGATAACCAGCCAGTTTGCTGCAGTAGATTATAAAATATGCTCAATGCAAGAAAGTCATTTATGATAATGTCTCAGTCAAAATATCAACTTAGAAAAATGTCAGCATTTATTGCAAAAGAGGATGACTCACTAAAACTCTGTGCTCTTTATCTCTATATTCCTGTTATTTTGATTTTTTCTTTTCTATTCTCATGTCTTCTATAATATTTGCCAAAAATCAAAGTACTTACTTTTCTTAAGTGTGCATGTTGAAACCTTTGCTTTTTACAAAAAGGTTAACATGTGGACTGTTGACTGTTCAGGTTTTATTAATAATGAATAATCTCCTCTGTCTTACAAGTTTGTGTGTGTATGTGTGCACTTTAATATTAACTTTGCCAGAGTCCTTTGGTGGGAAGAAAAAAAGGCAATAAATTGCAGGTTCTATACAACATGGTTTATCAATGAACATAAGTATTTGTCAGTAATTTTCTTATCAGGACACATTTCCCACACAAAGGCATTACTGCATGTGAATCAGAAAAATGGCTTGATGTCTCAAGTTCTACCTTTCCCAAGAGAATGGGACTTGCTTGTGGCATTTTGAGACTGATTTATTAAGCATTTGCCAAACAAAGTCTAACTCTTACAAAATGGAGTCATAAAATAGAAAAGCCATTCCCTAGTTCCATGAGTATAAGGCTGTATGCCCAGCCCCATGAGATTATTAAGGTGAAGTTTCTAAATTCAAAAGCGGGAATTTGACAAAGCCTGAGGGTCAGCATGTCTAAAAGCACTTGGTGAGGACCCTCTGAAGACTCTATGTGCATAAAGAAAGACTCCTCCATAGTGACTGAGCTGGGGCTGCCCATGAAGGGAGTCATGTCCTTCTATAGCAAGATCATACAGAACCTCACATCTGCAGTGATGTGCTATGAATTATATATGTTTGTAGACAACTCATTTTTCCTTTTCAGGTAGTAGACATCTTGAGAAACAGTGCATCACAGAGCTGCAAAGGGATGATGAATTTAAGATGTTTCTAATATTCTAGAAAGCAAGGTCAATGGATGCTCTCTGGGTCTATCTTTGTATTGCTTTGGGGACTCTGTTTTGTTTTTCTAAGGATCCTCAGCTTCTTAGAGTTTTGAAAGGATTAGAATAGAAATTTGAAATCCACAGAGCAGCCTGAAACCAAATGCCAGAGCACTCTTAGAGCCGTCATCCACTGAATTCTCATTGTCAGGTGTAGATAAACCATGTGTTGTCCTGTCAATCAGGTGCCCAAGGTCAAGTGAGGGAAAGAAAGCTCTACAATGGAGCAGCGGAGGCCAAGGCTTTGAGTCTGAGTCTAATGGCCTTAGTAGCACTTACTCCAGGGAGCTGACCACCTGGTCACCAATTCAGACAAAGAAGATGGTGGAGGGGATAAAAGCAAGACCCGTATGATGGTTGCATGACACTTGGGAGTCCTGCCTGGAAGACAAGAAAGAACTTTGTGGAAAGAAAGAGACCATCTTTGGAATAAAAGGTCTTTCTGTTGGACAAATGGAGTTCCTTTTATCACAACTTTTGACTTGACTAATTGTCCTTCATTTCTAAGGAGCCCTCCTTTCTTCTCTCTCCATTTTCTCACCTAAGTGCCATTTTCAGATTAGTGTTTACTCCCCCAGTGACATTTAAACAATAACTTATGTCCCCTCTCCTGTATTCACTTCTGCAGTAATAGCTCCTGAATAGGACTCCATGTGTGCAGGAGTGAAAAGTCCTCTCTAAAAGCAAGGAGCTGGGACATAGAGGAGGCTGGCTTCCTTGAGAGCAAAGAAAAATAGATTACCCTCTGTCCCTATCAATCAGGTAACAGTCAGGGTTACTCGACCACCTTCTGTAGGAAGAAGTCAATTCTGAGACCTAATGGACAGTGTGGTGACTGTATTTATGGAATCACTTCTCAACTCATTGTGTCAGCTTAGATGGAAATTCTAAGCAAACATGTTTTTGGGGGTGTGTGTGTGTGTGTGTGTGTGTGTGTGTGTCAGAGAGAGAGAGAGAGAGAGACTCATTGAAAATAGGTACCATAGAGAATTATATGACTCACTGATTGGAACACAGAGTAAAAGAGGAAAAAAGGGGAAGCATTAAAAGGACACCCAAGTACGAAAATAATGATGATAACAGCAACCAATGTACATTATTAAATACAATGTCTCTTCTAAGCCAAAGCTCAGCTTTGCAAGGGAGATTTCATTTGGACATATGTTCTATAGGGATAAAGAGCTAGTATGTCGCCTCCTGTCTCCTTGAAGAAACAGTGACTTCTAGGAGTTTGAATTCTTCAGATTCCACATATATGTGAGATCATGCCATATTTATCTCACCGTGTCTGGTTTAATTCACCAGGTCCTCCAGGTTCATCCATTTTGTCCAAATGGCAAGATTTCCTTTTTTTTTTAATTTATTTTTTTATTAGTTTTGACAAACAATGACATGATATCACCATGGGTTTACATATGCTCCCCCTCCAGAACCCCCCTCCCTCCTCCCTCCCCCCAGGAAATCTAGTTGCACCAGCCCTGAGCATCAATCCTGGGCTGGCGATTGATTAGACATATGATAATTAACATGTTTCAATGCCATTCTCCCATATCATCCCACCCTTTCCCTCATCCACAGAGTCCACAAGTCTATTCTATACATCTGCGTTCCTTTTGCTGTCTCGCATGCTGGGTTCTCGTTACCGTCTTTCTAAATTCCATATATATGCATTAATATACTGTATTGTTGTTTTTGCTTCTGGCTTACTTCACTCTGGATAATGGGTTCCAGTTTCGTCCATCTGAGTAGAACTGATTCAAATGAATTTTTTTTTAATGCTGAGTAATATTCCATTGTGTATATGTACCACAGCTTTCTTATCCATTCGTCAGTTTATGGGCATCTAGGTTGCTTCCATGTCCTGGCTATTGTAAATAAAGCAGCGATGAACATTGGGGTACATGTGGCTCTTTCAGTTCTGGTTTCCTCAGTGTATATGCCCAGCAGTGGGATTGCTGGGTCATATGGCAGGTCTATTTGCAGTTTTTTAGGGAATCTCCACACTGTTTTCCATAGTGGCTGTACTAGTTTGCAATCCCACCAACAGTGTAAGAGAGTTCCCTTTTCTCCACATCCTCTCCAGCATTTATAAGGCTAATTAATATTGTATCTTGTGTGTGCACATGTATGTACACACACACACACACACACACACACACACATATACAGCACAGAATGGTGGTTGCTATGGGGTGGGGTGAAATGGGGAAATGCTGGTCAAAGGATAGTGAGTTTCAGTGATAAGATGAATAAGCTCCGGGGATCTGGATACAGCGTGGTGATGATAGTTAACAATACCGTTTTGTGTTCTTGAAATTCACTAAAGACCCTAAGTGTTCTCACTACAGAAAGAAAACACCAACTGGGAGGTAGTGAATATGTTAATTAGCTTGATAATATAATGATTTCACAATGTATACATATATTAAAACAGTGTACACCTTAAATACATACAGCTTTTGTCAATTAAACCTCAGTGATACATGTGTTTTGGAGGAGATGCTAGCACGGCCTTGGCAGAGTAAGAGCAGGGAGCTGACAGGTGAATGGGCTGGAACAGATCTACTCCCCAGAGCCTGAGGACCCAGCTGCTGTGTCTCAGGCCATCAGAGCTGGGGTCTGCTGCTACTCACCAAGAACTCCTCACTGAGCCATTGCTGTGATGACTCGCCCTTGCTGGGAAAGTTCCCAGGGAATGCAGGAACAAGAGCTATCCTAAGACTGGGACAACGTTACTGGTATTTTAGAAATCATATTGTCTGTTACCCTTATTTTTCCTGTGAAGAAATGAGTCTTTAGGAAGGATGGCTTCCTGACATTTGCATGAGTGCTCCTGGGCTCAGTAAAAGCAGCCACAACTCCTAGTATTCAAGCTGGAACGTCCCGCTCTCAGCCCCCTCCCTCCTGTGCTGCTTCTGGACTTCTATAGACGCACAGTCTGAAGCGACATTCCCTTGTTCATTTTTCTAGCATCCAGAATGAAGCTGAGTATTATCCAAACGGAGGTCATCCCCATTATGTCTGAAAAATAATGGTGTTGCTTGTGTCTTGATGACTGGCGAACTCCTTATAGATTACTTGTACAGTATGATGAAAGACTTCAACAATTTTGCAGTAATGGTAATTGGGTCAAGGATGTATCAAGGAGTTAATCAGAATGGCTTATTAATCAGCCCATCTCCAGAGGAGCCATTGGAACTGATTAATAACTTAGTACACAAAGGGGATGTGAAGTTTAAAAATCAATGACCCAATCGACAGCACTGTGTCTCCTACAACAATTGCACTGAAGCTGTATTAGAGAAATTTCAGATTATTGATCATTAGCCCAATAGGCCTGAATGGGAGCTAACCAAAGTAATATGTACCTAGGGAAAAACTGCTAGAAACATCCTAAAAAGTTTCTATGAATTCATTTATGTTAGAGTCTTTCTCTACAAACTGACTTAGCTGTACTGTCTAATTTTAGCTTTAAATAGCAACAGCAATTAGTCTACTAAAAGAACTAATCACTTGCAAATTTTCGTGTTTAAACATAAAGTCATTTTTAAATGACAGCACTGAAGAACATTATGAAGTCCAGGCAAACAGTGATTTTTAAAGTACTGAGTTATGCATAATTTTATGACATTTTTACTAATTATAAAACAGTATGGCAATAATTCCTAAAAATTCAAGGAAACAATGAAAAGAATTATTACTTTGAAAATTGTTTATTATTATAAATGAAAGAACATTACCAAGAGAACAATCATGATAAATGTCTATTTTAAACTATCTATTTCTTATTAACAAGCACGCCATTCTAGGCATATGTGCTAACTCAGAGTGGATGTATAATGAGGAACTTTTTTATGCAATCTACTCCTGAAAATTTCAATGCTCAAAAATGATAAACTCCCCCTCCCTTATTTGTACCCATTCCACAAATGCCCTTCCTTTAAAAAAATATATACCTAAGGTATTTAACACAGAAATAGAATGAGTGACCGTCCACATTCTTTGCATCCATTGGCTTGCCAAAAATTCAGATTTCTCAGTATTAAAAGGGTCCTTTTGGTGAAAATCTGTTGTTCAAAATTCCTTCTTTCTCCTTAATCAGATTTCAGAGTTTCTGACCAAGAACTTTGGAGCCAGCCAGACAGGTTCCAATCTAACTCTGGTCCTAATTAATTGTGACCTTGGGTGAATTTCATACTCTTTTAAGCATCAGGAACCTCATCCATAGAAATAATTGAACCGCATAATCTATCTCTCAGGTATGGACAGGATTAAATAAGATAAGCATATAGAGTAATTACTCAATAAAAGTGTGCTTCATATTTGAATTAATATTTCATAATCGTGAATAAAATAACCATGCATTATAGAAATTAGCAGAGGAAAGGCATTTTATGACCCTCTTCTCCAAGAACAAATGGCTCAGTAAGGACACAGGGATAAGAAACTGCTACAGAAGAAACTAACAACATTGTAAAGCAACCATATTCCAATAACATTTAATTTTGAAAAGAAAAGATTGAGTTAATTCATGTGAAACACTTAGAAAAGTGCCTGGCATGGAGTAAACCTCAAGAAATAAAGCTGTTACTGTTAAAAAAAGAAGAAGAAAGAATGAAAAAGATACTGCTAATAAGATAGGATGAGTGTCTGAAAAGTGAAAATGAAAGTCACTTAGTTGTATCTGACTCTTTGTGACCCATAGACTATATAGTTCATGAAATTCTCCAGACCAGAATACTGGAGTAGGTAGCATTTCCCTTCTCCAGGGGATCTTCGGAACCCAGGGATCGAACACAAGTCTCCAGCATTGCAGGGGATTCTTTACCAGCTGATCCACAAGGGAAGCCCAGGATGACAGTCTAGTTAGGATTAACTCCCAGAGTTATTTTAAATGTCCTGGTCTTTAACATATGCCTCCAAAAGAGACAAAAGAGGAAAATGAAGGATGGAAAAAACAGGATGCTGGTTCTTTAAATCCTCTGAAAGTTGGGTCAGGTGGTCTGGGGAAGAACAGAGGCAACAGCAGGGCTGCCTCTTTGCATATCTGTGATCCGAAACAGCAGCCACAGAAAGACCCCAGATATTTAGGGGACAGTGTCCTTTGGTGCCCACCTGGTTTCTGTTTGCTGAGTGCAGTTCCCCCCCCAGGAACATCTGGGGGGTCTAACAAGGAGCTGGGGGTGGGGGCTGGGTAGCTGCTACTATGCTAAGAGCTGAAAACTGGCTAAAACGCACTGCAACTCACTGTCCAGTTCTTCCCCGGGAAGTTGCAAGCCTTCAATAGACTCCAGACTTCCAAGTAGTTACATCACAGATTCTGCCAGTGCAGTTCTTGTCTTAATGGGGAAATAGATTCCTGACACTTTCCACTCCACCATCTTCCCAGAACCATCCCTGAATTATTTGCTTTTAATTCTTCAATATTTCTGGCTTGCCAGGTGGCTCAGTGAAAGAATCTACTTGCCAAAGCAGGAGATGCAGTTTTGATACCTGGGTCCAGAAGATCCCCTCGAGAAGGAAATAGCAACCCAGTCCAGTATTCTTGCCTGGGAAGTTCTGTGGATGGAGGAGCCTGGCGGGCTACAGTCCATGGCATGAAGTTGCAAAGGGTTGGAGGTTTCTGAGCAACTTAACACTTTCACTCTCAAGGATAATAAATGTAGACATTGTATGAAATAATGCTGTCCCATTTCTTTTCATATTTTTCTATTGGATTCGAAAATTATTTTTCAAATTTTAGTAAATCACACTTTTAGTATTTAAGGAAATTTTCAAAAGTAATTTTAATTTTTAAATAATATTTAGTCAGATTTGCCAAGGAATTGTATTCTTTTTTAATCATCTTTTTAGAACCTTAAAAAGGGTTTAATTTAGCTTAGTTTTGTATAATTTTCTTAGAATTTTTTTCTGTGTTAAACAGTATTTAATTTTTTATTATTGTTACATTCAGAACATAAGGAAAATTGTAATCTCTTTTCTAAGTTGAAACCAAAAGAATTTTTAGCTTATTAATTTAAAAGTGTTCTCAGGTGTATAACAAGCTTATTGTAACTCTGAGCACTTTCCTGTTCACCTGTCATTAAAATTAAAAAAAAAAAGATAGCCCCAAATGCTCAAATTTTAGTGTATGTGGAATTAACCAGGAATTTGTTCAAATGAAGATTCTGATTTAGCGGGTCTGGGGTGCAGCCTAGGGTTCTGAATTTCTAATAAGTTGCCATTTTATTCTGATGCTTGTTCTACAGACCACACATTAGAAAGTATAACATGACCTCAAACTGGTGATCCTCTGGAGAGAAAATAGGAGAAAGCGTATGTATCTATTCAGTCTAGTTTGTTTCCCTTCACCCACCGAAAGTAAAGACCCAGATAAGAGGGCCATCCTTCACCTACCACTCACCCATTTATTTAACATCCATCCTTCCTTTCATCCACTCATTCATCCATCCATCCAAGAAATATTTATTATGCATCTTCCATTGTACAAAAGACTCTTCTGGACCCAGGTATCAAAGTCCATATTGTAGTGAACCATAGCTTCTGATATATAAAAGTAAAACATAATAAATACATGAGGAAGTCCTTTCAAAGATGGCGGAGGAATAGGACGGGGAGACCACTCTCTCCCCAATAGATACACCAGAAAAACTTTTAAAGACCGTGCAAACTCCATAAAACAGGATCTAAATGCTGGCAGAGGACATCAGGCATCTGAGGGGACGGCCCATTGCCGACGAGAAGAGTATTTTTTTTTTTTAATCTCTCTGCTTACAGAGGCATTATTTATTCTCTTTTAATAAAGTTTTACAGTGTTCTCCATAAAGTCATATGACTCATTGAAATAAATTATTTTCTTTTGCTACAGTAAAAGGTGTACTTTATTTTTTTTTTTTTATTATTGTTTTTGCCATACATTGTCATGATA